>JAGPOW010000229.1:8988104-9056416 GCA_030014935.1 Caiman crocodilus | reverse complement strand
AATGACATCCCTCATCCTAGCCGCCTCCTTGAGCTGGCCAGCAATTTGGAGGTCCAGCTCCTCCTTCTGGTTGGGTGGTCTGTAGCAGACACCCACCATCAAGTCTTTCCCCTTGTCCTCCTTGCAGCCTGACCCAAATCACTTCCACCTGGTCCTCAGTCACCTCCAAGTTGATGCTCGATGCAGAGAAATGCTCTTTGACATAGAGCGCAACCCCTCCGCCTCTCTTCCCCATCCTCTCCTTCCTGAAAAGGGCATAGCCATCGAGGCCTACGGCCCAGTCATGGGTCGGGTCCCACCAGGTTTCCAGGAGCCCAACCAGATCAGGGTCTTCCACAGCCACCATGAGAGACAGCTCCTCCTGCTTACTTCCCATGCTGCGAAACATACATTTCGCTCTATACATTTGTATAGAGTCACTTGAGACTACCCACTGCCACCTCCCCCTCTCCACATGTTTCCCTCAAGCTACAACCAGCTACTCTCATCCGACTTACCTGGCTTGTCCATTATAAAAGTGGACATTTGAAAGCAGGGCCCCATTGTATCAGGCACTGTACAAACACATCATAGTCAGAGAATACAATCTAAACAGAGGACTAGGAGCCTAATCTAAAGGCCAGTGATATCAGTGGAAATACCTCTCATTGCCTTCCACCAGCTTTAGGTTGGCCTATTTAATCCAGTAAGGATATGCAAGGTTTGGCTTGTTATGACATGGATTAATAGATTCATGGATTGTAAGGCTGGAAGGGACCTCAGAAGGTCATCAGGTCCAGCCCCCCTGCACCAAGCAGGAAAAATAACTGGGGGTCAGGTGACCCCAGCAAGATGACTGTCCAGTCTCCTCTTGAAGATTTCCAGTGTAGGCGATTGCACCACCTCCGGAGGGAGCTTATTCCACAGTCTGGACACTATAACCGTGAAGAAGTTTTTTCTAATGTTGAGCCTGAAATGGTCTTTCAGGAGTTTGTGGCCCTTACTCCTGGGCACAAGGGTACCCTGGTGAACAGTTGTTCACCAAGCCCTTGATGCTTTCAGATACAGGCTCTGCTCACAACATGACCTATATCTGAAACATATGGCAATGTAAGGTTATTAAACCTGTGCGTAAGCAAACTTCAAAAGTGTGAGGATTTTCTGGTGGCAGTGTTGTGAAAAAGAGGGTTGAATTTTCCATTAGAACCATATAAACATCCAAAAGTCTGGACTTTTTCCCCCAGTCTTATCAACGTGAATTTTCTGCCATAAAAAGAGCTCAAAAACCTATTTCTGGGGAGAGTTGTTGTATTTTAAAATCTGTTTTCTGGTAAGAAATACTGCAAGAATCACTCTTTTGATATTTCCGGAAACTAGAAAGCTAATAGCATGATTTTATTTTAATTAAACAGGTCCTTAAAAATCAGGTTAGGGGACTAGGTTGGGAAATTCTAACGGGAAGATTGTGTCCCTCCTTATTTTCTCCAAATTGTCCATTTATTTAATCTTGCATTTCCCTACAAACACAGAAACACAAGAGGCCAAATTCCATTTCTAGTCACACAATTGTAATTCTATAGTAATATTAAGGAATTGAAGTTGAAAGTAATGAAGCCACTATACATTTGTTTTGATGTACATGCTCATTGCAGCAGGTTGAAGTTTTTAAATCATATTCTGCTCACAATATGAATGTAAACCTGAAGTAATTTGATTGGAGTCAGTAATTATTTGAGATTCACACTGCAAAATGCAACCTTCAACACAACAGCTGTACCATCAATTAGCAATACAGGGCACTGCAAAATCCCCTTAAGCTGGTACATGTTGACCTCTTTGGGCACGTCTCTGTGAGTGCACATGCACATTTTCCCAGGGACAACTAGCAGCAGCACAAATATGTGCTGGAGAAAGCCCCTGCATGCATGCTCTGGTGTGTAGTAAATTGTCCTGGCTGGGGAGGGGAGACTGGGGCCAACTCCTGAGCTGGTCCCAGCCGCCTTATCTGAGATTCTGGGGCCTCCCAGGACTGCAGCACTGGCTGGCAGCTGGAGCATAGCTCTAGCCAGCCAAGCTGTAGTTTCAGGGGTGCATACTGCTGCAAGTACTGCACTGCTTTTTTCTCTCTGTTTTTAGATACCATGATTTCCCAATATTTAATTTGGCTGCACAGTGAACCAATTCACATGCACCATGCACGTTTTGTGACACCTCAAAAGCCTTCTAGGTGCAGCAAAGCGCACATTCCTGCTCATCTGGATGTGCCCTTTAAGTTTCAGTTTTTCCTCCCTCCACCACCATTTGCAGATAACTATCTATCTGAATAAGCTACAATCAGTGTAATTTAAATATAAATAGCGGAAAAAATGGCAATAATGTCATGGGATGTTTGAATAGAACTGACTGAAATAAAACCAATGACTCCTTGCATGAAAATGGCATTAAAGAAAAAGTTGTCAACTCAGGGAAACTAAGTCACTGTCACTTAAAATGTTATTACTAACAAAAACAAGCTTTGATGCTGAGTGAGCATTTCCCTTTGAGAAATACGTTTTTAAGTGCTTGAGGCATAGTTTGCCTGTATTTAGATATTCTGTAACACGGCATAAATAACTATGGCAATGATGGACTTCACTGCAATCATAAACTATTTATCAGCAAACAGTATTTAGCGGAAAAAGTATTTTTGCCTGCAGAAAGGTCAGCTCTCTAAGCACAGATTAATCCTACTAATGGATGTTCCTTACCTTTATGAAAAAAGGCATTATGGGTTCATTGGTGACATTTGAAGCACTTTTAGATTTCCACACAATATGAAGCTGACAGCAAAATGTTATTTTGCTTTATTTGTTTGGTTTCTGTTTGATGAGGAAAGCACAAAAGTGTTGGCTAGGTTGCTGCCAGGCACCTCAATAGTTGCAATTTTTTTTCAGGACTGTTGTTCAGTTGACCACATAAAAGATCTCAGTACTCACTGCATCAAATTCTCATCTTACTTATCGAAGTATAACCCCGTAATAACTCCAGTGAAGTCATTGGAATTACAACAATGTTAATAGAGAATGTAAATTAATTATTTTCCCTTCTCTCCCTTCCTGCCAATTACTGTTCCTGCCAGGGCATATATTTCCTTAGGAGGCTACAGTTGTGGAGGACTGAGGTGGATTTGGAGCCCAGCAGTGTTTTATCTTTTTATCCACAATCACGGTGAATATCAGATTTCTGAATTTCTTGTACGGTTGTCCAGCCTATTGTCTCTGCTTATACTACTCCAGTTACTTACATTGGCTGTTTATGTAAGAGATGCTTACCAATGAAAGGAATGCCATGCTGTTTATTGCTGCCTTTGGATAGCTGAACCTTTCTAAAAAAAATTCTTTGAAAAGTGTCAGCTGAAGAGTGCTGGAGACTAAAGTGTCCTTTTGATTTGTTTAACAGGTATAGTACAAGTGGTAGCATTGCTTTTCCTCTCCAGCTGAGCATCTCTCTTAGAGAGTGGAGAGAGGTAGTTAGCTCTGGTAGTCTGAATTCAGGCAGAGTAGTTCAGTCTGTGCTCTCTCAGTCTTTAACAAAGCATACTAACTGGGATAACATTTTGTGTCTGAAGAATTGATGTGAAAACACCATCTCAATTCACACAGGTTCTCATGGGATCAACAGATGCAACAACTCTTTAATGTGACTTAGCTGAGTTATATGTGAATCATAACCTAACAGTGAATAAAAGTCTGTCTCATAGAATCCTTCTCGTAGTGACTAAATGTTTCACATGTAGTGCAGATAATCTGGTGACTGTGTGTGTGTCTGGTTGTGTTTTATATACACTTTATAAATATAGTTGTTAGATAGCTTGGTAAATGAACAGGATAGAGCTATGTCTATCCCTCCTCTTCCCCATCTCACTCTTACCTCAGTTATTTTCTTATTAAAAAAAATAAGGAATTCAAAGGTATTCACCAGAAAAGAAATGAAAAGGATGTGGTAAACAGAGGAAGATTATTATTGAAAATCTCCAAATGGTGGAGTGAATGAGTGATGGGAATATAAAGCAAAGTCTTCCAGATATGTACCATAACATCAACCCAAAACAAAAAAGCGTTTTGTACCTGACCTGTTCAATGGTTGACTAGCCTTGTAGGAATTGTGCTGAAGTAGTTGCAGATGATTAAGTGAGGCAGCTGTTTTATGTAAGTCTCAGAGGTGGTCTTGCAAAATTTTATGTAAAGGAGTTAAAACAATGACTCTTGGTCTCTATTCTGCTTCTGACTCGAATATTATCAAATCTTTTGCTGAACCTAAGTGGTATTTTGAACCTGAATTCAATACCCCAGAAGTAGGTGGGATTCATGTGGATTGGGGTTTCACAAGCAATATGCATATGGTTCAACAAAAACGGAAGGAATAGGAGAGAAATGAAACACAAAAGAGACAAAACCCAAGAGATATGAATGATTAGTGACATTCCTCTTCACAGTTCTGATTCATAAACCCTACCATTCCCCAGTTCCTCTCCAGCCATACACAGTCATATCTAAAATGCCTAAGGACATCTACGTGCTACCAGATGCACTTTTCTTAAAGGGAATAAAAACAGGAAGAATTACATCTTGCTTCTTTCTGATGCAGTAAATTACTGCCACTTTCTCTTTATAGTCTTTCTTCTCTCTGCTTTTATGGCAAGCATTACATATGAGTAAATAATTTCTTATCATTCACTCGCTTGATGGGTGAAAATAGTTTTTGGCAACCATACTTTGGCTAGTTGTTTCCCCCCTTTTCTAGTACTAGCCTTTTGTGGAAAGCTGTTGACCTTTGCTGATGGAAGAGGCCATATCCAACTGTGATGCGTCTTACATGTCAGAATGTAAACAACACAATACTAAAACAATAACATGCAAGTGAATGATGGACTGTCTCCTGAACCAGACTGCAAAAGGAATCATTTTAGAATATACATATGTATTGAAACCATTTTTTGCCAGAAATCTTTCTTCCATTCTTTCTTTATGCTGGGTCTGTATTTAAACCGTTGTTCTGTTGATTAAGCTGAAATAAACCTGGGTGAAATTCTGGCTTATTTCAAAAAAGAACAGGAAAATGTCTGTTCTCTTGAAAGAAAGGGAATGCGTAGGTGTGTCTACATATGCATTTATGTGTGCCTAAATGTAATGCTCATTAGCTTGATGCACATTAGGGCGTTTTAAGATCATGTTTTCATGTGAATGCGTTAAGGCACGTTAATGTCGTGTGCATGGACTGATGCGGGACTAAAGTTAATCCCAAGTCAGTCCATACACAGAGTTAATGAACTTTAATGTGTCTACACATGTGTTAATGTGCTTTAGCTATTTGTACCTAAATCTGATACCTGCTTTTGCAAATAGCTTTAAATTGCCATTTTTAAAGTACATAAACATTTGCCCTTAAGGGACCTTAAATTGGGCTAAAGTGCCTTAAATTGACATGTGTAAACATGCCCTGTAGAAATCAAATATGCAATAGGACCAGATTCTGCTCCCAAATACTTAGGGGTAAAACTGAAGTCATAGATTTTTCTTAAAATTTACACTGATCCAGGGATAAATTTTAACTCATGAAAGTAGCATGTGTCTCAGCCTTTATAATTCCTTATCGTATGCCACGAAGATCAGAGGTGTTAATCAACAACAACAAGAGAATAAACGCTGCTAGACACAATAACTGTGTGTAAGTGAAAAGAAGTACCTTTCCAATAAAGTGTGTTCACCCTGAGGCTGTAAAAGCTAGAAAAGCACAGAAAATGTAATGTGACATGAAATGCTGAAGGAAAATTTCTGTGACTAGAAAACCTGGTTTAGATTTTTGTGTTAACACACACAACAAAAACACCATGTATCCAAAGCCCTAATTGCCCTCACAGAAATTTACATAAGCAAAAAATAATACCTAACAGCTTACATCTGAACAACCAGCAAAACGTAACTTCCAGAAGAGCTCTCCTTAACTTCTCTGCACTCCCCCAGATCTAACCCTTGTCAAACGCGGTCTTCGCCTCAGCCCAATCAAATATGTACATCTTAAATCAAAGTGAGAAAGGCCAGAATACAGTCAAAAATGTACTTCTCGTTATATTGTTATTTGTCACAATTTGGCACAGGTAAGCCAAACTGAGCACACACTGGACTTCTTGGGAAAGACATTTCTCCTCCGTTTCTGTTCATCCATGCCTCTGTCAGCACTTTGCTAATTGCCAGGTTTTCCATGCAGTTTTTCCACAGTCTTTCTTCATTTGCCTGAATTGCTTAGCAGCAATATATTGATCAACTAAATATTGCTGCTTCTTGCTACAAGGAATGCAATATAAATGAGTGAGAAAGATCCCCACGTACAGGAAGGACTTACATTGTGAAAAACAGACATTGCCTTTTGTCACACTTGTGCCACCATAAAAATTGTAATGGCATCACAAAGGCCAACAAAACTGCTTTTTATACTCCTTGTTGCACCACAAATGGTGGCCATGATGAAGGTGGTATCAATTTGTGCCACTGTTCAGTGGTGGTGTCTATTTACTTTAGGCAGGTGCTCTGGGGTCTTAAGGGGCCTGCTTCTGCACACCCTAGAAATACCCATAAAGGATTGGGTCCCTCAAGCCTGGGAATAACCTACCTGGCCTCTCTCACTTAGTATAATGGGCTCCTGGGAATCTCTGAAACAATCTCTATAAGCAGGGATAGTAGAGCTTCCCTGCTTGCTGAAACGTGCTGGAAATATGAGGGAGCATGTCTTAATACGCAGAAGAATCCCAGCTTTCTGCAAGTTTCTCAGGATGAGTGCCTGACCATAGGCAGAAAATCCTAGGGTGCATAGAACTGGCCCCTCAAGCTGGGAGAGAACATGTGACCCATTGTCCCATAGTATCAGTGGGCAGGACAGTGGGCAACGCATCACAGTGCAGCTGGTCTGCTTCATTTGTTGACATCTTTTTCAGCCTTATAGATCTGTTAATTATTTCATTTTTGGCTGGCTGGAGAACTAGAAGAATCGAGCTAAATTCTATTAGCTTTTGTTATGTTCAGGCAAGCCCACTTCAGAAATTTTGAGAGCAGAATCTCGCCAAAAATATCTTAACAGGTTAGAAACTAAAACTAAGTATTTATAAGACATAGATTAAAATATGTAAGGAAGTTTAGGCCAAATGTTGCTTGCTAACTTTCATGCATCTCATTGACTGTGATTTACCATGTGTTAAAGAGAGGAGGGTTCAAACTTTATTTTTAAAAGTGGGTAACATTATTTTGTTTGCTTTGCCTTAGAAATGGGGACTTGAAATGAGACTGTTGCATGTTTATTTTGTTTCTTAAACCACGGACGGTATCCTTAGGAAAGAACAGAGAAAAGCAAATCTGCCAGCAAATCTGAGTAGCTCTTAGAGGCATTCTTTTTGTGGTTCTGGATTGTCTGAGCTTTCTTGTTTTGCTAGTTCAGCATTTTGAGTGGGTGATCATGGCACTATGGTGTAAAATACAGACTAAGTATACATTTTTCCCTTTATTCTCTTAAAACCAGATACTCTTGACCCTGTAAGCTCTACTGATGTAAAGAAAACATGACTCAGTATGGATCTCAGTCAAGGCAATTCAAGCATTTGTGTCTAAAACTTGTAGAAAGAAAAGAAAGTTTCAGTTGAACTGTATTCTAGTGTTTAACTTAAAATATTCCCTATGTGCATCTGTTGAAATAGATAAGAGGCTATTTTATGGGCATTACCTGGATTTCATTAAGGTTAAGGCAAATTACAGTCATATTTAAAAAAAAATACAAGTCCTTCCCTGTCCATTTTGTATGTGCAAACTCCATCTGTATGTTAGGGCACTTACCAATACAATCTTTTTTATGACATCTGTCAGAGAGAAATAAAGGCAGATGAAAAATATTACACAAAGGAAAAGAAATGCACCAGCCAATACTGCAAAATAGCTGAGAAACGAGAAGAAACAGACACTCGTAGTGAATAGTGTATCTTCTAGCACAGACCTGGTAGAAGCATTAAGACCAAAATCAGCAAGCACTCCAAATGTGCCAATCCTTGAAGAAAACACGAATAAACATTTTTCATTTGCTTCCAGTCATTTACAGCAAAAGAGGCCCAACTATTTAAAATCCTTTGAGGATGCACATAACAATATAGTATTATGATCAATGCTTTTATAAGTTTGCAAAAGTAAGAACACTAACACTAACAGTAATAAGTCAGTCTGAAGCACTGCAGTGAAGTTTATCTGGAGCTTATGATATTTTTAAGAAAATCCTGTCCAAAATATGGAACATCTGCTATTAGATCTTGAGAAAAACTGCTCTGGAGTACCCTCCTAAGCTTTCTGTCGGCTACCTGGAAGGCTCACTCTTCATTGTGAGACTGAATAAGCCGATAAAATAATACTCTCAGCCCATTGCCAAGGCAAAAGGAAACTCACATTCTGTAGCTCTTAGTTAGGGTGCCAAGAGAACAGCAGGAAACATTCAGAATAAGAGTGTTGTGTCAGGAGCTTGTACTGAACAAGGTTCCTAGGGAGTGTGTGCATGCATGCATGCGCTTCTATCTGTGTGTGCTTGAGGGACAGGCATGTCATTTTATGGTCTTATTTTGTGTAAACCTCCTCTTTTTCATATTCTTGCCTACTGATGCTATTCTTTCTGTCATATTTAACTTACTTAATAAGCAATCTTTCAGTTTCGGGCAGTCTTCTATATGTTTGTCAAGCAGTGTACTCATTGATGGCATTATGTGTGTAATAAATAACAAATAATAACATAGAGATGTGAGTTTACAACAAACTCTTGTGTTCATACACAGAGTAGACATTACAAAAGCACAACAACACATTAACACATGTGTAGACACATTAAAGTTCATTAACTCTGTGTATGGACTGACTTGGGATTAACTTTAGTCCTGCATCAGTCCATGCACACGACATTAACGTGCCTTAACGCATTCACATGAAAACATAAGCTTAAAACGCCCTAATGTGCCTCTAAGCATGACCATAACTCAAGTTCCTTCAACTGCAACACTTAGGGCATGATGCAGCTTCTACTAAAGGGCAGTCTAATTCTCAGATCAATTTAGATCCACAGGCTTAGAGAAAACAGATTTCTTCCTTGAAAAAAAAATTGCTTTAAAGTTTCCAGGCATGGAGGAAATGGGCATATTTTTAAAGCACTGTATGTAGTGCTTTAGTCCACATACTAAGGTGCAAAGAGAAACAGCTTTTCTTGAGAGTGAACTGTGGTTGTCACTTTCATGATGTCTTTTTTCCTACCTGACTCTTCAGCATCAAGTAGTGCACTCCCTTTCAGCTGCAGCATCACCAGTCCATATTCTGGGATGACAGTGGATGTCCAAGATCCCAAAAGGGCAGGATCTGCTGTACTCACCACTAGAGTCCATGGGGCAATATGAGGAGCTAGGGTATTACTGAATAGGAGCATTGAGTGTTGAAGCCAATCCTAAATTAGGTCCCATATGGAAATTTGAAGCAGTTTACTTAGCTTTATCAAAGAAGTCACAGAACACAGGTGACTCTGATAGCTTGGTGGTTGCTAGCAGGAGACTCTCATGAATATTACAGAGTACTATATGGAAACTCAAAGATCCATACATTTGGACCAGTGAATTTTATGGAAGTTTAAACTTTGCAGAGGCAAGAAAGAATGTATTTGTAGTCTGTGCCAACACTAAACTCTCCATTCTCTATCTATCCAGGGGAGAGTAAGTTCAGGCTCCACATCCCAAATTTTAGGTTTCATCCTGAAAGGTTTGTGTTTAAAAGTATACAGTTGGCCTTAAAAGAAGATAAGGCAATAGCAAGATAACAATTAGGCATGGAAAACACTGCAAGAAACACCTTAAAGAACTCTTCTCCTTCTATAATTTTCAAAGAAGCCAATGAAGAAAATAGAGAGAACATGTACTACCACAGCAGGTCCCAAGAAGGCAATCTTCATAAGTGTTTACAGGGGAAAAAAAGAGTCAAAGCAGTTTAGCAAGGAAGAGAGAAGTAATGGAGAGTGAGCAGGCTGTGTGACAGAGTAGTCATGAAGCAACTATTTAACCACAAATAGTTTAATGGTTTGATTTATTCATATTTCACTGCTGACACTGCTTGTTTTGTTTTGTTTTTCCCTCCCTCCTGACTCTGCTTGCTATATCAGCTTTTAAGTCTGGCAAACTTAGGAAGCTTTTTCCCCTTCATAAAAGGAAATTTACTCAGTAGCTAACTCTATGCATGCAGCCCATGTTTAGTTATGAGATCATTATAATAAAGTAGTAGGGACCCTAGAAATCTAGGTCACTTTGGGATGTTTTTCTGCAGCAAGAAGAAAAGAATAGTACAGCATCTTTCACTGAAGGCTGCAGCTGTGGAAACACAGAGCTGTCTGCTCTTTCACACCCTCAGAACTTAATGCTGGCTGTGAAAACCCAGAAGCTGTTGCTTTTAATGATCCCGTGGCCGTGAAATTGGCTCCAATTCATTCACCGGCCATGGAATCTGCATAACCTTATTAGAATACTTGTTTGGGTAATCTGTGTCTTCTGAAAAGGGAATTGTACTGCCTGAGTCTATGGATGTACAGTACGTTGCATATCATAACAAGACTGTGCCTGAGATGAAGTAAGAAACAAAAACAGAGCAGTGTGGAGGTTGAATCTGGTATGCACCAAATTGGGCCGTAGAGAAAGAAAGGAAAGAAAACTGCCCGTGCTCAAATGCTGAACTCTGGTGCCTTTTCATAGGTGGACAATCAATTCTTTCTTCCATGTGTTTTGTCTGGTATTCAAGGTCATGCAGGAGTTGTATGGGACCCATCAAATAACTTTTTAAACCTCAGTAAGCAGGAACAAATAAAACAAAAGGAAAACACAATACAACAATTAAGACCGTAAAGGGCTATGAAGGAAGAACTCTAAAAGGTTTTTTCTTTTTTTCCACAGCACTCTTAGAATTTATAACTAGGTAAGAAAGTCCTTGAAAATATTAGGTTCCCTGCTGCTTTTTTGTTTAGGACACTCCATCCAGAAAGATACACAGCTACTTAGACTTTTCCACAGCATTTCTTATCATAAATAGTGTAAATCATATTATTTACATGAATGTCTGATTTGTGTAGACTCTTCTGTCCTTACAGATGTCCAGCACTTGTAGGTATGCAGAGAATGTCAAGTGAGGGGGTGGGATTTATATCTATTTATTCTGCCGGAAATCACAAGTGACTTCATGGACGTCAGTAACATTACACAGGTGTAAAAGGGTGGCAAATGAAAGATGAATTATACTCAAAGGTTTAAGATCAAAACGTAGAAAGATAATACTGCAGCCTTTAGATCAGCAGTTCCTAGTCTTGGGGTCACAATCCCATTTGGTGTTGCAATGATAAATCATGGGGTCGCAAAGACACTCAACAGTATTGACCAATTATGATGAAAATCACAAAAAACCCCACAGGAAATGGCAGGTCCCCTTTGCAGGCTAGTAGAGTTCCAGCTGGGAAGGGGATGCTTGGGGCTGAGGGGACCCTGAAAGAGAGCAATCAGGCAGGGGTCATCACATGCATGTGCATGTGCACACATGTACATAGACAGCCAGGCAGCATGGAGAGCAGCTCCCGCAGCTCCATCCAGGTAAGTCTATTGGCAGATTGAGGCCCCCATGATGAAGTAGAGAGGGAGCGAGTGGGGTAGTGCTGGGGCATGGGCCTGGGGCTGGGGCAGGAATGTGGGGCCCAGTTGGGAGAGCAGGATGGACCCATGGGCAGCTCATCTGGGGGTGGAGGGGCTGGCTCCCCACAGCTGTGTGCACTCCCAGAGAGGGAGGCATGGGGGGGCATGTGCCCCCCCCCAGATTTGTTCACATGGAGGGGGTAGATGAGGGTTGTGCACTGTGGGCTCAGTATTGCCCTGCTCTCCTCCTGGGGCCTCCGCAGCCTGGCAGGCAGGACCCAGTGCAGGAGGGCAGAGTGAGGCAGGGAGGCTTGGTGCTGCTGTCGGGAGCCCCATCCCAGCCATGCCACCATGGTGTGATGCTCCCTCCCTGCCTGGTGTTGGGCATACCATCACCACTGTTGCTGCTGGGTGGACAGAGGGCAACTTGCCATGGCAGCACAGCTGGTGTGAGACTCTCAGCAGCAGCATCAAGCCTCCCTGCCCTGCTCTGCCCTCCTGCACTGGGTCCTGCCTGCTGGGCTGCATAGGCCCTAGGAGGAGGATAGCCCCAGGGAGAGGACAGCAGTGCCACCCTGTGGGCTTTGGAGGTCCCCAGGGGGAGGGCAGCAGGGTAGAAAGCCCTGAGCCTGCAGCAGGTAGCCCTCATCCTGCCCCCCACGCACAGGGGGAGGGGACATTGATCTTGTCTGCATCATTTTGAGTTTGCAAAAGTTTTTCCAATGTTTAAATGGGGTCATAATGAGGAAAACTGAGCTCAGCCCCACACAGCCTAGCTGAGCAGATGGGAGCAGCTTTGAAGTTTCCCCTGTTCCTGCGACACCAGGAAAAACAGCAACAGTGGGCAGAAGTGGCAGGGAGGAGAGGGACGGGGCCATCCCTTTCAGCATGAAGGAGCAGGAGAATAGGGACTCTTACTTGCTTGGGGATTTTAAAAGTCTCCAGAGACTCCAAAAGGGGAGTGCAGTGCCACCACTGCACCCCTTCTGGATCTGCCACTGAAAATACTCTGCTGCTTTGTTTTAGATAAAGTGATGGTATCTGTAATTCAGAAGCAGAGGAAATATTGAGACAGTATGCATTTGCTCAATTCTTTTCTATCCCATTGCTTTTTTTTTTTGGATGCATCTCAAGGTTGAAAGACTATCTTTCTAGTACCCTTCAAAAATAATAAAGATAATTTATAAATGTAAAAAATTACTTACAAAAACCCTTAACGATAGGAAAATTCTGTTGGAAAGGGAATGTATGGGACGGACTGTACCCTATCATCAAAACAGTTAGATAAAAGCATGTCTAGATCTTCCATGGTTGGAAAGAGAACGATCTCTGGGCTTGTCATACTTCACTTTTTTCCTTTAGAGTATTGAATGTCACTTAAAACACAACAAACATCTAAGTTCATTTCCTGTGACAAACATCCAGGGACATCTTAATGTCAAAACAGAAGCAGTGAAAATCAGAAGGCAAAGGAAACTTTGACAAAACTACAGAAAACTTGTCAGATGCAATTATTCAGTAACTGTAGCCAAAGTAACTATTAAAGGCCCTGTTCACCACAAGCTTTACTAAATACTATTCCGCTAAAGAGTTCCACATATGGAATCAGCAGAGGTGGCGAAATAAAAACCTTCAGAAGTAGAGACATGATGCTAAAAGCAAATGAACTACAGCCTAAATACTAAGAAAACAGTATAAGAAAGGTGGCTAAAATTGGGCCAGAAAAAAAAAAATTAGCTGATTGGAAGACTCTGTACCTTCTGGTTTAGATTGCAAACAACCTAGGATTAATAAAGCTGCAAATAACAAGAAACCAGGTATGTGTGACAGAACAACAGGAGAAAAAATGCCAATTTCAGGATTGAGAAGTTCCCAGTTTAAAAAGTCATATCTGTCACATCACAGTGCAGACACAAAACTCTACAAATCTAAAACAATTACCATAAAATAATTACAGTGAAAAAGGTAAAAAATAAAATCACTTGGATGGATCTACATTTTAATGGGTCTAAACAAACAAACAAACAAAAAATAGCATACCCCAGTGGCCCTTGTCAGAGCACTTCTTACCATTAGAAACCTATGGACATTTGGCACAACACTTTCCAGTCTTGAATGCTATAATGCATTGTAAAAACCCTGGTTCTCTACCTTACAAGATTTCCAATGTTTTTTTGATTGGGGATCCCATCACAGGAGTTTGATTTAATTGCCCAGTCTGGAGTTAAGACTTAGAATTAGAAAACAATTCAAACATTTGAGAATATGAAAATTCATAGTTAAGGTATCTTTATTCTCCTTACTTAGCCCTTAGTTTCACGGAAGGGGAAGAGTTGTAACACATTGTTTTTGCTTTTATTGCCACTGTTATAAAATTTGTTCTTTGCCCCTCACCATAATAGTCTTTTCAGGAATTTGCTTAGCTTTGAAGCAATAAAAAATCATCTCTGCAATTTACTGGTTAAAGATCTGTCATATTAATAACTGGAACAAGGAAAAGAAAGAGGAGGAATCTGAGGTACATAACATCGGTGTGCAAGATTGCCTTTTTGTTGAACTACAAAGAACTATTAGAACTAAAAAGAAATGTGAGTCTAGAATGAAATGTGG
This sequence comes from Caiman crocodilus, assembly GCA_030014935.1. Taxonomy (NCBI): domain Eukaryota; kingdom Metazoa; phylum Chordata; order Crocodylia; family Alligatoridae; genus Caiman; species Caiman crocodilus. The sequence continues at coordinate 9,042,123 of JAGPOW010000229.1, read as the reverse complement.
ATCCACTTTATGTTGCAAAAGCATTTTATGTTGGATTTTATATCAGTAACTAGTTCACACAGCCTAAAATCTGTTATACCCAGATTATATACCCAGTTTCTGGTAGCTCTGATGCAACAATATTTCCTTTATTTAGAGTTAACATTTGTATGTATCCAAGTATATGATATAGAAAATGATATAATGTGTCCTGACCCCTTAATAATATTGGATTGTCTATACCAAATCACTTTTTACCAAAACAGTGGTGTTGGTAAAGATATTTAATTAGATAGCAACTTTAATTCCCATAATACATCTTGGCCATACAATATCCTACCCTGTTTGAAATATAACCATAGTCCTGGTGAATTCTTGCGGTAATGAGTTCCAGAAGTCGATTAATACTATGTGTAAAAGTATTTTTTTTCTTTGTTTTAGATTTGCCACTGCTTTTTCACACCATTTTCAAAGCACATCTGTATCTCTCACAGAACCTCCTTAGTAGGAGCTTTAACAAATATTTTAGTAAAATTATTAAGTGGGGTTTTTTTTAGAAATACATTATAATACATTTGCCACAGTTAAGGACTGAACAAAGCACATTTTGCAATTCAATGCTGATACATACTCATTAAGAAATCTGAATCTTTAGGACCTTTAAAGGAATCCTGGGAAATAAACCCACAGTGGTGAAGGCAAGAGCTAGCTTATTCTCTCATTCCTGGCCTGACAGATCACACACAGCACCCTAGGCCCCATATACATGCTGCACTTAAGGGCTAGGGACAGACATTCAAAAAGCCTGAGTCTGAATTGATTCAATTTTTGCAGGCTAGATGAACCTGCCTAGACTAAATCACTTTGTAAATGCATAGACATCCCAGACATGCAGGCATATGCCTATAGTGGCTCAGACTGTAAGCTGGGGAGTGCTAAAGCAGCCCTCCCTTCCCTTCTATAGTGTTGAGCTGTGGGGGGAGGGTGGCCAGGCCCAGGCAGGACAGTTTGATTAGTGAAGGGTCCCCCTGTGCTTCTGACCATGTTTATAACCCCTAACTCAGTGTTTACCATCTCATTAAGAAAACAACAAAGGGACATAACTAGCTACCTGTTGATTCTGTCCTGTCCCAAGGCACTGTAGCCAGCATGTGGTCTCCTAGCTAATGCTGAGAGGTGTCTGTAAGGCAAAGGGAATGGGGAGAGAAGTGGGGGAGCAGGGATTCTGCAGTTTGTGTAGAGCTCCAGTCAGGGAGCATAGGGGGAGGGGCCATCCCTGCTGTGGTGCAGAGAGCCCTGCTCAGCCCAGAGAGCATGCTGGGATGCCGGGGGTGTCTGATTTAACTTAAACCCCAGAAAGGGGTCTGGGGCAGACATTGCATAAACCAGTTTGAGTCAAATCAATTAAGTCTGATACTACATTCAGCCAGGTTTATCTCAAACAGGTTTCAGCCATTTTCAAACTGGTTTATGTGCACTGAACATCTGCTGTTACAGGTTTAAACCAGTTTCTGATCACTTAAACTGGTTTATGTGTAATATCTGTCCTTAGCCAAGGTGTGATTAACCTGGTAACCATGTCTTAAGTTGTAACCTAGTCACACATTCAATCAATTAATGATAAAACCAGGAATAACCTATCACACCTTTACCTGAATGCCTAGAGAGGCCGTGTTTCAGAGGCATTTGCTGGATTACATTAAGCTGATGTTTTGGCAACTTGTTTTCCAGCCACAGTTTTTCATTCTTGCAGTTTTGACCCATAAAACAAACCAACCTGTAAGATATTACAAGCCACTCTGAAGTTATATTTGTATATGTGTGTGTGCGCACGTGTGAGCGCTGTGGGACACAGGAAATCAGTAAGATGTGAATGAGGCACAAGTGATGTGTTTGCAACCATCATCCTTTTCAGAACAATCACTGGCATGGTTTTCTAATAACAGGCACTCAAGGCCATGCACCATGCTAACTACATTTTCTTTTTTGCTCACTTCCTTTAATGTATTGATTGTGTGACTGCACTGGGAACTGAGCATGAAGGCACTTGTGTAAATCTGTTTAAAAACATCCCTTGTTATTTTATTGTCCCCTTCCTTCTTTCCCTTTGCTTTCTTGAGATCTTCTCTTATTTTTTGCTTCTCAATATGATTTTTTTTTCAACGTCAGCTATTGTTTCTGATTCTCGGGTACTTGTACCTTTTCATTTTAGTCATTAAATATTTCCTTTCCTTCTCGTTATGCTTTTAACACTAACATATGGCAGACAGTGAAAAATATCTTACATGGTATTATGGGCTTAAGCAGAAGTCTGGAAAAACTGCAGTTGTGTTGGCTTTTAATTGGCATGGGATTGATTTGTCCGGTCTCTTAAATGAGCGTCTTTATTTTTCAGTTTCCTTTTAGTGACAGTTATCTACCTTCTCCCTGCAATCCTCTAAAAGAATTGAAGTGAAAGTAGGAAAAGTATTGACTTCAGTATTTGAACTATTTCTCCTCCTTTCCTTCCAAAAAGCTAAAGATTCAGCTCAACCTCATGGCCCCTTCATCATAGCATGAACTCTTACACTCCTTTTTGGGTAAATCAATAATTTCTATCTCTGTGTTTTAGAGCTTTCTCTGTCCAATCACTGACCCATTCAGAGTCAACACGGTGATTATTAACTATCCTAGTCTCCCCATTCCCATCTATTTAAAAATGGTTAATCCCTTCTCTCAAAACTAAAGTGAGAGTAAAGAAAACTCCTCTTCCCACTTTCTGAAAACTCTCTATGTTTATTGGAAGAGAAAAAAATATTTAATATGCATGTTGCCCAAACATGTAAAGCAGCAGAATACTTTACTCACATTAGAAGCCAGAGATCCATTCAGCCATCTCATGGCATTGTAGAAAGCCATACAATCATGTAATGCAATGTCTATACATTATGTTACACATGTCACTCAATGTGATATTGCATCAAAATCAATTTTGTATTCTGATGTCAAGTGAATGAAAATGTCACAAACATGGTGTTGTCCAATGGCTGGAATGCCCTACTTGATACTGTTCATCAACCTGTTGCCAAGACCACCAGCATTATTCACATCTGTAAGACATTCAGGAGATATCTATATAAGAAAAAAACATTTCGTCATCCCTAGCTCGTGACTTCTTTGTTTTATATTTTCTTAAGGGAGGCTGTTTAAGGGAGAGATTTATATTACAGTATGTTGGTCTAAAGTGGTAGATACATAACTGTAACAGGGACCTTACCCCCTTACTGGGGAAACAAAGGCACTGAGAACTTTCTCTCACTACTACTTTCTCCTCCCCCTTGTCCCTTCACTTGTCATTGTCTCCCCACTTTCACTGCAATGTAGACACAGTCCCGATCACTCACTCTCGATTGCTCCACACGTACACACAAGTACACTTACCCATTTACCTTTATCAAATGGTTAAGGTTAATGGGCTTCCAGGCGCTGTCACAGCAAGGGCAGCAGAAGCCAGATAAATTCCAGGTGCGGGCACAGGCAGGATAGATAACTTAGGGAAGAAATAGAGGGGTCAGGTGACACACTGGCACAAAATGTGAGGCTTGAGCCAGACAGGCCTTGGGAGGAGAGAGAGGCAGAAGGAACCCAGTGAGAGAGACTGAGGCAGGAAGCTGGAGTCAGCACCAGGGAGCAAATTGGAAGTTGTGGCTGAGTAGACAACAGCAGCAGATGTCGTAAAGAGGAACCAGCTAAGTTCTCAGACTTATGTTTGTTTTCTTTTATTTGCAACTGAGACTGATGCAACTGCTTTGGGTGAACTGAAACTGGGTGAAGTGAATCCTGGCAAAGCACATGCACCTGGAATTAGATTCCTGCTCATAACTGTAGTAGGCCTTGACTCAGCAGGAAGGAGTGAATGAGAGAAAAAAGGACTGAGATTGTACAGAGACTGAGGCACTAAGAGTAGCCAGGAGATGCTGACATAGACCAGATTGGGGCAAGGAGGCAAAGAGCTAGCCAAGAAGTGCCCGCTGAGATGGATAAGCAGCAACATGGCCTGTCTTGGCAGCTAAGGGTCTGCAACAGGCTATACTGTGCCTAAATCTTTTGGTCCTGAATAGTGGGCCCAGAGCTATTAGGTTCAGTTAAAGTAATAGTGGACATGGGCTATGTGGAACCCCGTTCAGACAAGGGCCAAGTACTTGGGAGCCTGTTCCTCTAGCGAGCATGTCCCAAGTCAGCATATTCCATTAAGCTGTGGCAGGAGAGACCACTGATGGTGCTGACAAGTCTGCAGTTGGAATAAGGCAACTGGTGGAGGAAGGCCCAGAGGGTTAGCATGCAGCTTCTGTGCTTAGGCAAAAGTAATTACTAACACTAAACAAGAAGTGCTATACTGTGCTGCAAAGCACATCTTTGCATTAAGAGTTGTACTGTTTCAGGGAGGAATCTTACTGCAAAGCTACTATTTTCTAATATAGTGACAAGTTGTAGGACAGATAATAAGGATAAGAAAAATGTGGAGAAGATACAGGAGAGTTGTGGGGGGCTTTGTTGATAGATGAAGGGGTGGAGGGACATTTGGAAGGCAAAGCTAGGAAGTATGAGGGGACAGAGAGCTTGACACTGCTAAGAAGCCTCATGGGGACTGGTCTAATGGTAATGTGGAAGAAAGGCATTGTTTCCTCTTCCTCCCCCCACCCTCCAAAAGGTTCATATTCAATAGTTCTCCACTGCAATTTTTATACTACTTCACTTCCTCCACCAGCCAGTGCACTGGGAGGATGGAACTACTTCAAGTGTTCTCCACCCCTTGCTGCTAGTCTCCTTCCAAATTTTTGGCCTTTATGCTGTAAGCAGAAAAAAAAAAAACCCAGGGGGGTTGAGAGTCTCTGGCTGTAAGTCTGAAGCAATTACCCTTCTTGCCAGTAGCATAACTATCAGTGGGCAAGAGGAGCACCTATCTAGGGCACCAAGTGATGAGGGGTGCCAGACTTGCCCCCCACCCCTGCAAATTCCACACCCTGACAGACATCCACCTGGGGAACTCCAAATCAATGTTTCTGGCTCTAGCCAAACTAATGAACCTTATGAAAAATGCTCCCCCAAGATTCAAAAACACCTATGGAGCCACAGGGCTGAGATCTACACACAGATTTGCTGAGTTTGCAAATGTTCCTTCTCCTCCTCCTCCACGATGACAATCTACAAATGAAAAGAAAAAGAATTTTCATGTGAGAACGTTGAAAGAGATTTCAATAGTGTCACCTCAGACTGGGCTCCTCAGTTCCTGTGTACACTTACTACACCTTACTATCTGTTCCCAATTACAGGTTTCAAAATGAAATGAGAGTGCCTTTGGGGTCTTGATCTGTTTCAGAAGCTTATTCAAATTTGGGACAGAGATTTTACAACCTCTTCAAAGCGTCTGATACTTGTTTGCATGGTTCTAACATGCCTCTATATAACTGCTGTTTAGCATATTTCGTTCTTGGTAAATTAAATACCAGAAGATTTTCATCATTAGAAGGCAGTCTCCCTTTTCAATAGGTTTAGTCTTTTGAGTAAAGAATTCAATCAACCAAAATACCTCAGGGTTTTGTGCTAGCCAGACTTTTTGGCATTTATAGTTTTGCATTTTTCTCCTTGCTTTACAAGTTTTCAGTTATATCAAAGTTTGCTTGCTTCTATTATATCACAACATATTTTGTGTGTAACTTTTAAATGAACACACATGACCATAGAACTGTAGTCTGTTGAAATTCTTCTCATTGTGAGGCTTTCATTTACCTAAAAGGTAAAAACACACGCACTAAACCCATCTTAAAAATCCTAAATTTTCAGTACTAGTAAGATGCTGAAATTTGGAAAACATTCAGGAAACAAAAAGCAATAAAAATGATTAAATATCTATGGGGACTGACTTCTTAGGAATTCTCCTTACAGTGACTTCACTGATGCATTTCCAAGTTTGGCATGTGCAAGTAAGAGGGGGTAGGATTGGTATGCTTGGGGACATTGCTGTTAAAATACACTAACGGCAAGGTGTCAAAAGACCCTGGCACATCTACACAAGGTGCTTACTGTGCAGTAGCCTAATGACATGTGCAGTAATGTGCCAGTCAAAAACTGCAATTATATGCTACTGCACAGTGTTAACTAAGCTACTGCACAGTAAGCATCCCCCCCAAAGAACCGTGTCCTGTAACTACTGCACATTAATGAACATGTAGACATGCCCCAGTGTAGTATAAGTCCAATGGATCTTCCCATCCTTATTTAATACATTTAGCAGGGAATGTAAAGGACAAAGCATATTTAGCATGTACATACCAGCAGGGAGTTCCAGTTTATCACGTAATTTGCTTAGTTGCTGAGGCAATATATCACCTGAGCAGCTCAAAGGGACTACATCTGATTAGCAAATTTAGCCCTAAATTTTTGGCTCTTGCACTATGTGATAAATTTGGGCACAGCCACTGTTAACAACCCTGCCACTCTTATTATTCGTTAGTCACAGACCACCTTATGCAAGACGCTGAACTATTTACTCCTGTATTCAACTATATGTATCTCGATTCTCTCAACAAGCATATTAAAATAAATGTCTCTAGAGTACTGCTAAATGTGCTTTATTCTAGTCATCCTAAAATATTCCGTATCAGGGATAAAAATGACATTTTTTTTTCTGCTGGCTTAAGTATTGAATTCTGTGCACTATAACCTTATATATGTTTCATTCAATATTTCATAGGTTTCAGAGTAAAAATGAATTATACATTGCCCCTCTGGCATAAGCAGGATCTAGATCCAGACAAGATATCAGAAGACTAAAGCCAGGGCACTGATTCAAGGCCTATCATTCATAGGGGACATGTCAAGTAGAAGTACGATTTACTTTAATACAATTTGGGACTGAATTCTACTGGTCTTTTTCTGTGTATTTATTCATTCATATATATATATGAAAGGATGCAAAGGATATATATGTCATTACTCCATCCCATATAAGTCTGGATATAATATTGTTAAAGAAAGCAAACTGGAACATTTGGAGACAAGTTTTATCCTAGGTTACATTGGCACAATAACCATGGCCATCAATCATTTTTAAAAACATTTTTCTGGGGTCTAATCAGTCTTTAAATCTTGCAAACAGTGGGGTAAGTGCATAACTTTATTCATCAAATCATTCTATTGACTTCAAAGGGATTGCACATATTACTAAAGTTTCTGCCATGAAAAGTGTTTTGAAGAATCATTGCCTTGCCTTTTCTTCAGGATGTGAAGGGGAAAGGACTGTGATGGAAACTTCCTTGTATCCATTCAATCCTTTGCGATGTGCTTATAAGCAGTTATAGATTACTAGGCAGAACTGTGCCATATCAGTTCAATTCTGCTTACAAATCAATGGCATAATATAACCAAATATAAGTTTTCCATATCTGATTATCTTGGAAAAGAATAGGAAGCGGTTAAATAGAATTTTACCCTAAAAAGTAACATTTTGCTTTGCAGTCCATCAGTCACAAATTACTAGCTGCAGACCATGAAACTACAGAATAACTCAGAAATTCAGACCGATATGAGAGTTTAGAAGAGCTATTCTAGATAAGATCTATAAAGATTATTTTTAATATTTAGCAATGATCCTGGTTATAGTTTAAATATATTATGTGTGGCGTGTTAGTCTCTTTATTGACACAGCTTTGTAACATACTCTAAGACTTGGCGAATGTATCTGAGTAGAAATTGATTATGTGGTGAGACTCCATAAAATAACTATTTGCTTCTTTATCTGAAGATCAGAAATGGGGATCAGAAATAGGGAAATCTGTAAATAATGAAATGTGTTTTTTAACCTATCACAGACATGGTGAAAAAAGGAGCGTAGATTAATGCACTGCAAATGTGTAGATTGAAAACCACTTTAAAGAAATGCCATCAATTCTGTGTAAACCCACATTGTATATTATTTTCCTGTAACAAAATAAACTGATAATCTCAGAGTTTTTAACTGGCATAATATAAGTCTCAATATGTTTGGTGTTAATTTCAAAAGATTTTATTCAGTGAAGCTTTCATGCGTTGTTAAAATCACTGCTTGGATTCAGTACAGTCGGTATTAAAGGATAATATTCAAACCAAACATACAGCTTTTTGACAGATGTTTAATTACAGTAAGTTCTCAAACTGAGAAATCATTTGTGGATCTCCTGTTATTTCAGATGTAAGTACTTATATACAAATGTGTACTGTTCTGGCCCATTATCTTCTGCTGAATATTTTGACTAGTGGGCGACAACTTGGAAACAGCAGCAATTTAGCCAAAAGAGTGTGTCAGCTCCCCATTGTTAGTTCAGAGACAAGATGACCAATAAGTCTAAAACAAAGACAGTAATGCATAAGAAAACTTTAAAAAATAAAAAAGGAGAAAAAAGTTCACCATAACAAATTATGCACTTGAAACTCATCTCTTGAACTAACATCCATACATTTTCCATGGCTTACAGTTTCCTTCATTGGTTTAAATGTAAGCAGCATTCAAAAGCTTGATTAACTTTTTGATAAAAATGAAACCTGCTTGGTTATTTGGAGGGAAAAAGCCCTGTTGTTTGAGCAAAGTTCTCTTTCTCTCATATTTCTAGTTAGATTATGCCAGAGAAAACTTAGGGTTTGAATGAAGATCAAAATATCCATTAAAAATATAGAATTAGTTTCTAGCTATGTCCCCTGCAAAAAACTATGCAAATATATACCTATAACTGTATATATGTGGTTTTGGTATAAACTGATTTTATTCCTTTTAATTTCTCTCATGGCCTCAAAACACAATGCTCACCATTTTTCCATTTCCTCAGAAGAGAGTAATGCCTTGCCTTCTTGAAAACATCAAAGCCACTCCTAAAATACCAGAATGAGGTGCCAACTCAGTCCTTCATGCTGGGTGAAATTCCCTCCTTTGCAAAAGGGCATCCCCCCAAGAATCATGTGGGATTGAAACAGGGCATAGGCCATGTGCTGACTGTCAGGATAGTGATGAATTTCATCCACACAGTGGATGCATGTGCTACTTTTCCAATATGTTTTCCCACCAGCCTGATAGAATGCCATTTTCATTCAGAGTTTAGATTTCTTGTTTGGCTAGCATTAGGGAATCATGTACTGACACTTAGGAGTTAGTGGAATTGAGTGACCATAACAGATTGTTGCATAAATGTTATACATTAGCAGCCATGTGCTTGTTAAAAGGAATGTCCAGGTGTAAAAATAGAGAAATAAAGAAGTATTTCCAATGATTTGCACTAAACATTTTAAATAAATATTTTAATTCTATTATTGGCATTTACAAGTAGAAAGCATACAGTATGTTACAATTTTATCAAAATGTGAAAAATATGGATGTTACATAAGTAACAAATGTAAAAAAAGTATTTTTCTTACCTTCCCTGAAAGTAAGAAAACTATTCAGCATAGGAAAATATTGATATCAAAACACAGCTTAGGTAAAAAAAAAATTTGGAAGTTTTTACACAGTACAATAGGATCATTTGATCTGCATGAACACTTACGGTTTTGTGAATTTCTACTTATCCTAAAACTTCAGGAGATGTGGGGAAAATGGCAAGCTACATTAAGTGAATCTACTAGTAGTTTTCCCTCATGTCAGCTCCAAAATACTAGAGTGCAGCAATTCTTCTATATAATAAATAATAATTCAAAAGTTCTGTCATAGAAAATTATGTAGAAAATGCCACTCCAAGGTCACGTAGGCTAGGCAGTGCTTTAATAATAATTATGATAATACTTATTATAGTGCTTTATAACTTTTCAGCACTTTACAGACGTTAACTAATTAATCCTCACAACAGCCCTGTGAGGTAGGTAAAGTAAGTATTATTACCATCATCATCCCATTTTACAGGTGGGGAAACTGGAAAATTGAGAGGTTGAATAACTTGACCAAGGTTGTATAATGATTCAGCAGCAGAACTGAGATTAGAATCCAGGAATTCTTGGCTTCTATCCACTAGACCACACTGCCTTTCAATCCACTGCCTCTCTAGACTATGAGAACTGTTTGATCCGATAAACCCAATAATTTCACTCCAGTCAGAAACACTAGGGAGGGACTCAGGGAAGGGAACAAGCATCCAAAACAAATTCCGTAGGGATTCAGAAGCTCTCACACAACTTTGTCAATTAAAACAAAAACAACAACAACAACAAAGCACAAAGAAAAACCAAACCAAACCAAACCCCCTAAAGTGCTGACCAGCTTGAGCCGCTTTTAGCACCTCTTGTATGGATAAGACTTGCATCACTTTTGCTAGCAATTACTCAAGCTTATTTGTTCCTTAAAGTATACATATGAGCAACTGCAGGATATGGTAAATCCATTAGCTGAGAAACCTTAGTAGTGTAATTCCTTCATTTACACTCCCTCTCCCATGCATTTCTTAAGGAAAATGAAATCCTCAATACTCTTGCATTGCACAATGAGTTATTAAATGAAGACAATACACACACTTCCCACAATAAAAACATTTGAGTTCATTTTCAGAACAAAGTATTATTAATTTAAAAATCACAAACTGAACAATGGTAAATAGGAAAATCTTGCCCAATGCTGCATGCTGAATATCTTGTTTTAAAACTATAATGCATGCAGGAGAAATAAATTCACCCAAGCATAATTAAATTAAAAAATGTTCTGAGTTTGTTTCAGCAGCATAATGGTTATTATTTTTTTAGTCTCCTCCAACCAAACTGGCCTACGGTTCAAATGCTGACCTTCACCTATCCTTAACCATACAATGGTCTCATTGTTTCATGGTTTTGCAATTTCATAATACCAGTACACAAAGTCTATACATATTGTTCTGCTTCCCCATCTTTGGAAACAGGCTTTATTGTACCACCTTTGCTTTCCTCATTAGCTGCTGCTGCTGCCTTTTCTGGAAGTGATGCCAAATCTTTAAAAACATCCACATAATGCCCAAAGCCCGGGCCCCAGTTCAAAAGGTTGTCCCAGTTGAAATTTCCAGCTTGCTGTCCAAGCTTCATGGGCAATGTGTTTTCAGCAACATTGGATGTTGTTGCTTGTGTGCCCACTGGCCCACCCTCAGCTCTACGGCCAGGGTATCTCCTAGGCTTCAGCCTAGCCCCATAATTGTCTTCATCATCTGCATCTGACTCATTGACTTGAGATAATTTTGGCATTCTGGAAGTGTATGCCATGGGCTTGTCCCTGTCATATTCCATCTCTGAGCAAGTAAAAGACTCATGGGAGTCGCTATCAGATGATGATTCTGGAGCTGGAATACCATCAGCTGGATTCCTTGTTCTGGACAGTGGCCTTCTGCAGTCCTCCTCTGAAGACGACCTTCCATGGTCAGCACTACAGATGCTTGGATTTCTAGGACGAGGAGTGTTAAGTCTCTCCACCTCTTCAATAGATAGCCCTACAGGAGGGGCAGTCTCTAGAGGAATTTGTCCTATTGGTTGCTTTAGGCGACTTCCTGGTCTGCTGGAACCATGAGTTGCCATTGTCTGGGGACTCTTACTTCTTCTTCCTAATCTAGTGGCATAGTTAAATATGCTAGGCTGGCAGACATCATTGTGCATCTCTAATGGGCTCCCTTCTCTTATTGAAAGATGCAGCTCTCGTGCTGGGCTGTTTCTGTAGAAAGTTGATGATTTGGAGAATGGAGCAGGGCTGTGACGAGACAAAGGGTTGGGAGCAGGGCACGCAGAGTGACTTAAGGAAGTTGTCCGTAGCCCCTGGCTGTATGAAGGCTGATATGTCAAACTGCTCGCTCCTAGTGGCATGGGAGATTGCCTTGCAAAGCCTAGTGGACTGTGCCTCTGAATAGAGAATTTGGGGGTATGACTCCGAAACTGCTTATAATGTTGAATGATGTCTGCATCTGAAGGAGCAATACTGCTTGCATTTTCAATGTCATAGTGCTCTATCTCAGGTTCAGGGGAAGCCAAAGGAGCACTAGGTATAGTTTCTGTGTTATGTGGAATGTCTGTCTCATCATAGATGAGGTAAGGGTTTTCTCTTTCAATTATATCAGGTTTAGGGTTACCTTCAGGCTGCTTCCTGACAGTCATGTCATCTCCATAAGGCGGAATGTTGTCAGGATCATCAAATGCAACATTCTCACTTCCTTTTTTCTTCTTTTCCTTTTTCTTCTCCTCTTTCTGCCCTTTTGCCTTCTTTCCCCTGCACTGGTTACACAGGATCAGGCTAAGGACAAGCAGAGCAAGAACTGTAGCACAACTGCCCACAATAGCAGGTACAGCCCAGAGTGGTAGCGAGAGCTCTGCTGGATGAGGGCTAGGGACGCACATGTGGCCTCCATTGACTCCACCCTTGCACACATGTCCCTGGGCACACAGGATACCAAGGCAAGCCACTACCTTCTCACATGTTCTTCCTGTATATGACTCAGGACAGCTGCATGTAAATCCTGAATGTGTACCAGGTTCACAGCTGCCACCATTCTGGCAGGGGTTGGAGGCACAAGCTCCTGGAGGGACACATTTATAGGCATACCACTGGTTAATGCACATCAATTCACCCCAGCAAGGATTGCTAGCACAAACATTGGGACCTCGGCAACCAGTCTTCACAGAGGGATCTGTTTTAGATATGGTAGCAAGGCTGTGCTTTCCGGTGAAAGGAAGGCTTTCTCCACCATACTTCACATACGCAATACAGCCATCAAAACCTAGGGAGAAAAATAAAGCATTACTCTGCAACGTCAAAATACAAGGTCCATATGGCTTAGCCTCATGCATAAAGGCTTTCAATGTCCAGGAACAAAAAAGGAAAAAGATCCCGGGCTCCCCCTGCACCAGCAAGTTCCTGCAGCTGGGAGCCCCCTCAGCTGAGGGGGCTCCTACCCACAGGGGCATCCCAGGCACCTCCTCAGTTAGGATATGCAGCTCCCATGATCTCCCAACCACAGGGGTGCATGAAGCCCCCGGAGTTGGGAGATCATGACAGCCATGATCTCCCAGGCCCAGGGACTTAAGCTAGGAGAGCACAGCAGTCACAGTCTCCCAGACGTGGGTGTTTCACATACTCCCAAGATTGGGAGACTGAAGCAGTCGTGATCTCCCACCCCTGGAGGCTCCATACATCAACAGGACTGGGAGATTGCAGCCATCCCTGCAGTTGCTGGAACCCATCTAGGTTCCAGCACCAGAAGGAGATACGCTGCCAGGGCTAAGCATGCACAGCTGCAGGACTCTAGGTCCCAGCAGCCATGGGGTCACTGTTGGGACCCAGAGTTGGCACCAGAGTCCCCTCAACTGCGGGACTGCCAGCTGGGTATAGCGCACCCCTGCTGCTGGGAGCAGGGTCAGGTGACAGGGCTCCCAGTCACAGGGGAGATGTTGTTTCACGTGCAAATTGAAGCTGGACACCAACCATCTATAAAGTTAGTACACATTTTCAAGATCTAACTCTAGCTGGTTGGAACTTTTTATAGTATGATAAATAATTTGAACATGCAACTATAACATGTAGAGGGTAACCTATGAACATAATACTGAGAGCAATAGTCTTTGTGTACTGAAGTAACTTTAGTCAGCCTTCAGGATAAATCTGTGAACCAAATAAGGTTCATAATCATATGATCTTACTGATTTCAGAGGTGTACCTGGGCACCAACTGTTTTCTAGTGAATTGATCTTGAAAAAATAATTTTTTTTCATTTAGATTCCCCCTGATCTCAACTCTGCTAGTGTAAACCTGGGATAACTCCACTGAATTCACTGGGATAATTAAAGATTTACAACAATGTAAATGACATACAAAACTGGTCCTGGTTTAGGACCATATTTTAAGAAAGTGTTTCTTTTGCTAATTATGTCCTGGAGTGATTTAATGGATCATTTGTTCATAAATGTCTAAATAAAATCTCACTTTCAGTGCAAATTAAACAAGTACTGAATTCTGCTAGGTAAAAGTGTTAAGAAGCAATAGCAAGACTAAATAAGGAAGGATCATTCCAGAGAGGTTCTAGCACAACATTTATCAGACACGTCTAAGCACATTTTTAGAATAAATGCTTTTCATATGCTGTGTACAGAAATTATTGGAGGATAACAAGCAAGCAAATCAACAGCCTGTCCAAAGATGGTTTTGAGTATGGCCTTTAAGAGTGATACTAAAACATATGTAAAAGTTTTCTTTTTTTAAAGTTTATTAAATCAAGAATTTGAAGCTTCTGAAATGTAATTAATGATGGTCAAAACCTAAAACTAACGAGTACACACTTGTGTCATCTCATTACCAGAGTCCCTAATTGCTGGCACCTACCGCCACAGAGACATACTAAAATAAACATACCATTTTTCAGCAGCCTTGAGAAAAAATGAGTAGTCCAGAACTGAACATGACTTCTGTACTTCTGAAAAGTCAGGACTTTGCCTACTGTAATAAAGACCCTGACCCCATTACTGAGAGAGAGGCAGCCAGAGAGCAGCTGGCTGCCTCCAGGCCCCTGGAGGGACTAATAGTGGCAAGGGGCCACTATTAGTTCCAGGTGCAGCCAGTGACTGACAGGTCTATGGCAGAAGTAGTGAGCCAGGAAACCCAGAGAGGGATTTAGAAACCAAGACCTCAGAATAGAGGCCTCAGAATAGGCTAACTCTGACCTGCCAAGGAAGAAGGACCCCAGACTGCAGGGAGCTGCAGGGAAGCTCCTGCATCACTGGGCAGCAGAGCTAAGTATTTTGGCCTTATATTTTAGCTTGTTAACACAATGTGACATTGACGCAAAGTAGGGGGAGGGGGAAACCTATTGTTTAGAAGCAGATGCTCATAATTTCTCATTGTATTGAAGTTTGAACCAGAACACTGTTCAAACATTGTGGGTGTAGGGGAGGAGAAAGCCACCCCAGGTCCTAAACCTTTCAAAAGGGCCCAGATAGTGAATGGGGGCTAAGGCTGTGAGCTCCAAGAAGTTTGGAAGCTGCAAGTAGAGCTGAAAGAAGCACTGATATCAACTGAAGACTAGAGTGTGGCAGGAGACAGGGGCCAAGTGGCCCAGAGGGTATGGCTAGAGGGGTAGCTGGAGCCTGGGAGAGTAGATGTTAGACAGAGTGGCCCAGCCAGAGCAAAGTGAGCCAAGGCCAAGGGGCCATAGCTCAAACAAGGATTTAGGACCTGAAGTGAAACCCTGTGACCTTTAGGGTCAACCTCCCAGTCCAAATGAAACATCAAGGCTTGGCAGGTGAGCCAACAAAATGGGACACTGAGAGGCCAGAGGGGGCAAGTAAGGTGGGATCCAGGTGGCTGCTCGGGGTCACTTGTCTGCCCCACGGCCCGACTTGCTATAGTACTAAAATATTAAGTTTAGGTACCAACATTTGAAAATTCTGACTTCACTTATGATAGTATCTATCTAGAAATCCATCCTTAATTTATGGGAATAAGTCACTACAAACCTTTAAGAGTCAGCTTAAAAACTTTCCATTTCTCCTGAAACTCAGATTGATGGACTTTAGATTACACTCTAGAGTATATGCTTTAAGGAAACTATTCAAAAACAATTTTTTTATAGAATATAATATAAAGAATTGATAAGGAGGGAAAAATGCATTCTGAAACATCACAGTTTAAAAGCAAAAAATGCATTAATTATTTATGTCCGAGAAGGCATCTTGGGTATAAATATTGTTAAAAGTGAGAGTGCACTAATATTTATACTAACATAAAACATTGTAAAAGACTCTAAAGAAGCACAGCATAAACACTGCCTCTTCCATGATATAGTTGATGTAGTGAAGGTGCATTAGATAGCATGATTTTGTAAAGGATTTTGTATTGTAAGGGTTATTACTTTGCAGACTGAACATTTTCTGATGTTAGGAATGAAAGCCTGTTTTTGTTTTTACCTCAGCGTCAGATGTGTCACTGAGGGCTGCAAGTCACAGTATGAAAAGGCTATAAAAATACTGCTAGATTTGCATACTATTGCTATACCATGAGGTAATTTTCCTTTGTGAAAATACTTGGTATCCTTACATTGGTTACTCAAATATATTCATTTTCTCTTCTTTTCATACTTTTGAATGAAGAGGAAATTAAGGATTTAGATGGGGAAGAAAACAAAATGAAGGGTTTGCTCATTTCATTTCTGGTGTCCCTTTTTCAGTAGTGCCCTGATATAATATGCAACAACTGGGATTTTGTCATGTCTAGTTGGTTTTGGCAGCATTATGGGATTTACTGATTTCATGTATTTGGAAATGTCACCTGCTTATGTTTTTGTCCTTCTGTTCTAGTTCTCCAGATATTTTGAATGCAGTTTTCTCTCTCCCCACTGCAGATCTTTCTACATCATTCATAATGTAACCCAATATTTAAAAAAGAGCATATGAAAAAGAGATTTTGGACTGTGCATTCCTAAAGCAAGCCAGACACCCATAATTTATTTCCCTACCAGTCAGTGTAAGTGTGGAGTAATCATCCTGATTTTTGTTTGTTCCCTTTTTTGCTGGAAGTGTCTTTTATTTTTTATGTGCACATTGTTGGTTGGTCATCAAATACAAATGCAAAAGGGGCAGAGGGGATATCACACCTCATCTCTCAATACATGGAAATGATTGTTTACATTGGAAACAGTCAAAAACATGAAGTGGTAACTTATAGCAGTCATATTAGTTTATCTGATGATAATCCAGTAAGTTAGGAAGGTTTTCAAAATAAAGACTTTTAAAACCCTTGGAATACTTCACAGTTTGTAGATAAAAATCACTTCCATCTTATCATAAGAAAAATAATATCAACTAAAGTGTTGTCCATTTCTGTTGCCAGAGTCTTGGGCAGTTGCCTAAATCTCAGAAGCAATGAATCTACTTCTTAACAGTTTTACAGTATTCAGTGGGTGTTTCTAACTGTGGTTTCTACTGCTTACAAATAAATCCCACTCTTCATCTGACAGTAGCATAAAGAAGAAGAAAGTTGACTTCAGAAACCATTGGAATCATATTGACAACAGACCAAAGCCCGTCACATTACGTTTATGGTGCAATTAATCCATTAAGAGCACCATAAACAGGAATAAGTGCTACACATTCAGTTGATATATGATGCCATGAAGGGCAAACCAACCACAAAAATGTTAGTTCCCTAAAATAAGGAACATCTTTGTGGCTTGTTAAATTGAATATGTAGCATACTCAAGACAATGCTTACAATCAACTGATTATCAGATGGTGATCAACATTAGGAACAGGATGATGCTGGTTCTGGTGCCAAAAATCAGCTGATGGGAGAGTGGGTTGCAAGGCTCCCAGGTAGGGGGAGCCAAAGGGCTTTGGCTGCTGGGAGCCTAGAAATCCCTGAGTCCAGCAGCCTTTCCTGCCTTACCTTGTAGCCCCCATGCAGGCTGCAGGACAAGGCACTCAAAAATACTGGGTTGCTTTTTAAATGGACTTTTTAAATGTCCAAATGCAGAGGGACTCCAGGGTCGTTGATCCTAGGGTCCCAGTGCCACAGGACATCCAAAAATTATGAGTGCTGCTAGGCGCTGTCCTTGGGCTGGGCCAAAATTAACTGATTATCAGACCTACTGAGGAGTGCATCAGGAGCTCGGTGAACAACTGTTCACTAGGGCACCCCTGAGGAAGGCCAGGACCAATGGATATAAACTGGAAGGCCGCTTCAGGCTTAATACCAGGAAAAATTCCTTCATGGTCAAAGTGTCCAGACTGTGGAATTAACTCCCACCAGAGGTGGTGCAGTCACTTACCCTGGCGGTTTTCAAGAGGAGACTGGACTGTAACCTCACTGGAGTCACCTAATTCTAGTTGTCTTCCTGCCTAGAGCAGGGGGGCTGGACCCGATGATCTGCAAGGTCCCTAATAATTCCAGCCTCTAACAATCTATGAATCTACCCTGGACAGTCCTGGGTCTCAAAGTGGGCCTGGGACTGTTGAGATCAAGCCTGAAAAATCAGCTGATTGTTGGACTTGCCCCAGCAGCTCAGGGTCTTGAATTAGCCAGGAACTATCATGGCTGGGTCTGACAATCAGCTAATTGTCACACCCATCCCTGAGTCTTGAACCCACGTTGGACTCACACCTGCCAAACAGCCAAGGGTCTGGAACCTGTGGGATGCTCTGTGCAGCCTGGGTCTGAGACAGAGCTGCCCCCAGCCAGATCTGCCAGTTTGTCCTGGGGTAGCTCAGCAGTGGCGTGACTGGGTTGGGAAGAATTTTGCCATCCTAGACATGGGAGGTGGCACAATGTTTGGGACAGAGAATAAAATTCCTCCCATCCTGATCATGCCATTTTTTTGAACACTTGCCAGGCACCCATATCCTGCATTTTTTATTCAACCCCTAGTGAGACAAAATTTTCAGTTAGCAACTTTGCCTGGGAGAAGGATTTGCCTAGATTTACATTATTCTAGTTAGCTAAGAATATATCCACTGATACTAGCCAAACTGCATGATTTATTCACCGCCTCAAGACTATAAAGCAACAAAGACTAAACATATTTCTTTGAAACAGAAATATGTCAAAATATGTAAGAAAGGATCAAATCCTTAGTCTTCACTTAGGCAAAACTTTCATTGACTTAAAATTGATGCTGTCAAGGCTAAAATGTGCAGACTTTATCCTAATAACAAATTGTTACATTATTTCTTTCAAATGTTTAACACATCTTGGAGTTTCAAGTTTAAATGTTTGTAATTAAATAAGTGGCTCCTAAGGAAGCATGTTTTTAAAAATTAAATATGTTTGCATGCACACACACACACACACACACACACACACACACACACGCACACAGTTTTCTTACCAGCACTGGTACTTCTAGGAGCGTGGTTAGGTGGGATCCCTCCCAAGGAAACTGTAAGGACATTAAGTCCTCCAAAATCTTGTGTGACATGCAGAATATCTCTGCTGTAGGCCCTGTCGACAGACAAAATAGTAGCAGACCCATTCTTTTCAATAAGGAGAGAATGCCATTGCCCATCTGCTGTGTAAACTTCTTGAATATTCCTCTCCACTTTCCCAGCAATTCCAGCATCAGACGTGTAATGCACTTTGCCACTTCTTATCTGATAAAAAAAAGGAAAAAGGCATACAACTTATTTTTAAAATTGTAACAATGCATCTTAAATAAAATATAATGCCTTCTGATGTCAATCACGGTAATTCAAATAATTTAACTATTATACAGATGCATATAGATGCCCTTCACCCTGACCCCACACACATCAGTTCTTATTTAGTCATACAGAGAAATGGCTCCCCATGTTTGAAGCCACCTGAATTTGTCTGCAGTAAGATTCCCGTTGTTATTCCCTTTCTGAAAACAAAATATTTTATATTACCCTAGTAAGAAGTTACTAGAGTAAAAGGATAGATAGTTACACTTATAATAATTGTATTTTATATCTTTGCTTTGAAGATGTTCAATTAGGCAAACAATTATTTCCTTGAATTTTTTTTTGCCTTTCCCACCTTATCCATCTTTTTTTCAGACATTCCTCTAGAGGAAAAAATTGCCAGTGTTTCAGAGCAGGAGAGTACTCTGAAAACAAGTAGACAAAACATATTTTTTCACCATACATAACCTTCTGCTTATTTAGCATTAAGATGTCAGGTACTTCATAAAACAAATAGAAATTGTCCTTATTCCAAAGCATATGTATGTAGTTTTCACGAGGACATAGCGTGTATCCAGAAAAAAAATGCATGGGAGACGGTGGTCTGGGAGATGTCAGGGCTCCTAGTTCCACACTGAACCATATATATTTTTTTACATTAGGGCTGTCCAAGCAGCCAGAGGTCACACACCCCATGGGCCATGTCAAAATGAACACTGGACCCCCAAGACATACCCCACATGGATAACTCTGCTGCTGTATTGTAAGCCCATGTGAGTACTTCCCTGCCACCTCACCATGTGCCCGTACTTCCCCCAGACTCATCCTTGCCTCCCTGCACCATGCTCTCCCACCTCCTACTGCAGGGATAGGAAGTGGCAGTCAGAGGTAGAAGGGGGAGCCCAGAACTCCTGGCTGCTGTTACAGCCAGAGTGAGAATGGGAAAGGTGGTCAGGCAGGAGCCTGGTGGTTGCACCTTAACCCCTCACAAGCCACATGCAGCCTATGGGGTGCCACTTGGACAGTCAGTCCTGGTTTACAGAGAAGATGTGGTCAAACTTCAAGCAGAGTGCTTAAACTGTCTTGCTAGATCCATGGAGGCATGAGTTTGAAAACTATTCTGGACTCATGCCAAGGACTCTTCCAACTTGACTCAGCTGTTACAGGTACATGGTTATTCAGGGTGGAGTCATCCAAGGCAGTCAGACATGAAGCCATTGTTTTACAATGCATTATACATTCCACACCAGCCCTTTATAGTGCATGTTTGAAAAAAAGGAAAAGCACAAAACCTAACATTTTTCTTCATGTCCTCACCTGTGGGTTGATCCACAGGTATAAATTGACATGGATATCCATAATTTATAGCCACTGATAGCATTTGTACTATTTCTTAAATGTCAAACAGTTCATTCAAGGAAAAAAATTAAGTTTACTTAGGATGCATGAGGGGAAGCACCGGCTAATATGATAAGAATACTTTTAGTTCCTAGAAACTGTTATATACTGTGCATTTTGTAACTTAGTGAAAGAAATAACATATGAAGGCTGAAAGGTTTGATCATATAGACTAGCTCTATCGCAGCTGCCAGAACATGCTCATGTCCTGGAAAGAGTTTGAATTATATGACTGCTGGAATGTAAGAATGTACCTAGTACATTTTGCCACTTGGGTCAAGTTTGTTTCCTGGATATACCTGATATATCAGATAGAATTAAAGTGGTTAATGCATGACTCTTTTTAGAAAACTGTACCACAAATGAGAGTTTCTGAGTTTGTGGTTTAGAATATCTTCAATAAAGTTCTGCAAAAAATAGACAAGATGGTTTTGTTTTTGCAAACTCAGGTAGCATATGGCTAAATTATGCCTCAAGAAAAGAGGAATCCCACATTTGGAACTTAGCTTGAAATCCATCACATTTGTTAGCTTCAAAATATTTGTAAAACAATGACTTTTATATTAAATGATTTTTTTTTATAGCTTATATTTCAATTAAGTTTTTTTTTTCCCCCTTTTTATTTGTTTGGACCTTTATAAATGAAGAGGAATGAAGACTTAAGAGAATTTCATTTTTATTTTTAGACTTCTAAACAGAAAACAAATCTATATATGAAATGGTAAGTTCAAGGCCTACTGAAATACTAAACCCAGGTCTTTAATTTCTAACTCCACATAATACAATTCTTCTACCTGCCAACAACCAATACATTCCCTAGTGATTTATGACCCTTAAGAACTTTCTTTTTCTTTAAAATTGCATGTGGCCAATGCTAACAGGCTCATAAATAACAGACCACTGGCACATAGAAAATATAAAATTTCCAGTGACAAGACTTGATTGCGACTCCTTCAAACAGGAAGAAAGAATGTGGTTCCCAGTTTTTTGAACCACACCATATTTCTAAACTTGAAACAAATAGTTTATACTGATTATACGCCGAAGGGCCCATTTATGGGATTTATTTGCAAGGCAGTGAGACCGGCCAAGGCAGTGAAACCAACCAGATTGAACCCCTAAACAAAAATATAGAATTCCATATAGGGGAATCATTTGGCTGCATTGTTAAGTCATAAAGTCCCCTTTGCTGAACAAACATCATACTCTTCTTTTACAACAACATATTCCTTTTAAAATTTATAGCCTTCTGGTTTAGATATGACATAAATAATTGTATTTTAACTTGCCCAACTGGCATATCTGTAGTTATTCAGTATTAATATGTTGTAATACAAGGATTCATAGATTTTAAGAAAGGATCATTATGATCATATACTCTGCTTATCTGTTTAAGACAATTCCATCAAGTAACTGCTGCACATATTCCATCCTTTCTGGCAGAGTTAAAGCATAAGGGTCAGAAAGATAAATGATTTTGATTTGCAGATTTAATTGGAGAATCCACCTTAGCCTTTAGTAAATGACTGTAGTGACTCATTATCCTCACTGCTATCTTTTTCTGCTTTCTTATGTCTTCCAGTCTGAATTAACCTTGCTTCTATTTCTGTGCCTTTGCCTTCTACATAAAAGAACCCTCTAAACTGGAGGTCAGTCACCTATGGGCTGTGTCAGCTTTGTTAGCATTGGGTGGGGGCTTCACTCATGTTGCACTCTGGTTGCATGGCAGAGAGAAGTGGCCATAGGGACAAGCAGTGGTGGTTGCCAGATCCTAGCACCAAGCTGCCTTGGACCTGAGCTGGATGGTTCCAGTCCACCACCAGACAGCACTGCCAACCCGTTCCAAATCATAAAGAGATGCCTACTTATACCAATGCATCTATTTTTTTTAAATAGAAATACTTGATGGACCTAATTTGTTACTATTTTATTCTAATTTTATCCCATCATAATTTTACTAAAATCAGTTAAACAGAATATAAAAATGGCAGAATGCAGTGGTGTACCATAATTTAATAGTAATAATATCAATTAATTTGATAAACAATAAGAACAAGTTAATAAGACTATCATTATAATTATATGCTGTCTTTTAAAGATATTCAGATATTACCATGTGGTTACTATCTTGCTATTCAGTAACTGTAAAGGGCCATACAAATCAAAACATCAAGCTAATTTGGAAGATGGGCCAATATTTTCAAACTCATATGCGTAAAATTGATTTCCTAAGTGGTGCATATTCAGTTGCTGAAAAATTCAGAACGGAAGTCAGTGGGTCTCTAAATTGAGCTCAAAAAGATTAATAATTTGGCCACAGTATGTAGAGCATCATGATACATGAAGGAAGGTATGTGGTTAGTCTGAACCTCTAAATCTTTTATGTTGACAGAAGCCTTAAGGTCGAGTGGGCATGAAGCCTTGGACAAGGTGGAAGAAAAGAAAGACACAAAGTATGTGTCATTTCAGATGATATGAATCAAGTGTCACAACTTGCAGTTTAGGATGTAAGTTTAACCAGAATTCAGTTTTAAGGTAGTTCATTTAGGAACTGTCCACCAATAAAAAGAGCAAGGCAGATTAACTTTCCTTCCCTAATCTATAGGTCCTGGTAGACAGTTCAGACCTCATTCCTCAGACCTTCATCCCTATACATTATCTCACCCAAAACTGGTGCTGGGACCCCATGCCTTCCATTTCCTGGTGCTCCTCCACCAATATTAACAACATGGAATTTAAGTGTAAATATATTGCTAGTGTTTTTTAGCCACAGAAGCCTTTTTTAATGCTTATAGAGGTTTTCTGCTGTAATTATAGGCACAGTTTTAGGATCTTACTGATTCTTACCAAAATAGCCTTTATGGATAAAATTCTCTTTCCTTTTGGGTGCCTAAATAGCAGTTTCCTGGCCATGTCCTTAGGCATTTTTGGTTCTTGAGCTAGAAGCGTGCACACAAAACTGAACATATGCAAAGCACACTATGCACTGGCTGGGCAAGTATTTGGTTATATATGTGGGACAAAGCAAGGGGATGGGCTGGGGTGGCGGAGAATGATGACCCTCCCATGTTGTAGCTCTAAAGCGGAGGGGTTAGGGCACTTTCCCAGAAAACAGGAGACCCAGGTTTTAGGCCTCCTCCACCAAGATGAGGTTTGGACCTGCATTCCTCTGACTTTCCAACAAAATGTTCTATCATGCCACTTGGTTAGGTGTTTATCCAGTCCCTCTCTCATGCTCCTTTGAAGCTGAACCACTGATGCTCAGATTTACATGTCATTGGATAAAATAGGTGGTGGGCAGTCCAGTGGAGCAGTTTCTGCCCTACTGAACAAACAGCAGCCACCTCCCTGAGCCACACACCCTCTAGCTTGCTCCCTTCCTCTTGGCCCCACATACCTCCCCATCTTGACTGCTTCTCTCCCTTACCCCCAACAGTTAGCCACAGGTTTTTGGAATTCTACTTCACATGGCTAAGTTTTCAGATCACAGAGCTATCGATTCTTAGATCTCTATTATGAGTGATAAAAGTAATATAAAAAGGATGCTAGAATCTGGACTGGAAGGAAACTCCCTGTTCATATAATACAACCCAATTCAAAAAAGTTACAGTGACCTATTCTTTTAATATTAAATGATAAGGAATAGTTACATGCAAATGGATTATGGATCCTGCATTTCTTGGAAGCTGCTAATGTCAGAGAAAATCTATACCCTTTGTAGGAATGGAAACCAGGCAGGGGGACAATAACATAGCTGGCTGAATTATAGAAAGTGTGATCTTACGTAAGAGTTCCTTTCAAAGCTGGGAGAAAAAAACTGGAAAGATTTACAGTAGTCAAGGAAACTTGGAGCTTGGAGCAATAAAGAGGTTTGCCAGCATCACTGCTGTACTCATTAAGAATTCTGACTAAGTGGATTGAATCAAAGCCAGGGACTGAACCCATCCGTTTTTTTCTTGAGAAAGGTAATTTCTGCAGTGATAAACACTTGAGACAAAGCTATCTGGAGCCTGAAGCATGAATTCAGCTACGCATCTCAAATCAGGTAATTATCTCCCTTTCTTTACATCTCCATTCAATGGAGAAGATAAACTTCAAGAAGGATAACTTTTTGGATCCAACATAAAATTGTCCAGTGCGATGAGGCATGTATGTTAGTAGTAATTCATGAAAACAAGTTGTTTTGTTTGGCAGTCAGACATCATGGGGAAGAGAATTGGAAGATAAAAGGCCAAGAGGGAGAAATCTTGCACTTTAAAGTGTAACTAGTGATATTAAATATGGCAACAAACACTGGTCCTGCTAGTCTTAGAGGTGTCATTACTCAGAATCTCGATGAAACCGATTAGAAAGAAAACCACTAAGATCTTTTGATACTTTGGCAAATAATGAGGAAATAGTTAGGAAGATGAATGACCCTGGAATAGCACCCAGCAGTAGTCTAAGCTCCAATGTTTTCCAAAAAAAAGGGCAAAGGTAACAGAGGAAGTGATTTTGATCACATCACAGCAGGCAGTTTAATCAAATCAAGTCAGCATTAGTTATAATCTTTACCTTCACAGTAGTGTAATTGCTGTTTTCCTGGACATGAATTAAAATTCCATTCTCATTCCTTGTTCGGAATTTCACTTCTAAACGGTTCACATTTGGGGGCTCCAAAACAGTATCATGAGTGCCATGTCTCATCAGATATTCTCGTTTCTTATTCTGGCTCATGTGGTAGTCAAGGCGTCCTTTACCTTCTAATGACAGGGCAGTATCGGCAGTCATATCTAGGACAAAGGTAAGGGAAAGTGTTGAGCATATCTAATTATCTTCCTCAGAAATTGTCAAATTCCAAGCAGGTAGGTGGGAGAAAATGGAGCGACTGAAGCCTCCACCTCTCTACATTTTGCTGATGTGGCTGAACCAGCACTAGTAGGAGTGTAAGTAAAAGAGAAAGAGAGAGAGAGAGGGAAAGAGCTGGAAAAAAGAGAATGTGAGAGAGATTGAGATACAGGAAAGAGACAGTGTCACAGACAGAGACAGAAGTTAATAATTTTCTGCTGGTATCAGTTAGCAGTAAATTAAAACTCCCTGGGAATAAGTGAGGGAATTGGGGCTCTCTAAGATATAATTCCTTCCTAGGGATGCTCCTGTTCTCCTTCCTTGTAATAAAAATCCAACTGTAAGCTCTTTAGGGCAGTGACAAGGCCTTTCTATTATTTTTGTAAAGTGTCCAACACCTTTTGGGCTAATGTAAAAATAATTAAAAATACTAATGCAGTATAACCCCTTCCCTACCCCCCCACACATACTCTCACGATTTCCATAAAATTCTTCTGTAATCTCATAGTATAATGGTTTATACATTGACAAAGCCAGAGAAGCACTTTTAAGCAAATAGAGGACATGACATGAACAGAATTAAACAGTTTTCACAGAGCAATTGTAATTCCATATTTAATTTGAATATGAATTAATAATGCAGCAGGCAATTCTCTACTGACCTTTGGTTTTTTAGGTTAAAGTCTCAAACTATCCATCATTACAGCTTTTTTAAAATAAGGTAAATAATGTGCATTTATTTGGATTTATAGATATTTATGTATTTTTGTATTTGACCTTTTATCATATTCAAACTGATGCTAAAGCAAAAAGTCATATATCACTTTTCTTCATAATCATTAAATACTGAATGCTGGCAAGACACATTTTAATTATTTTACAAAAGTTCATTATCTTGTGCATCTAAACAGAAAATGCAATTGCATTTCATTCCACTTTAGCTTCATTGTAAACGAAACAGAAAGATTATGACTTCTACATACATTTTTCACAGTGTTTTCCAGTCAGTCCCTCTTTGCAATGACACTGCTGCCATGACCAGTGATCGACACAGGTGCCACCATGTTGACAAGGACTAATTGAACAAGCTCCTTCTAATCTAGGGCATCTAGAACAAATCAGAAGAGTAGTCACTAAAGCATGTATGCTGAACACACAGAACAATCCTCCTGAATACAGCCCCATGTGTGTTCCCTTCCATACATACCCTTTTACTCAACAAGAACACAATTGTTTAAAGGCTCTATAAAATAGTAAAATTTGCATTTTAGAAATCTAATACATCTAAATAGGTCCCTTTTCAATGCCAAATTGTGATAGTATTAGAAAAAGAAGGAAGATTTCAGAGGGAATTGGATTTCCATTAACAGAGAACAAGAAACAGAAACTCTGTTTTTTGGCTTGTCCATGCATGAAAATTGATCCAAATTAAAAAGCGTGAATTTCAAATAGATTGGTTAAAAAACATTAACTCCTTGGGTGACCTTGAGATTATTAAAGTGACCTTGATTAGCTTGCATTTTTTTCTACTGAAGACTAATTCTAAGACTATTCACAGAGGCATTTAATGTGATTTAACAATTTTACTTAAAAAAATGGTTTAACTTTCCTAAGTGTTCTCTTTAGATAACCCATTTTATTACTTCATATTAGATTATAAACTCTACAATTTGTAATCATTTTCATAAGCACATATAACCATGTGAACACTCAAGAATATCTTCTCAAATCTTCTCAAAGACCACCGTTCTCAAGCATGTTTCAATTGCTTTATGAAAGTCATATATTAGGGCTATACAGTAAAAACAATTGGAAATTATAAAATTACATTATATGATTTCAAGTTATACTCAGATCCTTCCCATAACTTTTTCAGTCTTGTTCCTTTTCTACAAATATTATAGAGCTAGCAAAGAAAAATGAAAATTTTGTAAGTACTCTAAAAAAAAATCTGAAACAATAATGGGGAAAGCATCTAGTGAAGAATAAACTTGAACAGAATAGACTACTTTTAGCTACAAAGGAATAATGTTATCAGAATCTTTGCCCAACATAAAATGAGCCCAGAGATTTTCAGACCTGGTGGTCTTTAAATGAGGTTACCACTCTCAAGTTTTAAGCAGATAGAAACACGGTAGTAGGGTATAAGGTAAAGTGAAAAACCCATCAATATGTTCATAAACAATTAGGTTTTTAACGGAGATGGGCATGGTGGGGGGTTTAACATTCAATCTACCAAACACACGTGAAATGAAGCCTAAAGCCATCTTTCATTGTTAAACAGTCCAAGGTATTACTGAAAAGGTTTTGCCTGGCAGCAGTCTTGGCCTTTGAGAGATAACAAAATTAAAAGTTTTGTTTTTTTTTTTACTTAGTGGGATGTTCCAAAATGCTGTCTTCTAGGAAAACAGTACAGGAGTAGATAGTTTCAGCATAAAGAGCCTTAGGAGGCCTTCTACCATAAAGATCACAAACTAGGGAGGTGAAAGGGGGAAGGATGAACTAGCAACTGTGGTCTTGCAAGCGATACTGTTGCCACAACTATAACTTCAAACAAGATGAAAAAGACCCAGCAAATTCAGTTAATTAATCATTTCTGAAAGTGTTCTCACAAAGGGAGATGTTACAAGAGAAATGCAGTGATATTTGAGAGGTAAAGTGAGAGAACAGATATGTGGGATAAAAATGGGGAGGTTTAGTGAACCATTCCAGTACAGTTAAATCCAGGTGGAATTTATTTGAAAATGCAAGCATAAAGCTACTCTATTTCACACTGCTATAAAACAATAATAATAAACAGAAATATACTGTTGCTGCTTTAAAGAAAATTGAAACTGGGTTTCTTCAGTCTCTCAATTTTGATCTTTTTTCCATCCAAATTTAGATTCTTCCGAAGTTCTTTACATTTTATAGTATAGTTTCCATTCATGTTTCTAAGAAATATTTGAGTTAGTTAATGCCTCACTCTTGCACTAGTTTCCTTTGTTATCTATTCTGTCTATATGATATTATAGACTTGACATACTGATCTAAGATTCCACGAGCTGCCAAAGCCTGGCTGGGTTCCAGAGGACGTCCATTGACTGCAAACTCCATTATGCAACCCACAAAATCATGGCTTTCCACCTGTCCTCTCCTTTGAAGTATTGGCTCTAGAGATCTGATACCACCAACTGTAACTCGATTTGGTTGAACATCAAGGGTCCTAGAGCAGAAATGGAAGAATTAGTGAATTCACATCAGCACATGTAGGAGCAACAATGGAAATAGATCATCAAATGACTCTAAATATACCACAGAATCTATTTCTGCATTCAATTTCCTCAGTTTCTGTAGTTCATTATTTACAATCACAGATTTATTATATCTAATGACAAATCAGTTCCAGTTAAAGGCAATTTAAAATAATAATTAAAACAGGCCTAAGTTTTAAGTTCTCAATCAGTTTTTACTCAAGATATTTATCCGATTGATTTGACTGAGAGTATTGTTTCAGTCTGTATTGAATAAGGATGTGACCAAATGCTATTTTAAATTGTGGGTTATATTAAAATAACTGTAAAATGGATTCACCACTTTACAAAGTAGTAAACTATTTTTAATAGATCAAACTATGTAGCTAAATGAAACAACGTGAAATGCAATCAGGAATAGTATTACAAATAGCAATGGTACTTAACATTAATATAGCAACTTTCATCTTCTAAATATTTTTGAAATCCTAACTAATTAATTCTCATAACTCTCCGTAACAGAAACAGAAAATTGCTATTAATAAAATGCAAGAAAAAAAGCAAATTAAATGAATAATAAGGTGAAAGATGTAGCACATATATGATTTGGTGCTACTTCACAAGAAGTTAAAGTAAAGCTCAACAATCCCAGATTGAAATTTTGGAGATAGTTTAACTATCCATTCTTCCATTTGGTAAAGTAAACATGATAGGTCAAATATGATTTTAAAGCAGTACGGGGTTTTACTTTAGAAAATTCCTAGTACTAAACAATGCAGAATTTAAAATTTCCAAAGAATACTTGAGTTAGAAAGAGACAGAATAAATATACTACTAGTGTAATAAAAAACAGAATGTTACCAAATGCTCTGGTTAATCGGCTGCCAAGGTAACCTTGTGATATTTAAAAGAAAAATTCTGGGGGAAAATCCTGTCTTCACTGAAGTCAATCTGACCTGGTCTATGTCTTTACTATAACACCTGCTCCCCCCTGCCCCCTTCTCTCCCCCTGCTGTCAGATGCAGCTCCAGGGCCATTCCCTGCCAGGGCATGGAGCACATGGAAGCACAGCCCCTGCCCAGCTGCACAGTAACATTCTGGGGCCAGAGCAGCACTTCCACTGATAGGACCGGTAGGGGAAGGAGCTTCCATGTGCTGGGTGGGAAAGGAGCCAGAGCTGGTGCTGAGCTGGACAGTAGTGGGTGCAGGAGGGGAAAGAGGCTGCAGGGACAAGGAAGGGGAATAGGGCCAGAGGCTACAGAAGGCAAATGGAGGAGGTGGGGCGGGGGGCACATAGCTGCTGTGGCTCTGACTCTGGCTCTGACCTAGATTCAGGGCTGAAGTCAGAGCCACAGCAGCCATTTACCCTGGTCCTTCCACCTTATACCTGACCCAAGATGAGAAGATTTTTTCCTATGCTGAATGGGAGTGGGGAAAAAAAACAAACTTGTCTTGGATTTGCATAAATATGGTAAATTCACCTCCCTCACAGTTGGAGGGGAGCAACTTTCTGACTGGAGAGCATGTTTTTGTGGTGACTGTAGTGTTTTAAGATGGGGACTTTGTGCATAAGCACATCCCTTCTGGTGTTATATTTCTGTAGTACTTCAAAATACTGTAGCACTTGTGGCACTACTAATGCACATCTGTCTATTGCCTCTGTCCATCTCCTACTCTGATTTTATAGCCAGTTTTGGCTAGACTGTAATCTAAATTCTGGTTCCATGAAGGTAGATGTGAACCTTCTTTATCACTGTCCAGTCAAACCATTGCTGTGCAATTGATCCTTTCCCCCAAAGCCAGAGCACAAAGAGAATTAGAAAGTGAGCTGTTTGGGCTCTTTCACTTATTCCTGTCCTTTACAAGGCACCAATCAGCAGAGCTGAGCTTTACCAACAAAGGAATACATTGTAATTTGCTGCTGCTGTCATAGGATAGTTGAAAATTACTCTTACCACAACTACTACCTCCCAGATCTAAAAGGAACCAGACAGGGAATTAGAACGATACATATATCAAAAAGACAAAGTCTTCTGGGGCCACTTCTGAAGCTGTTGTGCCTAAAAGAACAAGCTTTCTTGTTGCTTGACAAAGTGCTTGTTCTAAATGTCTCCTGTCTTTAGAGTGGCTGGTTTTAATTTTTATTATTGTTAGTTCTCTCTTTTCATTTATAGCAAAAAACAACAACAAAAAAGAACTATTTACCAGTCAGTGGCAACAGCCACATTACTAACAGTACAGTAGCCTGGCTCCTGATCTTCAGAACAGGAATCCACCGTCAGGGATGCTGCCTGCAAAGCAACAAATGTATTTAATATTAAGAAGACAAAATGTAAGCTTTCAATGGTATTTTTATCAGGCTCCTGATACATTTAAGATGTGGTTGACTGGTTAATCACATCTTAAGTAGCAACCTGGCCACATATTCATTCAATGAATGTTGGGATAAAAGTAGGAATAAGTGGCAAGGTTATTATGCAAAATACATATAATAGCTTTGTCACTAATTCCTATCATGTTTTTAAATGAGTGTGTGGCCAATGGTTCCAGTTCCAGAGACTGCTGCGTGCTTTGGAGGCTGGGAGAACTGGTCAGCTGATCAGGGCTCCAAGCAGGGGGAGCACAGTGACCTCCACCAGCTGTGAGCCCAGATCAACCGATGGAGCTCCCAACCCTGGAAGCACAAGGTGTTCCTCCATGGCCAGGAGCTCCAGTTACTAATGGGCCTCCATGGTGCACCCCCACAACTGGAAGCCCCATCAGTAAGGATCATTAAGAAAACTCGTCAAAACAACTGGATATCAAAAACCCTTCTAGCCCCTCTCAGGATTGATACTGGCCCAAAGTCACCTTACTTTTCCACAAAAGAAATCTGAGGATACTGTGATGCAAGGAAAGATCTAACTTCTTGCAGTCACAATAAGACTTCAAACACAATTTGTTTGTTACAATTACCTTCCCCGCCGCCCTGTCCCCCTTTTCAAATCTGGTATTTCTACCACCAAGGCTCTCTATCTCCATATTCCACCTGTTGCAGGGCAATTGTATACTAAGATGACCCATTAAGATGATGTATGCATGCAAAGAGGGCACGTGCAAACTATCCTATCACTGGTCAAAAATAAGTCGTTACAGTGGGATACAAAACTAACAATGAAGCTAATGGATTGTCACCTGCTCTCAAAGCATTCTTTAGACCAGCTCTCATAGATCTCATTCCTACAGCCTTTTTTGGCTATCTAGGTCATTATGGAAGCAAAAAATAGCTTAAAGTGATATAGAAAAGCTGTCTTCCTACAATATTGATAGTTACACTGTAAAGTAAGATAAAATAACACTCTAGAAGGGGCTTAATGACACGTGCATTAAAAGCAATGAAATGACTGCCATTATTTTTAATTGGAGTTAAATCAGGCTTCCTAAAATAACAGAAAAAAATGCATAAAACCCATTTCCTATAATAACAATAAAAGATTAATGTATCTCTTAAAAATGAAGGTTAATTATTCCTTAAGCCAAATTTTCAAAAAAAATAAAACATGATCCTCTAACTGTGTACATCAGCTTCTCAGATTACGTCAAAATGTGTGGCAGAGGTTTAGGGAAAATTTAAATCAAGTGTTATTTTTTTACAACAGTTTGGTCTATGTTTATGCTTAGGTAACTCTACAAGAGTTATACAAAGACTAAACACTATTGGTATGCTATTACTTTATAATATATTGGCATTTCTTTTGCCTACAACTAAGTTCACTCACCACTAATATTACTGTCTTGTTGAAAACTCTACACATTATTTCTTAATACATACCATGTGCTGACACGTTGTATTGACCAAATGAATTCATGCCTCTCAAACTTAAAACATGTCCTATAGTACGTCTATACTATGGGTTTTTTTTCTTCACCGTTTCATTTTTATAATGAGAATTCATCTTGCATTTCTTTCCATACATACTGATCAACCTACCTCTCTTGAGAAACATCAGTCTGCAATACCTAAGTACGTTAGATGCCGCAGTTCATAGAGTGCTCAAAACCTCCCCCACAAAAACCCGATTGGATTATATGACGTGACATGTATATATATTGTCTTTCAGAATATTAATGACAAAAATGAACGGTGCATTTTTGTTTTTAGTTAGCTTAATAAATATAATTTTCCTAATATATATTTCTATGCATTCACAAACTCAGGATGAGCTGTAACTCTTTCTGAAGGACTGGATATTTGAGAGCATATTTTGCTTGGACCAGAGTTCATACAGTTTATTTTCTAACATTAGTCAAATGTTCCTGCTTGTTACTTTAGCATTGTTACCTCTTCAAGTTATGAGAGTTTCTGTCCTGTCACTCTGCAATATCTCAAGACTGACAACTTAATGATTTTACCAGTTTCCGATAAAATCCCGCTGCACTGTAGGAAATGACAGATTTGAAATCCAGTAGGGGGTTATTATATACTTTTTTTTGACATGTGGGAGACATTTTTTCCTTCAACAGAAATTCTTAAGACAAAGGCGATTCTTTTCACATTTCGTATTTGTAAACATCTGATATGTTTGGAAAAGCTTTAATGAAGACATTGTTTCAGAGATGATGGTTTCTATAAAGCTTGATTTTAATTTTAAGCATTCACAAAGGTAACTTTCTGGAAAAGATCTTTTTTGTGTTGCCATGTATCCTACAGCCCTTTTTTATAAATCCAGGACTTAATTTGCATGACATATATTTTCTTTCGTGTACTCACTTATTTGTCACCACAGTATACATGTAGATAGACACACGCATCTTTATTTAGACATGCACTGTATAGGTTAGGTTATTTGCTAAAATCCACACTTGGATACCTAAAGCATCTCTTAGATGCCTAGTTAAAGACCTATCTTAGAAAACTGGAACTAATGTATTAAATATTAAAGTTAGTATGCCCTAAGTAAATAACTAAGTAAATAACTTTCATGAAAATGTAGAAGATGATGGTATCTACAGAAACACTCACAAAAATAATTCAAAATTTGGAACAATCTATCCACCTTGAACACACATGAATGCAGAAAAATAGTCTCAGCAACACAATTGCATTGAAACAAAAGGGTATTCAGGTTCAAGCTGCTTGCAGACAAAGATATAAATGATTTGGTCAGCAAAGACAGGAGGCAGAGCCCCACTACTGTGCAACAATAAAGACCTACACATACCATGGTGTAGCAAGGTATGAGAGAGCAGTACATCAATTCCAGGTGCTACTTTAGAGTCAGCACCAGGATAGTGGGCCCTGGAGAGCCTGCACCATGGCAAAAGCAGTCTGTACCATGGGAGCTGCAGCAGCAGCCCATGTGCATGGAGGTAAGATACTCTAGAGCTCGGCCCCCTAACTCCTTTCCCACGGTGCAATAATTCCTAGTTACACCTTTGCATAGATACTGTAGCCCCTAGCTAGGATATTTATATTCTTGAACCCTTAATGCATGCAACTCTATAACAGCATATTTGGCACAATGACTGGAATATTTTGGGTTGGCTGTATCAGCGTTTGGCCTTTCTGAGCAAAGAGCAGTGTTTATGTGGTAAACTGTGATTTTTGCAGCATATAATCATGAAAGTCTTCAGGATTCAGAAGAGGCTATGTGGTGTAGAACATCTAATTCCTTCAGTCCTTCCACTACTTCTAGTCTAACATGGAAAACAAAATGTGGAGGTCTAAGGAATATCTGTCCAATGTTTGAAATATTTGCTTCCCTTTGAAGAGGGAAGTATTTGGCTGACCAAATATGATGACAAACTTACTTTTCCTGATGTTCAATTAGTTCAAAAAGAGCATATTGTTTGGGTTGTGTTCTGATTAGGAAATACTGTTAAGAAATTAACAGAAAGATGAGGCAAAGAGAAAGAAAATCCATAGGGGAAATAGAAAGAAACCTGGAAAAGCATATGTCAACCAACTGTACCAGCCTAGAATTTGGAGGACCTCTTCCCTCCTAAGGTTTCCCTTTAAACTAGACAAAAGAATACTTGCCTGATTTAACAAACACGAACACCCCTAAAAATAAATGGGTTTAAATAATAGAGGAGGGGAAACCTTCGAACTTGATTGGATTTGTAAAAATCCAAAAATATGGAGAACTCTAAAAATGAAAGTAATCTGTCTATCGCTGCTCTACAGATACCAAGGTGAAGTATGTTCTGGGTTTCACTACTGTATTAGTCTTTTGCTAATAGTCTTTCCCATAATCTACACCAGCTAATTAGTCCCCTGGATAGCAATTTTGTAAATTATTTTCATTCATATTTGTCACATTTAAAGGAGCTTTCTTTTATCCTGAGCAAACTATTATAATTCTTTGAGCCAAACTTGTCTATGATAGAAATGAGTGTTTTTCCAAAATTTTACCTTTAAAATACATATATATATTCTATGGAAAGCAAAGTTACTAGAGTTTGCTGCTCTTTAACCTAATTTCCAATTCAACATTTCTTACCATTCCAGCTCTCCGGGCAATAACAGTGTGAAACTGTCCATCAGACACCTTCTTCATTGTGGTAAGTTTGTATGTACCACTGCCCAGGTTGTAGGAGAATCTCAGCCTTTCTTCTGTTATTTCCAGGGCCAAGAATTCTGCCTGCTCTCCAGTCTGATTGTCATAGTTATACAGCATTAGGGCATTACTTTTGATGGTGGCAAACTTGATATAAATATAATTGTTGTTTGGATCCATACTGG
Source organism: Caiman crocodilus (assembly GCA_030014935.1). Taxonomy (NCBI): domain Eukaryota; kingdom Metazoa; phylum Chordata; order Crocodylia; family Alligatoridae; genus Caiman; species Caiman crocodilus. Next base: position 9,006,837 of record JAGPOW010000229.1, on the reverse strand, counting down.
GAAATTCCATATAGGACAGCTCTTCAAATCCGTAACTATTCAATTCACAATGATTTCCAAAGACACCTGTAAAAAAGGTAACATGTTAACTAGTTATTACAACACTGGATCAAAGTTCATACCATTTCCAGTAACAAATCAGGTGGTTCTATGCTTTGAAATATGTTTATGACTATTATTTTAAAAGACATTAATTATCTATCTTGGATAAAAAGTCTTGTCCACACTTTTATTTACTGAAGTATGTCTACTCTAAAACTGTAAATTAAGATAGAGAAATTTTCATTGAATAAAAAGTATATTTGAGATTAGTTCCCTAAGGCTATATTATACTGCCTGTGTTCATATTTTGTCTAATGTGGATATTAATTAATATAATGTTTATATTACTGCAGATGCGGAGATAAATTGGTTAACATAACTTTTTTTAATACATGGCTATGAGTTTTCCATTTTGCTTCCCATTCCACTTTTATAACCTTTCTGAGACTGATTTATTGCCAGACAGTTGATAAAGCTTGGTTTGTCTCCTTCTCTCCTCCCAAACTGTGTGTTTGTATTTTGTTTGTTTTCATTCTTTTTCAATTTAGTTTTTGACATTACCTTTATTTTTACTGCACTACTAAGCCAAATTCTTTCCCCTGTAAATATTAGTGGACTCTGGTAAAAGTGCAGAGAAATTCAAGCCAATGTCAAATTGGCAACTTCCTGTTAAATTATCATGGTTTCGTTCCTCTTTGAATTTGGATGTACATTATCTTTCAGTTCTGAGATTGCAGGTCCACAATAAAATATAAATTATTCTGAGTCTCATCTAACAGGATGTGCATTTATTTCATCGTAAACTGGACACAACATCTAAGCTTTGCATCTTCTTAATATTTTACTTCATTTGAATATGCAGGCACTCTCCATATGTTTCTTTCCAAATTTTAATGGGCTGTATAATTACATTCTCCCATTTTTTATCTCACTGACATAAGAATGCATGTTTAATCTTTGATAGTTTGCTATGTTCGTAATGGAATATGATTATAAATACAGAAACGTGACTTTAGATAAAATTATATAGAACAGAATAAAGGAGCTATTTCGTGTGCAAGAGAGGTAGAAGATCATACATCAAAACAGATATAAATGGATATTGAAAAACATTTTCCTACGTTAGGATTATTCTGGAGTTTTCTTTTAAATCACTTATTTTTTAGATTTGATTTTTCTGCTTATGTTATGCAATTTAATTTTTCATTACATTAACAAAAATAATCTAAAAAGACTTGAATTCATAAGCAAATGCAATGGCACTGTTACTAAGATATCTGAATTTATATTTTACGTTTTGCATGGTTTATACTGGTTGCAATTCCAGGGCATAAACTAGTGATGATAAATTTCTAAGACAGGGGTAGGCAATATACAGCCCATCAGGTGATTCTGTCCAGCCCACAACAGGCTTTGCAGCCCCACCTGGCCCAGGAGAAGATGGAAGCCTGGGCTGTGGCACACCTGGCTGGTCCTGCCACCCCAGGGGCACAGAGGTGCTACCTGGGAGGGTCTGCCTCGACCCTGTGTGCTCTTGGGCATGCTGGGAAAAATAGTCCACAGGGTCAGGTGGTGAGGCAGTGGGCAGCACGTTGGCTGTACTTGGCTTCCTGGCAATCCCTGCCACCATCACCCAGAAGCAGGTGTGTGCCCCACCACCACCAGACCTGGCCCCACTGCCCAGGCACCCTGTGGCTGTTCACCCTGTACCCACAGGATCATAGGGCAGTGACAGCATAGGGCTTGGGTCCAGGGCAGAGCTACAATTTGCTCCCTGCATGTCCCTTCCTGCAGAACCGAGTGCAGGGTGGATGGGCCAGGGCTAGATGGGATCAGTTACCCTTTCCACCCACTGCCATGCCTGGCTGAGCCACCTGCTGCCCCTCTTTTCCCAGCCTGCAACAACTCACGGAAACTTCTTAAGTGGCCCTCCAGCCCCAGAACTGCTCACCCCTGTTCCAGAAATTACTAAAATATAGTAGGGGTAGGGGTACATGCTTCTCTGGCTTTATTCTTCAAATTTTGGTTTTAGAACAAAAAAGTTTTATAAGCAGAATATAAACAGAAATGGCTAATATTGAAATGGTTAATACAGTAGAACTCAAACTTTTCTTACTTGGACAGTTCAGCAATCTACTTAATTTGCAGTGGATCAGTGCTGTAGCAATGTGTTTGTGGGGGGGGGTGAGTTGGGTGACTTCCCCAGACGCTGAAGTGAAGGGGTACCAACAAGCGCTGCTCAGCCTGGGTGGGACATGGGACAGAGCCATGAGTGGCTCATTTAGGGGGGAAGGGGATGGGGTAGGGTGGCTTCTGCCACTGCATGCACTGTAAGAGCAAGCATGATGGGGGATGTATGCTCCTTGAATCTATGCACAGGGCAAGGGTAGGTAGCAATGAAAGGGGCAAAATCCACAGCAGCAATGGCATTGCGGTAGATTGCTGATTACCAATGATCTTCCCTCAAAAGGCTCTGCTCTGTCTGGCTGGAATTCATCAGTAGTTCTGCATATCTAATTGGAGAAGTGGAACCATTTGAAATAAAAGCCACTGCAAACAGCTAAAGTATCTCAGTGGCTTTCACAACTGTTTCAGTACCCCTTATCTTCACAAGGGGAACATAATGTGGCAAAGAATCCTGGGTCTACTGTAAATTGTCTTGGATCTGGCCATATCTTCTCCCATGCATTTAACAAGGTGTAATAGTCATAAAAATAAGTACAACACTGCATATTTAAAATTATATTGCTAACTGACAGAAATTATAATTAAGTTTTTTCATTCTTGCCTCCTCTTTTTGAAGGGCCATAAATGAGGCTGCAAACAGAACCTCTGATATTACACTCAGGTCCTGGGTTTCTGGCATGCTCAACAGTAGGTTGGGATACCATTTGGGGATCTTCGCCAGAGGTATAACATGCTACTCTGCACCCTAAGCAATGGTGGCTCACAGGGCAGCAGCCGCTGCTAATAGCAGCTCTTATTTTTGCATACATACCCCTACTCCCAAGTTAGCACCTGGAGCTGCTGTTCCAGTTACCCTGCCTTTAGTTATGCTCATCATCTCATTTGTAGAGCTCACACATGTAAAGCCTGAATATGTGAGAAGGGCTTATTTTCTTAGAGGCTTGACAAAGCACTCTGAGTGCCTGCCGATGTGTGGGGCACCTGCTCCAATGCTCTGTAATTACAGCGTGTCGGAGAAGATTCATGCTCCAATAGCCTCAGCATCTTGTGTATTCAAAATTGTGGTGAACAAACTAGTTAAAGCAACCTACTGCCATACTGAGGTGCAGGATGCCGAATACATGAGACACTGTGGGTGCCTTAGAGCCACTCTGGCTCTTGAGAGCCACTCAAATTAAAGTGACCCTCCCCACCTCTAGAGCACATGTAAAGACATCCTCTGTTGCTCCAGTTTAAATATGGAGTCAGGTGTGACCAAAGGTTGCACAAGAAGGGAGGGTTGCTTGTGACAGGCCCTTAATCAGGATATTCAAAATGAAAGGCTCTGTGCCCACTCCACATGCTATTTGATAAATCCAAGGGACAATTAAAAACCTGGAGGGATTTTCTTTGCTGAACATTTATTTGGTGAATATTTACCCCAAATTAAAGTTTTTGTAGGCTCAAAATTATTTACTAATTTCTGCTGATTGCAATGAATAGTTTCAGCCAACCAAAATAAATTAAGTAAAAATAAAAACAAAATCTCAGAACTTCTATGTCCTGATCAGGTGGTTGAGGCAGTCATGTGGGACATGGTAGACCTAGATTTAAATTGTCTCTCTGACTTAACTATGGTAGGGATTTGAACCAGAATGTCCCAGTTCCTAGCCAGTATCTTAACCAGTGGTCAACAGAGATTGCTGGGGTAGTTTTTTTTCTCATTCTCTCCTGTTCAGCTATAATAGACTTAAATGCTTCAGAAAAAGAGACAATTATTCATCTCTCAGTGGTTACAACACTCTTCTGGCATGTTAAAATCATGTGTTTAAACCTCTGCTTTCTAGAGCAGGAGGTAGTAGGCATTAATTTCTCATGATATGCTAAACTGAGCCAAAGAAATGGGTAAAGAGAGATTCACAGAACTTTTATTTATATAAACCCAATGAAGCTCAGCTAACAAAATCATTAGCGTAAGAAACCAAAAAAATATGCTTACCAAATGGACAGTGACAATAGTATCCTTCCACTCCACTTTGACAGGAGCCTCCATTGAAACATGGGTTGCATTCACAGTAATTGACAGCAGAGTCGCATGTTTTTCCTGCAATCAGGCAACAGAGTAAGGCTTCAGGTTAGAGTATTCATGTCATTTTCCAAATACGTCTTACATTTAGACAACCAGATTACAAGGGAACCCTAATATATAGTCCACATGTGGTTTAGAAATAAACTTATGTATACTTATCTTACATGGATGTTGGGAGACTTAATTGCTATTTTTCAAGTGCACTGACACGATTAGATGGAAGATGCTATTTGACTGTGAAGTGCAGTTACCCCTAGCATATTTTGAGTGAAATGAACTCATTAGGGTGACAAGAAGCAAAAATCAATGGAAACATTAGCCTGAATTAGTATAAACATAGCAGGATTAACACAGGCAGTATTGTATATTAGATGATTTTTTTGTGCTTTTCTTCATCAATTACAATCTCCTTCCTGACTTGGGGGGGGGGGGGGGCATGGCTCTCTGGAGTTAAAGCATCTTACCTTGGTCCAGCTCTTGTCTAAGCAGACACTGTCACATATGGTAAATATTATTCATTAGAGAACAAACTGAGTCACATAATTCATTTCAACAAGGAAAGGAACCTAGCATAAAAGTGAATATTTTAACAGATGCTGAATATAAAGCAATGGGAATCTGTTCATATTTGAAACAGCAGCAACAAAAGAAATTATATGGACTACCACAAGTACATACATAAACTAAAATTCTGTCCAGATGGGAAAAAAGCAAAAACTACTTGTCTTCACTTTCAAGCCCCTTCATAGCTCAGCCACATCTTGTTCCTCAACTCTAATATCACATACAGCTGTCGATGTCTGCCTCTACTCTGCCAGTAAAGTATTGCCCATTTTGTTTCAAAATTCATCTTTATTTTTTGCTAATTGTAAAAAAAACTACTAAACTAATTCCTTACCTTCAAATCTCTGTACTGTCTTTGTTTACAAAAATACTTTTCAATAACTAGCCAGTGGTGTGCTAATATTTATTCTGCTAATCATAAATTATTATAATTGCATCACAATAAATATACTGGATATTGCTTGTACTAGAAAACAGAATTATCTTGTGTATCTCAAGTCCAGATAACCTACAGCCTTAGGACAGACATGCCTTTCAGTTAACTATGTCACAAATGCACCAGTACACAGTACTTTATTACTTAACCAGCCTCCTATATTTCTGAAGATTATGTATCTTTCTTAAGTCTTTTTTTAAACAAAAATCAATGATATACTACATTAACTTAGCTAATGTCACAGAAAGTTTGCAAGTGGAGTCTACCGGTTTTAGGAGGGCTTTGTAAATGATCAGTCATCTCTCCTGTCTACATCAACTTGATCAGTGGGCAGCAGTACACCAAAGCACTGGAAAATGCTTGTGATTTAAAACAAATTCCTAACTTTACCAAAGATATTAAAAGTAGTTCTAGTCCCTCCATTTGATTATGATTTTTTAAATTTCTTTTCCTTCTCCTTTTTTTCCGATCCTCATTTCTGTTGACCTTTGTGTTGTATTAGCTGAAGAACCTGGATATTTACTTTTACACTGCATATTTTAAACAGTTTTAACATCTTCTTCCTCTTTTAATAACTGTTTGAACAACTGCTAATACCAATAGAAGTTTAGATTTATTCATACCAGCTGTTTTAACATAGAAGATGCACTCTCTGATTAAGCTAGTCAGGGGGGCTCTTTAAACTAACATTTATTTAGAATAAAGAGGAAATCCAAGGCATTTTCAGCTGTTCACTGAAGTGCTAAAGATGTGAGAAGAATATTCTTATTTATGTTTGAAATCTTGTGATGATTTAACAAAGCTGCTTTTTAATCAGCAAGGATCGCTTATCCTCTTCAAATCAGAGTAACAAATTCATCCAGCAGGGAAAACTCTTACGGATAAAAATCATCAGGAGACAATGGAATACAGGAATGCTATTTAACTTGAACTCTACAGAAACTCCAGATAAGGACTTTCAGAAGTCATCCACAGAAAACTCTTAAACATTTAAAAATGACATTCCAACTTATCTACCCATATACAGATATAGTTATATGCATCTATATACGTAAAGCTGCATATAACAAGTCACCAGAAATTGTGTTATCGACTTCAGGAGAAGTAGAAATAGCCCTTTATTGATGTCACAAAAGACCCAGAAATGTATGGCTAAAAAGGGCCTAATGAAGTTATTAGCACATTCCCATGTATTAAGGCAGAATTAAGTACTTCTAGATCACCATAGTACCTGTTTATCTAATGTGTTTAATACAACCCTCCCCCCATCAATTATAGACATTTCACAGCCTCCCTAGGTGGCATATTCCAGTGCTTAGCTATCCTTTAAATATTTTCTTAACATCTAAACTAAATCTTCTTGGCTGCAAATTAAGTTAATTACTCCTTATCCTATTTTGGTGGACATGGAGGAAAAAAAATGATCGCTGTCCTCTTTCTAACAAACTTTTATATACATTCAAAGACTTTAATCGGTCTTTTATTCAGTCTGATGTTTTCTAGACTAAACAAACACAACTTCTTCAACTTTTTTTCATTGGCCATGTTTTATAAACCTCTTATCATTTTTTGTTTTTCTCCTCTGGACTCCCTCCAATTTGTCTACATCCTTCTTAAAGTGTGCTGCCTAAAACTGAATGCAGCACTACAGCTGAGGACTCTTCACTGCTGAGTAGAAGAGAATAATTGCCTCCCTTATCATACACAAGACAGTCCTGTTAATACATCCCAGATATTTACCTTTTTTTACAATAGCATCACATTGTTCACACATGCTCAGTGTGTGGCCTAGGATAGCTCCAAATCCTTTTCTGCAACACTGCTGCATAGCCAGGTATCCCTATTTTATATTAGTGCATTTAGTTTTTCCTTCCTAAGTGTAATATGTTACAACTGTCCTTACTGAAGTTCATCTTGTTGATTTCAGACTGTTTCCCCAATTTATTAAGCTTTTATACTAATTATTTCTTCTGAAATGCTTGCAATATCTCAGGGCTTAATCTCATCCATAAATTTAAATCATGCCCTCTAATAACAGCAAACTACTGTGGACATTTGTCACTTCTTCCCTTCACACACAGTTAAAGCTTTCCTCATTAGGTAGCAAATTTATATTATAGACCAGTATGCTGTCTCCTTATAGTTCTTCAGCTATAAAGCAAAAATTCATTAGTATTTTGAATCCAAAAAGAAACCAGAAATAAATCAAGATGCCACAACAAAATCCAGGAATAAAAGGATTATATTTTCATCAGGAAATGGGATTCCCTGCCCTCCAGGATAAGTTTCTACTTCTAATATTTCATGAGCTATTAGAACTTTAGCATATCCCTTTTCCAGAACTAAGTCATCAATTGACAATCCCTCATAGTCAAGGATGATTGTCTTCCATGATTGTCTTATCTGTGGCAAATTGGCAGTCAAGGCCAATCTAGAATTGACAGAATCTACTGCAACTCGGGGATGTGTTTCCTTGCAGAGAGGATGGCTCTGGATTTCTGATTTGGTCTGTGACATACTATTTCTGCCACTCCCATTTTTCCATTTCCTGCTGTTCTTGTGATGTTTCAAAGTACTGAGATCCTTGTGGCAAACTCTTCCTCCATTTGGGGTGGTCGTGGGTGACAGTCTTCCATGAATTGATGTTGCATTTTTTCAGGTTGGCCTTAGGATGTCCTTGAAGTGCTTTCTCTGTCTTCCTCTAAAGCGCATACCCTGACTGAGGTGAAAGAATTCAATTTGCTTCAGGACTCTTGAGTCAGACATCTGGATGATGTAACCTGCCCACCAAAGCTGATGGCAGATGATCAGCACCTCACTACTTATGGTGTGTGCTTGCAAGCAAGATACACGAATCTTAGTGTCATCTTCCCACTGGATTTGAAGGATCTTTTGCAGGCAATGTTGATGGTACTTCTTCAGCAACTTGAGGTGTCCATTGTCCCTGTCTGAGCTCTTTACAGTGAGGTAGGGATCATGACTGCTTAATAAACCATGAGCTTGGTTTCAAATCTGATGTTGTAATCTTTGAACATCTGTTTCCTCAGGTGTCTGAAGACTACATTTACATATTTGAGGCAATGCTGGATTTCTTTATCTATGTCAGCTTTCTGCAAGAGGTGACTTCTGAGGTACAGAAAATATTCAAGATTCTCCATAGTCTCACTGCAAATGTGAATTCCTAGAACTGGAGACTGTTCAATAAGACCTTGCTGATGGAGAACCTTAATCTTTTGTATGTTAAGTGTGAGTTCCATTGTCCTGTATGCCTCAGTCAAGATGTTGACGATTGTCTGAATGTCTGCTTCCAAGTCAACAGCATGATCAGTGTACTGGAGCTCAATGGTTGAGGTCAGGCTAGTCTTAGTTTTTGCTCAGAGCTGGCTTATGTTAAACAGCTTACCACCCATTCAGTAGTTTAGGTCCACTCCAACTGAAAGCCTGTTGGTGGTCAAATATAGCACTGTAGTAAGGAATATCAAGAAGAGTGGTGGAGTGATGACACAGCCTTGCTTAATTCCAGTCTTAACCTCAGAGGGATCTGTGATAGATCCATCATACAGAACCACCATTTGCATACCATCATAGAGCAGGAAATGAAGGTTAACAAATTTCACTGGGCGTGCATACATCAGAAAGATCCTCCATAGCACTTCTCAGTTGACAGAGTCAAATGCTTTTGTGAGGCCAGGGAAGGCCATGTAGAGGGGTTTATGTTGTTTCTGGCATTTTTCCTGCAGCTGGCAAGCCGCGAAAATCATGTTGGTTGTTCCTACTGATGCCTTAAGCCCATACTGAGATTCTGCGATTTCCTCATCATTCCCAATCCTTAAATTGAGGGCATGGAGCTGTGATGTGAGCTCCTCTCTCCCCTAGCTTGAGGATTTCAGCAGGGACTTCATCTGCTCTAGATGCCTTGTTATCTTTCATCTGCTTGATGGTTTTTCTCACCTTGTCAAGGGTTGTAGGAATTCCGTGATCATGCCTGACTGTGTGTTGGAACTGAGAATGCTTTAATCAACAACAGAGTCTTGACTGAGAAGGCCTTCAAAATGCTCCATCCGGCAGACAGTGATGACTCCACTCTCCTTGATCAGGTCTCCTCCATCCTTGAGTCTCAAAGGGGTTAGTCCCTGAGTGCTCAAACCATAGATGTCTTTGGTGGCACTGAAAAAACTGTTCATATCATAGATGTCAGTGAGGTGTTGAATGTCCTTCGCCTTGTCTTTCCACCATCTATTTTTCATATCACAGTTCCTCTTTTGAACCTCTGTCTTGGCTTGTTGGTGATCCAATTTCTTTTGTTTGGAGTTGATGTCATTCTGCTGAGCAAAAAAGGCCTGGTGTTTACAGTCGATCTACTCTTGGATCTCCTGGTCATTCTCATCAAACTAGTCTTGATGCTTCCAGGTAGTGAATCCAAGCATCTCTTCACAGGCCCTCATGACAGTAGACTTGAAGGCTCCCCAAGCACTGCCTGCAGTGCCATTGTTCCTGATTGGAATTTGCCAGTTTTTCATTGAGGTGCTGACAGGAGAGGTCTCACTCCATTGCATCTTGAGTCCTTCATGTTGGCTTTCCAACAGCATTGCTTCTACTACTTCTGCTTCTAAATCATCCCCATCATTTGGGAGCCAGTTTGAGTGACATAACCAAGCAGATGAGTTCATCATTGGCCTAGAAATTGTCATCTCCTGGCAATCATCATCTCTTCACAAGTGGTGCAGACATCTTTGTGATACCAGGCATGAATGATGATATAATCAATCAGGTGCCAATGCTTAGATTGTGGGTATTGCTTTGATGTTTTGTACCTGTTTTTGTGGCAGATGATGGTGAATCCATGATCCATGTATTTGGTCAAGAAGAGAATGCCATTGGAGTTGACCTCTCCCACTCCTTCCTTGCTGATGGTTTGAGTCCCTTCAAACTCTGGCATTGAAATCAATACGCAGAATAAGTCCATCTCACACCAGAACATCAGAGAGGACTTGATCAAGGCTGGCACAGAATTCCTCTTTGGTTTCATCAGTGGCATCAAGAGTCAGGGCACAGGCACTGATAAAAGTAGCATGTTGGCTCCCCTAGTTATCCAGTCAGGAAAAGGGTCAGCAGGCAGTCTATGTTTAGGGCACCTTTTCTAGGCCTCCTACCCTTGTGGGCTGAGCAGAGCAGATATTGGGTTAAGCAGAGCACAGCTGCTCAGTTGAGGTTATAGCTGCCAGATTGCACTCCTGCTAACCCAAGTGCTAGATGACCTTCTTGCAACTGCTGCCTTTGTGCTAGGTCATGACTAGGAGCTTCCAGGTCTCAAAAGCCTGGTCCTGCCATTGCTAGCTGATCACCAAAGGGTTTGAAAAGTGTGCTAAAGCTGTTTTCATGGAAGATACCCATCTGTGATTTCTTTTATCATGGAGAGGCTGCTGCACATCAGCTTCCACACTGTTCATGACAGAACAGGATCTTGATCCAATGGCAAGGATGCCAATACAGCTGGAGATCTCATTCTTCTGCAGCCTTCATCCACCTTCACATTCTTCCACATTCTAACATTTTCTTCCACTTGCTCCACTCTGGTGGCAGAGCTGTACTCCTGCCCAGCATATCCACAGGGGGTGGATAGTGGAATGACCTTCAGTGAATGATAGCTGCGAAATAAGCAGGGTTATAAGAGGCTGAATTGAACAATGTTACATGGTTTTCTGTAGGTGGTGTAGTTTAGACCAGAACAGAACAGAACACATGTTCGCCCGGGGATAGGAGGTTCAAATCTTAGACTGGGTTCCACCATTTTTAAACTAATTTATCTATGCCAAACTTCTGTTCTGTTAGGAATAAGACCAGTTTTGTGTTTTGAATTTCTGTTCTGTATGGGTATAGGCAGGTTTCAAACACTTACACCAACAGAAGTATAATGTCTATACCTGGCCTTTATCAGTGTTTCTCAACCAGGGTGCGATCTTTTCAAGTCTGCGATGTGATGCCAAGTATAGGTGCAAACAGGATTCAAAAGATAAACCCAGAGATTTCAAACAGGGTTCCAGAATATTAAAAACATTCTGACCTGCAGTATTTTTTCTAAGTTCTTTGCAAAAGGATAACTGCTCTATTATTTTTCTGTAATCCAAAAACTATCAAAAACTAAGCTCCTATTTTCTGAGGGGTATTTTGAGACTAAAAAGCTGATCTAAATAGAACTACTGTCAAACATATAGCATGCTTTCCCCTACTGACTCTACTGGGCTAGAGCTAGAGCTATGATTGTTAATACCATCTGTAAACAGCTATATAAGCATAGAATTTGCTGGTTTAAGCTTTAAACTGATGGGCAACTTTTATATGAGTTATAGCTGCAGTAAAGTGACTAGACATTTCAATTCTGCTATCCAAATCTGAGTTTGTGGGGAGAAGTTTATAATTTGCCTATTCTACCTGGGATAGAATTCAGCAGTGAAAGCTGATAATGCACTTATGCTCAAAGACTCAGCTGTTTTATCTGATGAGTTTAAAACATAACTGTTCAAAGAAAACAAAGAATTTGCATGGGGTGGGGGTGAAACAACTACACTGTGAGCCTTTTCTCATAGTAGTGGTGAGCAGTTAATTATCTGACTAATCTCATTCACTCCAACAGGATTACTTGTGAGAAACTGCACAATAACTCCATCTGGATTTAAGTGCACAGTTCCATTGCCTTGCTTAGAGATGCTTCCAATAACTTTAATGAGAAAACATATATACTAGTAAATCTTTTGGATTTTAGATATTTCTGAAGCCATATCTCACAAAATTTCACTGCTTGAAAATCAGTAGCATGAGACCCAGATAGTTCTGGTGACTGAGAACATTATTTTACTTAGGTGAATTATGACCTGGCATTATATACATTGCCCAAATATTACCTTTACAAATGTTTGAGTCCTTAGAATTCACCTTTTGATAGATTACTAAATTAGACTAGAATCTGCTAGCTGTAATAGCTAGGGATTAATTTTTTATTTGATAGAGGATAATAGAGAATAATTTCAATTATATATGTTAAGTGCTTGAGGTTATCAAATCAAAATATTCAGGAGAAGAACCAATAAGTGGTTTTTCAAAACCAAGGGGTGATGCAAGTCTTAGCATAGTCATAAGGAGCATGGCTGTAAGGCAGTAGACAACTACATGTCAGGTTAGCATATTTATACTTTTTCCCATAAGCATAAACTTTATTAACTTATAATTCTGATTGCTAGAACCTATATTATACCAAAACAAAATCCAAGAATCAAAGCTATATACAGATAAGTCATCCAACGCTCCACACTTATTCTCCTTGTCAAGCCCACAGATTCTTCTCGACTGCCCAGAAGCCCAAATCATCATGGTTAAACAATGGGTAGCTTTATTTAACTATTAAAATAAATTATTATAAAAAAAAGAAAAGGGACAATTTATTTCTAATCAGATTGATGGAGCCAGGATGGATGCTAGAGTTAGGGATCTGGAATAAGGAGTTAGGAACAGAGGTGTAGTACACAACTCTAGTTTCAAACTGCATGCTCTGGTCCCTTTCCCCACAACTCAGTGCTAATCTTTATGCTTTCTCCCACCACCTATGGCCCTTAACATCCAACACTTGTCTTTCAAACTACTAAACTCAGCAGCTAAATCCTAGTCCATCACTGACTTCCTGAGGTCTGCCTGCTGATGCGCCACAGGAAGTTTATCAGGGTGAGTCCTTATCCTTCTGGCTCCAGCTTACTGACAAACCTAGTTTCAACTGCCCCCTCGTCTCCACTCTCCATCCCTTCTGTGACCCTCTGTTACTGATAAGGCTGGGGGAAGGACAGAACAGGGAAAGAACTGACGACCAAGTTATCAGAAAACAGGAGAGTTCTATGTAGTTCTTTGTAGTATAAGCAAAAGAAAGCAGTCAAACATGTGAGCTTAATTTGGGGATTTTCTTGGCAATGATGAACAAAGAAAGCAACTTTTATGCATTTACTTGCAAAATTTCAGAGACTAAAGTGTACATGTTGGAAGTTTGAGGTGGTGTTTATATTATTGTGGTGTTTATATTATGGGTTTATATATTGCAGGTACCTCAAGACACTGAGACTACCAACTTCATGAAAAAGGAACATTGTAAATTGTGCAAATATGAAGGATATAGTCCTCCTTTTATGTGTAGGTTATAGCACAACTTTAGCTGGGAAGCCACCTCCAATGTCACTGGTCTGTGGATGATACAGGTGTCAGGCTCACAGAACCCTCAATTTGAGCATGGAAAGTTTCTTGACAGAAACTCCTAGAAAGACAGTGATTAATTAGGAATAACATTGAATAATATAGAAAGGTCAGGTGAAGCTAATACAGTCAAGATCAAAGGTCACAGATATCAAGATGATATTTCAAATTGCTATATAGAAAACTATTTGCAATAAAAATATAACAAAGATGTATACTGAAAGCTCTGGAGTCAGATATTGGCCAGTTTCAGAGGTATACGTTTCATAGCTCTATCTTTTAATCCATTTTTAATCTAATTCCTTTATTATTTTAATTTTGAATTTGAGACAATTTAACAAATCTACATTTCTTCAACATAATGAGGCTCAGAAAACAGGAAATGAAAGGTTCATAGGAAGGGCAGGCAAGCTACTGGAAATCACAGGGTATATTCGTTTTAGAACACAATTCTTTTAAAAACAAAACCTGATCATCATTAATAGACATAATTATAACTGATTGTTTAAACTGTAATGATGCTGTTCTGAGGTAATCTGTCTTTATAATGGTATTCAGTCGAATGAGCTAAATTACCTCTATCGTGTGATGAAGTGAAATGCAGCTGACAAAACATAATAAATCAAATAAAAGTAAGTCTATCCTCTCTGTCTTGAGGTAAGCCATTATAAAGATCTACAGCTCATGAACTCTAATTTACAATGAACAGAAGGTCTGTGTCAGAAAACCCTAATATCCACACAGAAGTAGTGTCTTTTTATGGTGCATGCAAATTCAATTATGAGATATGGTATTTTAATTTCTGGAGCAGCCATCAAAGCTATACACAAGGAATGCCAAATTATACTGACTTTCTCTACTTTGCATTTAACATGGAATTACTCATCTCCCTATAGGTAGGGGGAGGGAGAAAAGAATTTTGGCTGCTTCTCTTCAACTTAAGCACACAGAGTGCATTCATAAAAAAATCCTTTTGGCCTTTCTTTGTTAGATCAGCATGGCAATCTTTCCTTAAATACTTTTAAATGTATTTTTAATTAGGAATATTTAAGGAAAACAGGACTAATCTCAAGAATGATTCACCTTTGCATTGTTATGTTGGCAATCACATGCATGCACCTTGTATCATGTGATACAATCTCTGTCCTTGGAGGTTTTTAAGGTCCGTCTTGACAAAGCCTTGGCTGGGATGATCTAGCTGGGCGTGGTTCTGCTTTGAGCAGGGTGGGGTTGGCCTAAATGACTCCCTAAGGTCCCTTCCAACCCCAATTTTCTATAATTCTATGATTTAGGAGTACAGCATCACTACACAAATGACATATAGCCAACAGTCTAAGACAGGTCAGCATGCAGACCAGATAGGGAAACGTGATCTGGCCTAGGAAGAGTTGATTGGGTCTGGCCATAGCTGGCAATGGAGGTGATTAGTCGTATACAACCATAGGGACAGAGATTGGCAGTATGTGGCACTAGCAGATGGGTCATGCAGTGGCCCACTCACTCTAGAGCAGCTGCATCTATTCAGCCTGTCATTTGTAAAAGGGTGCTGGCCTGTGTTGTTAAGCAACGATTCTCCAACAGTCCATATGATGACAATTGTTTACATATATATTTGGGTAATGTATGTAAATAATTTTTAAATAATTCAGGAAATATTTGTAAATAATTTGCAGGCACAAAAGGGGCTGTATTTACTTAGCTATTTGTTGTGAACAAATTATCTCATGAACATTACTGATATCTAACTTCAGACCTATTTTGCTTTACTGGTTAAAAACATTTGTGATTTTTTTTTTGTTGCACCTAATTAGTCTCCAGACATGTAAGCAACATTTAATTTTAACTGCTAACCAGCAAAAAAGAGCTATCAATTTATCAATTTAGCATTATATGGTTCCTCAATGGCTAGTCAATATATTAAATTAGATGCTTAAATCTAAAAATATCTAAGTAACTGTTTCTCTATTTGAAAAGTACTTGTGTTGAGTTCTAAACAGAATATTACTGAACACCATGTTCCATCCATGACTTAGGAAAAGCAGCTTACACTATATGAAAGTATTAAAACTATCCAGTGTTCTTAATTTAAATTATCTTATGTAGCTGTAACGCAGGACAAATGTTACATTTACCTGACATTCAATAAGGGCTGAACTCTAAGATGTAGCATTAGACCCAGAAAAATTGTCTGAACTTTTCATTAACTTTTCAATTACATGTTATGGGCTGATAGTACAGTCTCCTCCTAGAGTTAACAAACCATTTTGCTTTACAGTAACAGCAAGCATATTTCCATTTATCCTTTGATGTTAATGACTTAAAGATTTACAGAAGATAGACATGCTGGAATTATTTTGCCATGCTCCTGGCAAAATAATCTGGTGTACTAATTCCACGTGAAATAAAATCCTAAATCATTAACTTAATTAGAATTGCTAGTAAATTAACACTAATTGTCAGTGACCCTGCGGCTTTGCAGTTTACTGATGGTGTTAATACAAAAGACCACATGAACATCTTCTATAACAAGAAAACTTTTGTATTAAACATGTTAACTGCCATAGCTATGTTCTAAATGAAACAGCTGAATTTGTGGGTTTTTGCAATAAGTTACAGGGTATCTTTTATATTTAACCAATTAAAAAAAAAAGAAAAGCTCATTTCTTGTTTTCAAATGAATCTTTCTGTTAGAAGACACATTATCAAATTTTCGTGTATAAGTTATATTGACTATACTGTTATTATCCCCTTCGGATTCCAGTTACATGGAGCATAAAAAATCCAAGATCTCCCCCGCAATATTTTGGGAGGAAAAGAGTTAGGTAAGCAGAAGACAAGTAGCAGAGGGACAAGCGGTAAGGCCTAGGGCTCAGAGCCACTCCTCTCACTTAACTATGCAAGACTAGGCTACAATAAGGCACATGGCTCACAAGAATGACCCCTCTCCTCCTCCTGTCATGTGGTATGGTGTTAGATCTGAAAAGTTATGAGCCAGGAAGAGAAGAGGTGCAAAGCTAGACAATAGCAATGGGAAACAGTAAAGCTGAGAAGCCCTCTGCAGTCAAGACTACCAGTCTAGCTGAACCTTTCATTTCAGCTATCTGGTGAAGGTTACTGTTTGATAGGAAGAGCAGGAAGCAATATGCTTGCACCCCCAAAAAAACCCCAAGACAAACCAAAACACTCAAACGACTTCTAACTTTTAAACTTGCATCACGTCTTCTTTCTCATGTCTCTACCTAGATAGCAAACTTCACAAAGCAGGAACTTCCTAATTCTTTGTACAATGCCTAATATAATCCAGTCTGAAGAATTTGAACACTAATACAAAATGGATATATGACAAACAGAAATGACACTATTTAAGTAGGGTGTATGTTAGATAATATAGGAAGGTATATTAAGGAAAAGGTTTCAATGTTGCAGAAAATTATGATAAGATTTCAACTCAACTGTTGATATTACAGTCTCAATTGCATTAATTCATAATAACATTCCCTTAGAAAGACATATAGAAACTGCGGAGTAAATCTTTTAATTTATGTCTCATTAATTTTCCTTTTGTTATGTCTGCAGAAAGTAGCCATAAGCAATGGTTAGGATTGTTCAGACTTTCCTTACATGTCATGCTACCAAGCAATTCAGATTCACACTTCTGTATAGAAAAAAAATGAATTCCTCTGTTGTGGTGATTCTCCTAGAATTCTTCCAAGATTATTGTCTATGTATGATTGAGATCTCCTGATATCCAAGAAAACCTTAATTGTAAATCTGTGGTTTTCTTTTCCCACCAGACAGGGAATAGATATTAAAACAGTCACATTAGAGATTTTGCTTTATTGAGAGATTGCAATATACTAGGCCTGAGTCAGTACTATGATACTCTCATATTATACTTTTGCAATTCCAAAGCAGTGGTGAGTCAGGGTCAATAATTATACTGGATGTAACTCTAGCCATCATAAGCCTGCAGCAAAATATTTCTCTTTTTCGGTTCAGAAACTATCCTTAAATGCAAATATGATAAAGAATACAAGTTCTTAATATATTTTTCCACCTATACTTTAAAATCTAGGTGATTCGCTAGTGAAAGTGCCAACTAATACATGTGTTAAAATCTTTTGTTTAAGGTTTTCTTTTAATGTTCAAACAATAACTCAATTTTCCTTCCTTCAAAAAGAAAAGAAAAACAAACTTTGCTGGCATTTACACTCTTCAGATAACCAAACATATATAAACTAAGTACTGATGCTTATGTATACTAACACATCTAGAATAAGTCATACCAGCACAGGGACCATATTTGGTCATGTATGCTGTAAATCTAACTCAGAGCAGAATATAACTGCACATTTCAGATCTGTCCCCATTCAAAATAGCACTTGTGCAGATAACTTCAAAGAGATGTTGAGCATGTGCTTAAACTGACACACTTATTTGAGTTATGCTCTGAATAGGGGCAGTTTCTTTAATCACAGACTAAATAATAAAGGATTGATTGTAAGGCTGTCAAAAAATCATGCTAAAAGAACTTCAAGTGGGCAAACTCAAAGGTGCAAAGCGTCAATTAGATGTCATAGCTGAGTGGCTACTTTGCCCATCTCTATATGTAAATCCAAACACTCATGCTCCCTGTTTTGAAACTGGGGAAGATCTTGAAGGGTTTATGTTCTGAACCTGTTGATACTTTCCCTAAAATGGCCCATGGTCTCTAGGCCCAGTGACTCCCGTTTACATAGAGCATACAGAATTTAATTCTTTTGCAGCACTCTGCCCATGCCAATTAGTAACTAAACTGAGATTTTCCCACATGGCAATTCAGAGCACAATATTGATAATTAAATTTGCTGCCTACTGTTTTGAGGAGAAATATATATATTTTTTCATTTTAAGCACTGACCTATGTAAATATTTTACAAATATCAGAGAACATTCTTAGCTGTAGTAGGAATACAACACTCATTTATATTGAATATTATATTATACAAACCCAACACATACACGAAGCATGGAGCATGCTCATGCATGTGCTGCTTTCCCAGTCATTTTGCTTAGATGCTGTTTCCTTTTCCTCGACCTTCACCTTATATTCCTACATGACTATTCCAGGATCTTACAGCTGCACCTCCAGAAATGTAATATACCTCATCCAATGCACCAAATGCCCTGATGGAAGATATGTAGGAGAGACCAAACAACAACTG
>JAGPOW010000229.1:8951437-8988004 GCA_030014935.1 Caiman crocodilus | reverse complement strand
TTTGATACATTACAATCTGCCTGGCAACTGACTCCCCAGCCCAGCCCCTGGCTTCTTTACTTTTCATTCCATCCAGGAAGAGCACACACCAACTGCTGACACGTCCTTAGCCTGACGAAGGGTTTTTGAACCCAAAAGCTTGTTTAATAACTGTTCTTCAACCATTTGGATTGGTCTAATAAAAGCTATCGAATTCACCCAAAGAACCTTGTCTGCCTACATGACTATAAGAAATATGAGGGCAAGGACTGATTTTTTCTACTTGTCTGTTTAGCTCTTATCACATGAGGTACTATTTTTTGGAAACTGGTTGTAGCATATTTAACAAATAACATAGCTCCCCTTTACTAACATGGATCAGTCTGGTAATAGTTGCTAAGAAGAGAAAAATAAGATCAATAGTAGTGCTTGAACCTTGTTTTCTTTCCTGTTAGCATTTTTTATTTTGAACACTCATTAAGATGGGTAAACACAGGTGAAACATATCTAAGAAAACCAAACCAAACCCCAGCTCTGCCCTCTTTGTGTTTTCAATAGGCTCTAATTCCAGAAGGAGAAGTAGATCATACCTGTATAACCAGTTTTACAAACGCAGTTGAAGCTCCCCGGGAAGTTCTGGCAGACGGCACCATTTTTACAAGGACTGGAAAGACACTCATTGATATCTCTCTCACAGGCCATTCCAGTGAAGCCATCGGGACAACTGCATGAGAATCCACCCACCAAGTTGTGACAAGTCCCATTGTTGTGGCAGGGGGATGGGAGGCATTCATCAACGTCAGTTTCGCACAAATTCCCATCATAACCAGGCAAGCATCTGCACACAAAGGGCTGGAGAGGTTCATTTGCCATGATGATTACTGGAATGCTCTCATGGCTCTTTAAAACAGGACTCACAGCTAGCCTTCTCAAGCAGCTTCCTCCATTTTGACAAGGGTTTTGTACACATGAATCATGATCCACAGATTCTATCCGTACTCCACTCTGCCGGAAAAGGATTTCTTTGATGCTCTCAAAGAAAGTAGCCACACCACTGGGACTCACATACAGATTATTGTTTCGTTTCACAGCTGCCATCAGAAAAGTCCTGTTACTGTCTTCATAGACTCCATAGAGCTGCACAGTAGTGCCTAATCCAGTTAGCTGTGAATTGGCAATACGAAGGAAGTGAAGGTAGTGATTGGTCAGAAAATCCTTCACAGTATGTACACTTAGGCGAAGAAGGATGCTGTTGTCAATTGTGCCATTATTGAACCCCGCAAAGAAAACTCTAACATTGCTAGTAACTGCACTATGTAACCCATCATTGCTAAGGACTGTCAGATCAAATGTTCCATCTGTGGATCTTGCCTGGGAAATGAGGTCACAAGTAGCCCCGGGAATATTAAAGAGGCTTGTAACCCCTGAAGTAAGAGAACAATGGAAGCTGTCTAACACATCTGGGTCCTGTGGTTTTACATTGCCTAAAATACCACCAGGGAACAGGTTGCCATAATAGTGAACAAAGATCTCTACTGTTCTAGGCTGTGATGGGTTGTCATTTTGGTCTACTACTTTTATTTGTACGGTTCCTGTGGAAGACATCTGAGGAATGCCAGAGTCCCTAGTAATCACTGACAAGAAGAAGTCACTAATTTGTTCTCTGTCAATCTCTCTAGTTGTGGTCAATACTCCTGCAGTGCTAAGACTGAAATAACTGGTTGCTGGGCCTGTACTGAGCAAGTAGTAGGAAAAGGGGCCTTGATTTGGTGGGAGATCAGGGTCCGATGATTGAAGGGTCATCACAAGTGTTCCTGCACGATTATTTTCCATTACTTCTCCTTGGCTTGTAGACAGAGTAGGTCCATTATCATTGATATCTTCCAGAGTTACCAATAAAGAAGCACTTCCTGTAGCTGATGGAGATCCCGAATCAATTGCTAAGACAGTCAGATTGTACACAGGTAATGTTTCTCGATCCAATTCTGCTGTTACAGTAACTTGTCCTGTCTGTGGGTTAATGGAAAAGGCACCATTGTCATTTCCAGAACCAATAAAGTAGGAGAACCTGCTCCAGCTAGGGACAGAGTCTGAATCAAATGCACTTACAAATGTAACATGGGTACCTGGAGGAACACCTTCACTGATCTGTATATTGTAGACCTCCAGACTAAAAACAGGAGGATCATTAGCATCCAATATAGTGATATTAACAATTACTTCATCTATATCTGCACCACGAATGCTCCCAAAATTTTTTGCAAGAACTTTCAAAGAGATACGCTCTTCCTTTTCCCTGTCAAGAGGACCTGACACATAAATTTGACCACTCCTCCCATCAATCTGGAAACCCTTCTTTCTGCTATTGCCAAAAATAAGATAGTGGACTTCTCCATCAGTTCCCATATCACGGTCACTTGCAAAGACTTCTCCCACAACTGTTCCTCTAGAGGCTGCTTCAGAGACTTCAAAATAGTAAAGTTTGGACACAAAACGTGGCACATATTCATTTGTTCCTTCCAACTGGATGTTGACACTTGCAAAACTGCATCTTTCCTCTTCCGGAACATTAAAAGCCTTCACAGTTAGATGGTAACTTTGTTTTGTTTCATAATCTAAGAAGCCTTGTGTGGTGATAATACCTGTGTTGGGATCAATGACAAAGAGGTCACTATCTGATGACTGAATTGCATATGCAATCACGGCATTAGGTCCAGAATCAGCATCAGTTGCATTTAGACGGATAACAGTAGTTCCACTTGGAGCATTTTCTAACACATTAGGGAAGTAGTCTTCTGGGCTGAAAGCTGGAGAATTATCATTTACATCAATAACATTAACTGTGACAGCACAGTAACCTGTTCTAGCTACCCATCCTCCATCTGTAGCACTAACAATTATCTCATGCTTTTGGTATAGCTCATAATCAAGGGATTTGGCCAGAGTCAATGCCCCCGTTGATGTATTAATAGAAAAAATACCAGCCTCATTTCCTGAAGATATATTATATTTGATTAATCCATTCATAGCAGCATCCCTATCCCTTGCTGATACAGTCCTGATAATAGCTCCAACAGCATGACTTTCAGGGATAGTAAGTCTCATGTGGCTTTGAGAGAACACAGGTGTGTAATAGTTCTCCTCGGTTATAACTATTTCAACTGTCACTTCTGCTGAAAGTGGGGGATTACCTTTATCCTTCGCTTTTACTTTAATCAGAAAGTCTTGGTTCAGATCTGCCATTAGTGAAGATGCCACAGAAATCCAGCCGGTTCTGCTATCTAGATTAAATTTATTGGTGTAGTTTTCATTAGAAATAAAGTATCCCACTTCAGAATTCAGTCCAAAGTCCTTATCATCAACTGCAGTGACTTTAATTAAGTTTGTACCAATTCCTACATTTTTAGTCACAGGCGTAAAATATTTGCTAGCAAGAAACCGTGGTGCATTGTCATTGCTATCTACTATGTTGATTGTGACTGTTGTCTCACTTAGCAAAGGAGGACTACCTCGATCTGAAGAAGTAACTATGAAACTGTGCCTGTTGATATTGAAATTGCTTGAACCACTGGAGTTCTGATACTTTAAATACTGCTTATTGAAAATCTCCCCGCTGGTAGCATTGATTCGGAAGAACTCAGACTGAGACTTTATGAAGTAGAAGATTTGGCCATTAAATCCTTCATCGGGATCAGTTGCTGAAACCTGAGTTACCCTTAAACCAACCTCAGTAAGCTCAGGGCACTCTAGGTAATAGGAGGGTTTTGTGAATCGTGGGGCATTATCATTGATGTCTGTCACAAAGATGGTCACATCTGTGCTTACTGTCCACCCAGAATCGTGTGCAGAAACCCTCATTCTATAGCGGTCTGTATCTTCTCTGTTTAGAGGCCTGCTGACTGTAATATCTCCTGTACTTGGATTTATGACAAATGGAAGGCTTGGATCTCTTATGGAGTACCTGCTGATAGCATTCACACCAATATCTTCATCTGAAGTTGTGACTCGTGTAACTGTATAACCTAAAGGTGCGTTTTCAGGTACAGAAGCACTGAATATCTGAGAAAACCTGGGAGCATTATCATTTTCATCCAAAATATTGACAATAACTTTGACTGTTGTGCTCTGAACAGGGGTACCTTTATCAAAAGCTTTTATGGCTAGCACGTACTGGGCTAGCTTTTCCCTGTCTAAAGGTCTGACACTTCTGATTTCACCAGTAGCCCGATTGATTGTGAAACTGTTTTCTTTATTGCCATCAATTATTTCATAATTCAGCTGTCCATTTGGGCCACTGTCCTTGTCCACAGCAGTGACAGTCAGTATTTTGCGTGGTGAAAGATTCTCTATTATTTCAGCAATGAATGGATCTTGCTCAAACTCTGGTGCATTATCATTGACATCCACCACAGTTATTTCTAGTTTTTCATAAGAGGAGAAAGGAGGAAAGCCCATATCTCTGGCCTCGATCCAAACCACATATTTCTGTATAGCTTCAAAATCCAAAGATTGACAAATGGAGAACTGTCCTGTTAGCTGGTCTATCTGGAAGGTGTTGCCCAGATTACCACTAGCGATGTAGTAAGACAAGGAACCTCCTCTAGATGAAGACCCAGAAACAGTGGTGATAAGGGTACTAATTGCTTGATTTTCTGGAAACATGAAAGTGTGTTGTTCTGCTTGAACTTGAGGAAACTGTGCTTTATTCATGAACCTCACAGTTACAGTAGTCGAATCTGTCTTTGGATACAGTCCACCATCTTTCACATAAACAGAAAAAGTCACTTCAGAATCGCCCGTCAGTGAGTCAGTAGCCATAATTGCTCCTCTTGTTGGGTCAATGTGGAATTTTTCAGAGTTCTTTCCCCTGAGGGAATAATGAAGCTCAGCATTGGGTCCAGAATCAGCATCTGTAACTGTTACAGCAAACACAAAAGAACCTGCAAGGAGAACAATGACAAAAACATTCATAATCTTCAGCAATAAAAATAGGACAAATGAAGGTAATTTTTTCAGTGAGGCACAGGGAAATTATGTGCACCATATATTTTCTTATATGCGGCTGTAAAAAAATAACCTTTTTTTTTACCTATAGTATTAATAAAATATCAGACTAACTGTTCACCAACTGAAGGCCATTCTGAGTGATCACAATAAGACATGATTTGTACCTGACAAATAGGTAATTGTATTGAAATATTTTTAAACATATGTACAAAAATGTCTGTGTGTATATGTATATGTAGTCATATATGTATACAAAACACCACATCAGTAAGAAGGTTTTAACTTTTTGAAACTTTACCATAATTTTTCTATAGTATTCACAAGATGAGATGATGTGAAACCTCAGAGTCTAATGTTTGTGTGCTACTAGATAATATTATTAATTATTAAGCAACCTTGTATATGTCTTTCATATCCAGCCTTTCAAAATGTACATGCCACTACTCCAAATCATGTGTACAGTTTAGGGTTTCTTTTGAACATATTTCTCAGTAAATGCAAATCCAATGTGTGCACAGGCATTAGAGTCATGTATACATTCTTTTGAAGGTTTCATATTATATGACTAGTATGCTGGAACTCCTTTTTTTTTAAACCAGTGCTGAAACTTGGCTCTCAACAGTTTTCTATATGGATTTTCTTTTCCCAACTCTGCAAGCAAAATCTGATTTTTTGGACAGGAATGGCTTTGACAGTGTTCCTTAAAGCGTTATTTCTTGTCACTGTGTGTCAAAGTGTAACATTTTGTATCCTAAAGGGAGAAATTGCTAGATGAACAACTGGAATACTTGAGAGTGACAAGAGTGCAAGAAAAATCAAGGGTTCTGCTTTTGTTAAGCACATTAAATTGTCATAACCCTCCTTTTGTTTATTTTGTAAACTTGACAAGACATTAAAGAAATCAGGTTGTATTATCCTCTCAGAATATAAACTAAGACTACTCTGAAGTAAACATAGCACAAGAATATACGCAACTGTCTTGGAGATTCAATATTAGTTTGCAGCAAAGCAGTATTATGCCTGCCAATAAAAAATATTGTCAAGGGCTATTTTCCCTGTTTAGAGGAGGGAAGACATTTTCCTTTTAATTGAAATGTGCCATGTGAATGATCAATTTTGGGATATTTGAAAAATAAATACTTTATGTAAATTTATTTGATTTAGTGTCAGGGTAAATATTAAGACTTTTTTCCTTTTTCTTTATAGAATTACAGAAGGCTTTATGACTTTTTAAAAAGTGATTTTTTAATGGAATAATGAGGCTGGAATGGACCTCAAAAGATCTTCTAGTCCATTCCTTGCTCTTGGGCATTTTCTTGCTCTATGTGGGATATTCTCTATTTAAAACATCCCAGACAAATGCTAGTCTAGACTTGATAAATTTGGCAGCACATTATTTTGGCTAAATTAATATGTAATCTACATAAAAGTATGAAAAAATAAATTATCAGAAAGAAGTCTTTGTGTTAGTGATCTTAGTTAAGTAGGGTGCTTCTGGAATGGTTATACTAATCAGTTGTTTAATACATAATTTTAGAGGCACATAACTTTGGGAAGTAACTCCATCCCTCTATTTTCCAGTGTCTTTACAAGATGTCATAAAGAACTCAAACTCACTAATTAGACATGAATTATTTATGTCTCCTTATGACATTCTAAAATTAAATACTGAAGTTTTCATACTGAATAAATGCCGAAAGTACCTATCTTCTAAATGTAAACTATTAATGAAAAATGAAACATTTCATGCTTTTGCACTTCTCATTTACATCCTTGCCACATTTGTTTAAACCAACTGAATGACCAAAGAATCCAATCCTATACTGAGCAAGAAAAATGTGGACTTCAAGCATACAAAGCATCATAAAGTGAGAATGAGATTTGACTTTTTAGAAGATTCCAGAAAATTAAAAATATAATTATAATTAAATACAATGTGGAATATAAAAATCATAATAAAATTATATCAAATGTATTATATGTTATTATAATAATATTAGGATGAATATAATACTATATCACCATATTATATTACCTTTTAATAGTGTATTACAATTAAAATATAATAATTCAAGTTTAATAATCAGTAAGATTTCTGATTCATGAAATATTTCTAGAACCTTCTCACTAAGAAAAAGCGAAAGAGCGAGAAGAGAAGAACTTTAATCTATGGACGGGAGTTTTCCAAAGAGATAAATGGAAGATATTGCCCCTTACACTTAAATTAAATTTGATTTTTTCTTTCTCTGCAAACTGAGACTTTGATTATCATTTAAAGTAAAGTTCCTTTACATCACTTTAGCAACCTAAAGGGCCATTGTAGGGAGCACAAAGGGAAGTTATGATGAGTGTAGGGCCTCTTCCCACTACCAGAATGATTGAACAGGGTGTTTTCTTCAGCCTTTCTAAATAATAGCTCCAGAAAAGGGGATTTATCATTTTAAAAGTGCATATTATACTTTAGAGAGCATGCTAATTTTTTTAGGTCAACTAACATTCCTATATTTTTATACCAAAAGCAAATTTGCTATTTCAAGGAACTTCAATACTGAAGTTTGAGTATATCACAGCTTGAAAAAACTGACTTTTTAACCATAGAGGTTTGCATGATGGAATTTATTTGTGAGGTCAATAAGAAATGTTCCAATAACTATCTTGTCTGTTTTTCTTAATAAACCAGCATTTATAGTACTTTTCATCTTCAAAGGTCTTTAAGGACATTATTTTATAAAAATCAATGCTGTGAAATAACAAAAAGCAAAATAAGCACATCAACTTTTCTGAAATGCACTGCATTAATGGCTTTCAAAATAGTTTAAGATTATTCGGGCTAAAAAGAGAAGAATACACTAAAGAAAACATTATAGTTACTAATGTCAAATGCTACATCTTGCCTTTATTAATTATCAGCAAGATGACAAATGCTGTAAAATAGTTACAGGAAAATATTTTTTAAACATATTTTTATGGAATGATTTATCATCTATTTTCATATCTGTATTAGTCAATGCAATTGCAGCACTGCCTTTTAGCAATTTACCTGAAGTTGTAGGTGATGGAATATGGGTGACATAAGGATGGTGCTGAAATTTAGGAGGATTGTCATTTACATCAGCAACACTGACAAGTACACTGGTGGAACTGGAAAGAGCCTTGGGAAAACCACCATCGCTGGCCACGACTACCAACGTGTAATTCTCCTTTGTCTCTCTATCCAATAGTGCACTAGTGATAATTTGTCCTGTTGATGGGTTGATTGTGAACTGTGAATTGCCACCAATTAGCTTGTAACTGCTCAAAGACAAAAAAGGGAGAAAACATTTTCCATTAGTATTCTCATAAGACAGACATCTTGCTACTTGAAGATAATTAAAACTAGTTAAGATGTTTAGAACAGCTTGCTGCTTTTGTGATAGTCTTAAGGCCTAAGGTAATAGTGTGCCATAGGCTATGGACAGGTATTCATTTCTAGCACTGCAAATTTCAGGCAAATTATTGGGTTATCCTAGTCTGGAGAAGGCAGGGGAACAGTTTACCTACACCACTCCTCCCAGTCTCCAGGAGGAGTGGAGCAGTGGGAATGTACAGACATTTGTTCTTGTGTAAACTGTGCAGGTGAAACCTTCCTGTTTGAAAGGAAGGCATTTCTCCTGCTAGAATGTAATCACAGAATCATAGAAAGTTAGGGTTGGAAAAGACCTCAGGAGGTCACCTAGTCCAGTGGTTCTCACTTTTTTGTACTAGGATCCACTTGTAAACATCAGTGGTCAGTCCCGACCCAGTGGCTCTCACTCCCAACCCACTGCCTCCAGGCTCCAGCCCCACAGTGTATGTGTGGGGAGGGGGTATATGGGGCAGGTGTGTATGTGGGGAGGGAGCATGAGGGGCCCCAAGCAGCCCCTCACAAGCTGAAATTCTGCAAGCCTCCAAGAGATAAGTCAGAGTTTCCCATGTTTTTCTCCTTTAAAAGAGAACCCATTTTTGAAGTTTGTTTGCAATACTTTTGTATATTTTTGTAACCCACCTTTGGGTTGATCAACGCTGATCTAGTCCAACCCCCTTCTCAAAGCAGGATTATGCCCAACTAGATCATCCCAGCCAAGGCTTTGTTTAGCCGGGTCTTAAAAACCTCCAAGATTGGAGATTCCACCACCTCTCTGGGTCACCTGTTCCAGTGCTTTGCCATCTTCCTGGTGAGAAAGGTTTTCATAATATCTAACCTAAACTTCCTTGCCACAAATTGAGACAGTTCCTTGTTCTGTCATCTGCCAGCACTAAGAACAGTTCCATCCTCTTTGGATCCCTCCTGCAGGTAGCAAAAGCTGCTATTAAATCCCCCCTCAGTCTTCTTTTCCTCAGACTTAATAAGTCCAGTTCCTCAGCATTTCCATAATATTTGCCCATATCCTAAAAGGACACACATCAATCTTTTTTCATGGATTGGAACAGGACAGGATTACACTTAGGTATCTAGTAAATGGAATAGCATCTGGCCCTAACTAATCTGATAAAAGTGAAATCCAGCAGAGTAAATATGCAGATTGTAAATAGAGTAAGTATTTGTAAATATGAGTAAGGATTTCTAAAATAAAATCAATACTCCTTTCAGAGTAATACATGTTTTTAATCTGTTTTTACTTTAATGATGCCAATTATAATCCAGAATAATTCAGTTAGAATTGTGAGAAATTGATTTGATATTAATAAAAAGTAACTGGGAGTAAAATTCTTCCTCTAGTCTTTTGTATATGGTAAACCATGATTTCACTGGCTATTTTGCTATAGCTTACCATACAGACTCAGTTCCCAGTTAATACTATCAATTTGTGTTAGACTGTTTATACAGCTATCGCAGATTTTTGTTTTCAAAAGAAATATTGATGCATTATGAAAAAAAATAATGCTACTGTTTTTCAGGTGGCAAGGTGATACCCACTGTCCCAGTGATTAGATATTGGACATTTTTCCAAAATGAAAAAAAAAGTTAAAATGCATCACAGCATTGAGTATTATTGTAACCCCAATAAAAATACAAGAAAGAGAATTGTAATGAGCACTGTATCTCCAGAACTGACTGAGAAACCAGTAGTCGTAGTATTGTTTAAGCTAAAAAACTGTACAAGTATTTGGAAGCAGCGTGGTGCTATGAAAAATAAAGAGAAGCATTATTTTTGTTACTGATTTTAAATCAAAATTGGTTATGACAGAGATAATGACATAGGCCAGGGGCATTTCCCACAAAATTGATAGCCAGCTATAGATAATAGCAACAAACTTTCTCAGCCACTCATTAACCACCACAGAATGCTCTGGGCATATTCATAACTGTTAATTATTATTTAACACGATAGCCATATGCAATTATTTACTGACTAAAGAGATGTTCAGCTAGGGCTTAAATTTATCCTATGCAGAGAGCTCATACAAGGGCTTAGTTGAAGACAGTTTTACTAAATTACAAGATATATATCCCAGCATACAGAGAGGTAATTTTTACCCTTAGTCTTATTGTCTCTTAACTCTTACTAGCACATTAAGAAAGAACATAATGTTATCAACAGCATCCCATTTCACACTTTATTTCTTCCAAATATACATACAGAACAATAATACACATTTTTGCTTTAAAAAGAGCAAAAATGGATTTTTACAAACAGTAACAATAATGTATATTTGAAAATATAGTGGACCATCATTTACACTGAACTGGATCTGCAAAACTCCACCAAAATTAACAGAATAGCACAAGTATGTTTCAAGGCAGACATATTTACAAAAAATAAAGGCAATTAAATATTTGCAACAAGACAGACTGTTCTGCCACCTGGCTCTGCCAAGAAACTCTTATTTGTCTAATTACCACACTTTTTAAAAAGTGGCAGAATCACATTTGTTTAACTTATATTTCTTTTTATTGTAGCTGCACACAAAGGCCAAAAACAGGTGGGGTCTCATTGTGCCAAGTTTTCTACAAGCATAAAATAAGTAAAAGTCCCTGAAATGATCAGTCTGCAATCAAAACAAATGTGAACTGTATTGTGTTCTATAATTTACCAAACTCAGAATCTGCAAAGCCTCAAGGAGGTGTGAATGCCAGAGTCCAGGACTCTTTTTAAAATTAGCATCCCACAGGGTTTTATAGCTACTACAATGAATCAAAGGGGAAAAGGAGAGGAAGCGGGGAGGAGGCAGGTCAAAGGATAGGAAAAATAAGACTGGATTGGTAAAATACTGCTACATTATTCCCTAAAATGTTTGTTCTTTGCAAACACTAATTTAACATACCAAAGGAATATGCAATTTATTTATAAAGCATCACCCTAATCCGCACTAACTTCACACAGACAGGCATATCTACTGATGCATAGCTTCCTTATCTGTAGCAGTATTCTGTATACCCAACAGGCATCAGGGCTTGTCTTTGGGGAACTAAAGTTAGGTGTAGGTGTAAATTCACATTGGTTCTTTAGGTTACCAACATTTAGGTGTTGGAATGCTTAATCAGACACTGTGCTCCCAAATGGCAATTCATTCTGAGTTGGAGTGAGATTATGCAATACAGTCAGCAGGTGCTAACTCTCAGAAATGTTACTCTGTGTTACGGTTAACTAATCCTGGTAATCAATTACACATTCAGGGTTAATATTGTCTCTAATTTGCTCTGCTCAAACCTGTCACTTATCAGAAGTCAGGCTAGCAACTTCAAGCCTGCTACATACTTGTCCTACTTTCTGGCTCTCTAATACAAGCCAGGTAGGAGATGGGGGGGGGAGGGTTGAGGTCCCCCCATGCCACTTAGGCTGTTCCCCCCCACTCCCCAAATCCCCCTTCCACCCCATAATTGATCCCTCCACCCCTGGATCACCCCCCCCCACACACACACTCTTCAATTGGCCCTAATTGCTGTTCTGCCACCCCAATTAACCAAAGAGTAGCAAGGACAGCAGAAGTTGGGGTTGGAGCAGCTCCTCTTCCCAACCTGAACCTGGGCTCCCTGCAACCTGTTTTGCCCCCCAGCACCTGGATACAACCACTACTGCAACCCTCTTCCTTCTGCCTCAGTTACTGCACCTGGCAGGTGATTGATCTGGGTGCACAGAGGCAACATGGTCTGTAGGGACTCCAGGTGAAGGGAGGGAGTGGGAACTCCTCCACCAGCATCTCCACCACTCTTGGGTTGATCCAGGTGGCAAGACAGTGATCTCTAGGTGAATGGGGCAAGAAGGGGCAGAGAAGGCAATAAGGGTGGCAGAGAAGTGATGTAGGACTGAAGAGGGTAATCAGGTCAAAGGAGGCAACAGTTTAGCAACTCCCCACTCACCTACCCTCCCTTCCTCCCCCTCCCCCAGGCTATCCTTCTCCTTTCAGCCCTTTTCCCTCCCTCTCCAGTCACCCCATCTCACCAGTCACTTTTGCCCAGCTGTTAGTCCAGAACTGTAGGGCCCTAGATGACAACTAGTTCACCTGGGAGTAGTGCCTTCTGGGATGCTGGAGGACTGCAAATTGGTGATTTTGTGTCAGGTGAACATCCAGAATTTAACTCAAGCTAGGTAGCACAGCTCAAAAGATGATGCTCACCTGAAGTGGCATAACCTTAACAAGTCTAAAGAGTACTTAAAACTTGTTAATGAGTCTTAATGATCATTCAGGACACTTACAGAAGTGCCTTACAGGTGCTTCTGATCACACTAACTTCTGTGCTTTACACAAAGAGCTTAAAATTACAGTATGATCAACCTCAACAGACGTTTGGCTTTTGGTGGTGGGGATTCAGGATCTCCATGCATCCTGGGGGTGAGACTTTGCTGGTGCTTGCCCTTTTAAGCACCAGCCCAGCCCCACAAAGGTGCATGGGATGTGGGCAGAATTGCCCAAAATTAACCCTTGCAGAGAACTTGAACACAAGTTCCCAAAGTCACTCTGCCCTAGAGCATATACAGGTAATATCTGATCTAACGAGGGCTAATTTTTCACAGGACTGGCCATTTTAAAAGTGCTCTGTAGCTGTGAATATTTGTTTTGTTACAGCTGTAGAGCACTTTCAGGGACATCATTGCACAAAAAAACGTAGTTTCTGTAAGCGCTCTCAACTTTTCAGTGCTTTTAACATGATCTAATTATAATGCATAAACACACCCTTACATGCCTATAAAGACAACTGAGAAGATGCTAAGAGCAATTCAGATTCTGTGCACATAATGGGGAGCAGGAGGTGTCTCTAAAGTGCTGTTCAGAAAGCTTGAAACCAAGAGTTATCAACATCAAGAGAGGTTCCTTGCTGTTTGGCTCCGCTTCAACAGATAGGACTGAGAGCACCCTCACATTGTCCATCCTCTAGTCCAGCACTGTCAAACATATGGCCTACAAGCTGGATGTGGCCCATTTCTTTCAACTCATGGGTCTCCTGTCAGGACTGGGAATATGGGGTGGGCCCTGCTACAGGATTCAGTGCTAAATGGCCCTGTTGGGGTAGGCATTTGGTGCAGGTGGGGGGGTGAATAAAACAGTGACATGTACCACTGCCACTTGCCCTCTGCCACCATTTGCCCTGCTGCCATTCAGCCTGTCACCATCACTACCATTCACACTGATGCTCCTGCAACCAGATGCAGCCTGCAAGGAGCCCTGTGGTCCAGAGCCATCCTGGGAGGTGGGCTGAATTTGACCTCTGGCACAGTCTATTACTTTGGCCATTTTTCTGGGAAGTTGTAAGGGTAGGATTGAATACCTTTAAGGTGAAGAGGGCCTATAATTTATTTATCTTTCTTTCCATGTGTGTACTAGAACAATTAGGCCACCGGGTAAAGGAGACTCCACCACCACTGTTTTTTTAACTGGATTCAATCCTCTCAATGCCAACTAGCCATACTCTGCCCACTGGAAGTATTTGAGGACTCAGGTTGAAGTCAGGTGCATAACAGCAACACTAGCAACACTTTGAATCAGTATGGAACTTAGAAGGGAGAGTTAAGTGCAACATCTAAATCACTTTTAATTAGGAACAGAAGGTTCATTGTAGATACTTAAGGAACTCTGAAGTTCTAAACAGAAACAACAACTGAGCACTGTGGCTGATGGAAGGGCAATTTGAATCACTCTGAAACTGAGGTAGCTAAACTCTACCTAAGCTCTGGTTTGAACCAAATGGCTAAATTCTATCTAAGTTCCTTTTTTGGTGCAAAAAGATCAATTGAAATCTGACCCTTAGTGCCTATGTAGGGTCAACTGGAGCACTGTTTCATATATTTATTTGAAAGAATATGGGTGTTATTTCCATAAGGTACATTTCATGGCAAAATGGATGTAACCTGTCCCATTCTTGGACTAAAACACTTGAGAATCTACTGGGTGGATTATGATTAGCTTCCATGCCTTTTGGAAGTCAAAAGGTGCCTTCAGGATAGTCAAAAGGTTCAGATTTTGTCTGCATGATGTCATCAAAGGAACTCCACTGTTGGAAGGAAATTCTCTAGTGTAAATGTACCAAGGGAAGACAGGCATAGCAAGAAGGCAGTTCTAGATTAAGTTTTTTAATGAAGCTTGTGACAATTTAAAGGTGTTAAACTGGGGCGGGGTTGCTGCTCGCTCACTTATGTCCTAACCCACAAGAAGCCTCTACTTTTACTTTATTCTAAGTTTCTGCTCTCATAATTTACAAGGCATGGGGGTTTCAGACCTCATCTCTTTAAAAATTGGCTGTTGAGCCCTCATGTGCAATGACCTTTCCATTGCAAGCCAGGAAGAAACTTCTGACAATTTAACAATACCTCCAATTATGTTGCAGTACAACAAAACAAAACAATATTACTACACATACTTCTTCCCATGATCTCCTTTTCAGGCAATCACTTCAAAGTCCTGCAAAGTCCTGTTTTCTGTCCTAGAATGACTTTTGTGTCTAATGTGCATAACATCTGGAGTTTCTTTTCTAGACTATATGTGACTGTGATAATTGTGTAAGTGAATGAATGAATTCTTGTTAGCGATTAGGTAGACACTAATAAAGCAAATTGGAGAAAGAAGAATATTGGTGAATGTGGGCTGGTATTATTCAGATATCTTTGCCAAGTTGTATCCATTTCTTGAAGAATTTGGTAAAGGTTTTGGTTTCATATAGAAATCATGACTCAGAATTTGGCATATCGGTCTGCAATTTACGCTTTTATTTTCACAGGTGTTAAGCATCTCAAACAAAATTGAATAAGAGTCTTGAATGTGCAACGTCTTTGAAAATCAGCCAAATTATATATAGCCCTGGATATTTTCTGTCAGGTTTGTAATACCAGTCATACTTTAATTGTACACAAAATTAATATTTGTGTTATTCTGGATGCTGAATGTAGACAAATTATATCCAAGGAAAGCAAAATCTTCCCTAAGACTAAAAAGAAAAAAAGAGAGAGAGAGAGAAAACCTAACCAAAACCTCAACATTGTAAAAAGTGTGTGTGTGTGGCAACATTTGAAAGAAATATTTCTCTTTAATATTTCTATTGTGCTTTGTGCTAACAACAGAGAATGAAATTATAACAGCTGAAAATTAAATTTTCCAAAGCACTTTTCCACTGCTTTGAAGAGTCCTATAAAGAGCTCTGATAATTTCTGCTCATGAGATATAAAAACTACAATCATCTGCTCTCTGTAAAGATCCTTTCTATAAGTTAAAGAGGTTTTCCAAAAACTTTTTCTTGGAATAATATTGCTTGGAATAATATTGCATACTATTAATATGGAATTAAAAGCTTCACTGATGCACAATTTAATAAATCTTAAGCTTGATGTCTTTCAAGGATTTACAGGTGTCAGCTTTAGTTCCTATTCCAGATCTCAGGCAAGTAAGAAAGGAAATACTATACTATTTTGGTTCAGGTTTACCTTTTCACTTCATATTTTTGAATTCATTTTTTCTATTTATGATCACAATTATTTTCCTTGCTGTTTGCGGGGGAAAAGGTAGATGGAAGAGCAAAAGTGGATGAAGTGAAGCCTCCTATGTATTTAAAGCAGGGCTGGGCAAAATGCGGCTCAGGGGCCGCATGTGGCCCGCTAGGCCATTCTATCTGGCCTGCAGGATCCCTAAAAATTTTATAAAATTAATATTTATATGCCCTGGGCGGCCTGTCATGCGGCCCTCGATGGCTTGCCAAAACTCAGTAAGCAGCCCTCTGCCCAAAATAATTGCCCGCCCCTGATTTAAAGCAACTTACATTTTGTCAGCCTCCTGTGCATTTAAAGGAACAGTGATATAAGTGTTTGTATTCACAAAAGTTTAGTGGGAAGGGATTACCTACTAGCCTTCATAAATAGCACAGACTGATTAATAAGTAATACCAGACTGCTTTGCATTCCATTAACAACAAATCAACTCTCAGTGGGTAATGTTTAGCTTGTCACTTCCACTTAACATCTTCATTACTCTTGTCTCTGAAACTATTTATTGCCAGTGCCCAACAGTAGAAATTTTCCGCAGTTAAGAAATGTGTAAGCTGAGTCATGCAAATCATTTGGCACATAAAACAACAATGCCAAATCTGCCTTTACATCAGGTTTCTGAATGGGATAAAACAACTTATTTTTTGCCTTGTGCTGTTTTTGCATATTTGTCTGTCAACTAAAGGCAGTAGATGGCTGTGGATTTGTTCAATGAAACCAAAAGAGTGCTAGCAATAAACCAAAAGTGTTTGCCACATGAACATAAATGAATGGGACTGCAAGATGGGCAATGGTATTTCTGCATCTACAACCCACTAATCTTTAGATGGCTTGCAGTATCTGCTGTAGCAAAGAGATGTTCACCTCTTGTACCTTGGATGGCATTTTAATTGCCAATTAATATAGAAATATATTAATAAAGAAATGATTAAAATTAATATTATGAATCTACCTTTCAAACATGGTACTATGCAACCAGTCCTGTAAAGCAGGGGTGCTCAACCCCACAGCCTGCAGGCTAGATCTCACTCACAGAGAGCCCATAAATGGGCTCACAGGTATCCCACAAGTCCTTACATTTGTGGGAAATGGTGGTAATTAACATTGCTACTGACCCCCTGCAGCCAAATTTCAAAGCCTCCCATGGCTGGCTCACCCCATCCAGGATGGCCCAGCACAAAGAGATTGAGCTTGTTCCTGTGCAGCTGGATTAAGCATGAACCTGACAGTTGTGTGGTAACAACCTAGCCACATCTTGATGCAAATAGGCTATTCCTGCATGACTGCATCACCCCTGACTGGGCTGGCACAATGTGCTGGATCAGGCCCATAGACCAAAAAGGTTGGGCACCACTGATATAAAGTGTAACTAGTTTTCAAACTAGGTTTAAAATATGGCATGAAATCAGAACTTACCTAAGAGTCCTACAATACTATAATAAGAATGGTGAAATGTAAATCCTGCTCAAATCCAAAAAACATCAAATTTAAATGCATCAATCTGGTCAGCCTCCCAAATAAAATTTCTGTAATTATTTCCACCACAATGCACAGAAATATTTTACAAATTCTTAATTACAAGTTTACAAAATTTATATCCAATTACATCTTATTTCATCTGAAGCTCAGGGCTGAAATGATCCCATTAAATGTACCATTCATCTTTTTTTAAAGGCTATACAAATCTCGTGGGTGACAAATCTTTACCTGTCCCTTTCCACCAGGGACAGTCCCAGTCATTTTAATTTTTTTTGACATAGAAGATTGCATACAATACTCCAACCTATAGAGTTTACACCACATAATGGCTTTATCCATATTTTCTATGTGTATGTAGACAGCCAGATATTAAAAATTAGCAAACATAGGGCAGAATTAAATTTTATTTGCTTTTAACTTGGCAGAATTTTAAATATAATTTACAATTCTGTGCATCTATGTTAGCACCCTAATGGTGGATATTTATTAAAAAAATGCCAGGTTTCCTGAAATATTGTTAGTGCACACAAACCACCATTCTTTTGTGTTTCAAGTACTTATGGGGTGTTGGTGATAAACAGCAGCATTTACCCTAAAGCAATGCACCACACAGTATTAAATATAACAATGGAAAAGGCCATACCTGATAACTGCATTAACTGAAGCATCGGCATCTGAGGAGTTTACTAGCAAAATGTCTGTCCCTGTGGGTGCATCTTCTGGAATGGTGGTGGAGTACATATTAAAGGCAAATGTGGGGACATTGTCATTGACATCATCCACCGTGACAGCAATAGTTCCAGTGCCAGTAAGGGCAGGAGAACCTGAGGGGGGGGAAATAGGATGTAAAATGCTAGAGGTTACACATACAACTATACTTATGCTGGATATGCCACTCTCAATTTACAAACTAACACTTGAACGTGTCATGGTTCACAGAGTTGCAAATCCTATTCGATCTATAGAATAGTGCCAGTTTTGTATATAAAGTAGGCCATCTTATTACAAAGTACAAATCATACAAAAAAGTTCTTACCATTATTTAATGCAAGAAATATTTGTAGAATAAATTTGGTGGGGAAAGATGATCTAGAAAGAACACAGGATGCCTAGTCTGTAATAATCAAGACCAGTTTGATCATGTGGTTGATTTTTATTTTTCTTTTCAAGTAGAAAACTGACAGCCTTGGAGACAAACTCATATTTATTTTTCCACAGAAAATAAAGCAGAAGCAGTGGCAATGATACTTCCCTTACTGCATTCCTTCAGTCTGTCACAACCCTGACCTACAGAGACCTCCTTTGTGGGTGACAGAATAACCAAACTTTCAGATTCATTCAAACTTGGATTTTTTTACTGAAATGACCATAAATGGTTTCACTTAGCATAAAGCAGGTAGAGTTCTTAATGGTATGCATATTTGTTTACAGGAAATCAGACTAAACTCATTTAGATTTTTTTTCAGTTACTGTTTCTCTCCATTGGATTTGAACAACTCTAAAACAGATAAAATTCTTGCATTTTCCTTTGACCAGTTGCTCTTTGAATACCCTTCTCTGTCCAATGCAACCAATGGTCTGAAACCGTGTTAATTTTACCATTTTAAGGGGTCTGAAGACAATTAATTTTCAACTTTGGAGAATACTTTTGCCATGTGCCTGCAAGCAGAATCCCTTTCCCTGGGGCCCCTGACACACATTGACATAAAGACACCATGAGATTTGATCCCTGATCCAAATAATCCTGCCTCTTGCCAATGTGCCTTCCAGGAAGAGCATTTTGGGGATCAGAGAACCACCTCTTCCCTTCTACTTGAAGGGATCACAATCCCAAGCTCCTCCTGCCTGGCAAGTTGAATATTGAGTGCCCACAGGTCTGGGGTCAACAATCATCTCTAGCCTGGGACCACACCAAGATCTCAAACTGGCCCCAGTAAGGTCTCAGGGCCAGCGCCAACAACAGATGATTGTTGGTGCTGGCCCCATATCATGCCACTCTCTACCTCTACTGTTGAAGTGTTCTTCTAAGAAAGAGAGAATTCAAGATTTTCTGGGTCAGAGGCAGAAAACAAGATTCATCTTGGGTACTTATTTAGGGGATGGGAAACCTGGGTTCCAGTTCCTACTCCAGAGATTATTTGCATTTTAACACCGAATTGTCCATTGACAAAATACAATAGTCCTTGCAGCCAGGATTGGAATCAAGCTTCCCTTCTCTCAAGGGACTGTCCTGGACTAAACATCACACAGCCTTTTTTGCTTCTTCTCTTTAGCAAAAAAGAGCCTTCTTTTCTACACAGTAGAACAACTTTACCAGGAAAAGATGATGTCTTGTGTCTATAACAGAACAGCCAACAGCCAGATTGCTGGAGCCCATTCTTAGGAGGTAAAATAATGAGTTTGGATCATTTCCAGCCAATGCTGATGGCACTGATGAACCCAAGTCTACCACACCCTGAACAAAAATTATTGAAGAAATTACTGAAGAATTTTTAAAGACGACAGGGGTGGAACAACAACCCCCCATGCTTTTGAAAGAAAATAGCCATGTTACAGTGTTCTGTGTAGAACTCAGTTAAGCCTACCATAACACCATAAGTGCCACAAATTTTTGAAGTACTACAAAAATGTAGTGGTAGGAGGCACGAACAGATAAGCAAAGCCTCGTGTTCCCTCTCCACTAGGGTAGGGAGGCTTGCTTAGCAATAGCCTGCCACCCCCTGTGGGCCCAACAAGCATAGCTCAAGTTTGAGTTGTTAGGGCTGGGACTATGTTACAAGTGGTACAATACAGAAGTTCCTGCTTCAACCAGAGAGAGTTCTGCAGCTCTTCCACTATTTTGGTAGCACTAAATCGATGGTGCACATCTACCCCCTCAACTTCTGAAGTACTACATGGACGTATATAGCATTATAGACATAACTTCTGTCCAACAGCCTTAGGAAAGTTGGATGAAGAAACGTCTGGTTTGAGGCATGTGATAAATTTTGAGCTGCTTATCTTTGACCAGATGCATCCAGCTCTGGATATTAACAGAAGAACTGTAGGTGCCTAGGTAACTCTCCTAGTGAAAACTTACATGCCTATGGGAACTTTAGGAACTTAAGGTCTGGTTTCATATCTGAACCTAGATACCACACTTCTACCTAAATCCCATTTTAGGAAGCTTTATCCTTCTGTAAATCTGGGACTGCCTTATTTTTCTGAGTGTTTCTTTCTTTTTCTTCTGTACACAATACTACTCTCTTTTTCCCTCTTATAATTCTTAGGTAATGTCTACAAAATACATATGATGTTGGGTTGAGATATCCAGTATAGTTCTAAACAAGTTAGCTTGGGTTCTGGATGAATTTGCCAAAACATGAAAGTGCATACAGGGAGTGAGCATAAAACATAAAGGAACTCCA
This sequence comes from Caiman crocodilus, assembly GCA_030014935.1. Classification (NCBI taxonomy): domain Eukaryota; kingdom Metazoa; phylum Chordata; order Crocodylia; family Alligatoridae; genus Caiman; species Caiman crocodilus. The sequence goes on along the minus strand of JAGPOW010000229.1, from coordinate 8,967,201 downwards.
TAAAACAGCTGCAAATTGAAACTGACCTAAGCCTTGCAAGTTTCACTTTGAAATTTGTTGATCAGACAGGCTGGATCATACCACTAGGTTGGACACTTACAAGGTAAAGTGTAAATATTTGACCCCACTGATCTACACAATACACTTATTTTTTGGGTATATACTGAGGTAACTCCTTATGCCAGTTACTATCTTTTCAACCAGGAAAGTTAAATGAAGGCAATCAGTCAGACTCATTGGGTACCCTGTTTTCACTTTTGTCATTTAGCCAAGCACGTACAGATAGAAAAGGCTGCAAGTGTTCTTGACTGGTAAAAGGCTGCTCACGAAGTGTTTGTTATTACTATGTTAAATGAAACAGAAAAAGTTCTCAGTGGTATTTATTGTATGTGTCATCAAGTACTAGCCTTCCAAATGCATTTAATTGACACATTCACTAGACAGCTAATGAAATGCAACGTTTAAAGATATTAAATTTCATAGGTGATTAAGAATTTTATGCATATTACAAAAAAGAATCTAAAATAAGTCATATTAAAATAACCTTAGAAGTGTAACAGCCTAGAAAAGAAAATTAATTTACAGTCCATATTTATAAAAGTTAATTGAGTGCATGTTAACAGTGGTGTAGATTGACAACACTGGACCCTTATGTCCTCAGTTTATTCACAGAATGAGGCAATACAGCATAGCCAATGGCAACACCAACTTCTCCACAATGCTCTGTCAATATAACTCTACGCTAATCCACTGAGACTAAAAGTAACATTCTACAGTAGACCCTTTCTTACATGACTATTAAACCTTTGTCTTCAAAAGTGAACTGGTCAATAAGGATATTAGTAAGTGTCAAATGTAATAGTTGTTTATGCATAAACTGGATGCAGATCACTAATGTATTCCACATATAACACTGACCAGTCATGTGACTTTTGTATAGAATATTAAATGATAAACTGGAAGAAAACCTTTGTGGGGGACATTCAGGTCTTAATGAAGTTGCTGGGAGGTCTGTGGTTAACTTAAGGGAGTCAAGATTTCATTCTCTACCATTACATATAAAGTCCTCTGAGATACCTAGTCACATTTAAAGTTTTTCTTGAGTATTTCAGGAATCTTTAACTGGTGGTAGATGAATACTGTAAACAATGGAGTATTTTTAGTCTTGACCCTGTGTTCATTCTGTAGCTGAAGTAAAGACCCAATGGCCCAACTTTTAGGCAGCACAGATTTGTGCCTTTTAAAGACTAACTAAATTAAAGGCACATCAGCTTTTGTGGCACTTTTTTTTTTTACTTCCATGTACATTCCTTATTCATGCAACTAATTCCCTTGTAATCAGTAAAAGTACTTGCATGAGGCAGGGTTGAAAAATTGGGTGCTAGGTTAGGATTTTCCAGCCTATTAGGTGCCTAACTGAAACCCATACCATTCAAGCCCTTAAAAAGCAATTAAGCTAAATGTGAATGCTGTTGCTCACTGCTTTTTACATCTTACTTTTAAAACTAAGAGGATTGGCATGCTACAAAAGTAGATATGCTAATTCCCTGGGCAAATGAGCAAGATGAAATGGGAACATGCTTAGGTGCCTCCTGCCTAGAACATAATTTGTTAGTTTGCAGATCTTCAATGTTTCATTTCCTTCAAAACTAGAGCAGGGTGGCCAACGTGCTGCACAAGCACCAGAAATGGTACAGGCAGCCTCTGTGGGTGGCACATAGTAGAATGGGATGGGAGGAGGGAATACAGTGGGAGATAGGGCAGGGAGCAGAAAACAAAACAGCAGATTGGGCAGCAAACAGAGAAAAGGAAACAAGAGGCAAAGCAGCAGATCAAGCAGGAAGCATAGGACTAGGAGCAGAAAGCAGAGTAGCAGGTCTGTCATGGGGAGGAGATCAGAATGGCACTCAGGGCTAATTTGTGGCATGCTTCACAAAAAGGTTGGTCGCCACTGAAGTAGTCTCCAAAACTGTTTTGTCTTAGCAACAATGGTACAAGGTGCATCAACTTCTGATACAGCCTCTACTTGCAGTATCAGAATGACAGTTTTGTGTTTTTACTGCTCACTGAGAGAAAAAAAATATTAAGTCAACTGTTAGTAATGCACAAGCTTGCCTCTTCTCAGTTCATAATCAAATATAATTCTCATTCAACTTTGATGGGAAAATTCAAGCACTTAATTTAGTTTCTTTTCTGTTTACCTATCCAAAATTGCTGTTATTTTTCTAAGTAAAAATTTCACCTCCACATCTTAATTTCCATATAACACGATAAATGGTTGTAAATTAATGTGGAGTCCTTACAGTTTTCACTCTGTTGAAACTGAATGATTATCTTACGGGCTGCATTTTTGTAACTGCCTAGAAATATGAGGAGGACATTATAAAAAAAAAGTCATTTTCAGTGGAAAAAGCAGCAACTTTGGGTCAAAGTCTGCAGTCTTTAATCCACCAAGAACTCTTATTGCCTCCAGTAGGAGTTCTCTTTAAGAAAGGAGCACGGAATTTGACCCTTGGTAATTTGGTGACTCTGTTGTTTCATAAAACATAGATGTCATACTTGTGGTAATAAATTTAATTCCCATGGTCAGGCCATGTTTCCAGATTTCTGACTTTGCTTTGATCACAAACCTTTCTACAGAAGATTCTTTTTACTACTTGTCAGATGACCATGGACCTTTTCTTTACGTTTTCCTAAATATTTTTCATAATTAGGTTTAATAAATTTTTCATATCTTTAGCTATAATAGTCTTGATCCACTATGCCGAAAATGTAACTGGTAGAATCTATGATAGTGTTACAGAGAAAATTCATATTTCAGGCACAAAAATTCTGCAACTAAACAAATTCTGTAGAAAAAATAAAACATTGTGCCTGATTCTTACAGAATGAACTGAATCCAGCAGATGTAAATTATAACAGATATACTAAATTTACCAAAAAATCCTGACAGTATATCTTTTTCAGAAACATAAAATATCAAAGGTATTAAATTAATTATATTGAGCTTATTTCAAACTCACTGTATAGAATATATTACTTTCTATTTTAGTGTACAGAATGTGAATTAAATATCTGAGAACTGAAAAACATTTTCCTTAAAACCTGTTAATTAATGTTCAAGCAATTTAATGAATCATACAATCCTGACAAGTAACAGTCCTTCAATAAGCAAGAATGTGTACATAGGATCCCAAATCATAAAATAGTTTAATATTTAAATCAAAGTTTAATTAACCATGTATTGCTGACAATAATTTTACGTGAACATCTATTGTAACTCATTGCGATTCCAAAATTGCAGAAGGTTAATATTTAACTGAAATGCCAATATAATGAAATTTTAAGTATACTACACTTTGGGGAATCCTATACTTATAGCAATCTTCTTTCTAAATTTCTGGGGAATAATATGGTATTTTCACTAGCGTGTACTGGTACACACAAGGTCCTATTATGATGAATAAAAGCTAATTGAATCCCCACACACTGCTGAAAATGAGGTCCCCAAAGATTTTTAATTTTGTTAAGGAAATAGGTTTATATTTCCCTGGCTTCTTTACAAAGTCATTGATTTTGATCTGCAACAGCAGCTTTGAAGCTTGGCCCTGACTCAGGAGAACATTGAAACATTTGCTCAAGACCACCCATCTGGAAGAAAACACTTAAGGTTAGGTCCGTGAAAGAATGTTAGGTGTCTGAATCCACCAACAGAATACACAGGTCTCTATGAAGCACCAAAGTTCTCTATAAGACATGTGCAGAGAGTTTGGCATCTCAGAAAGACATTAACAACAGTCAGTATACTAAGAAGGAAGTTGGTAGGAAAAAGTTACAACATGGATGTGTCATTAGGAGCTTAGGCATTTATGGGTATCAAGGAAGAGCTTACACCAGATAAGGTTCATAGACCCAAAGACTTTCCTGAATCCAGGCACCTAAGAAGTTATTTTTAAAAATGGAGGGATGGCCATTCCTATCTATCCTAACATAATAAAAGACTGACTGTCTGTCTGTCTGTCTGTCCGTAATGCTTCTGCACAACTGCGCATATGGCCAAGCTGGGCCAGCTGAGTTAAAAAGGGAGTCCCTCTGCTGGTGTCACCTCCTCCTACAGCCTCCAGTGTGGTGGCTTCTGCGGCTTCACCTCCACAAAAGCAAAAAATAATAAAAATTGTCACGAGCACTTTACAAGTGGCAGGGCTAGCTGAGGAAAGGTGAGAGCCTTTCTGTTGGATCCACCTCCTTCTCCAGCCTCTAGTGCCATGGCTCCCTCTGCCCTAACTCCACAGAGGCTCTTGTTAACAGAGCCCCTGCTCTTTTTAACCCCTTTGATCATAGTTCAGGTGGGTTTTTTTGTTTTTTTTTAATTTCCTCACATGTCTGGGACTTTCCTTTGTACCATTGGTGGGAGAAGGGGGAGAGCAATGGGAGGCAGCAGGGAGTACACATGGACCTGCCTGTAGCTATGTGGTGCTTCCTGGTGGCTCTAATTGCCTCCCCCTGCTCCCACCCACTGCTCCCACCCCCAGAGCACCATAAAATCCTGAACATTTGGTCAGGGCGGGGTGAGCAAGGGCTGCAGCTGCAACAGGGCAGGAGGGAGGGAAGGGTTGCCTGCCCTTCCAGTAGAAGAAAGGGGCAGGTGCAGTGCAGGCACCAGTGCTGCCTGAGGAGGTGGGGGGGAAGGAGCGGGGAAGGGAGAAAGGGGCCATGGCCAGGTTGCTCACAGGGCACTGCAGCCTTATCCCTGGGTGGGGATGCCCAAGCCTCCTCTCCTCTTCCCTCAGCCTGTGTTGGGGCCAGACATGCTCTCCCACCACCTGCATGAATTGGAGTCACTGCACTGGCCTGGACAGGACAGGTACAGCTAGGGCCTTCCAGCAGAGATGGAGGGGCAAGGGGTTGTGGGTCAGGAGTGAGGGGCACCAGGGAGGGAGTGGGGGGGCCTGTGGGTTGGGAGTGGGGGGGGCACTGGCAGCAAGAGGGAGCTATGGGTCAGGAGTGAGAAGCACTAGGGTAGGGCAGGAGACCATGGTTTGGGAGTGTGGGGGGTACTGGCAGTGCCAGAAGGCTGTGGGTCAGGAGTAAGGGGCACCAGCAGGCAGGGGGAGTAAGGGGCACCATCAGGGCCCAGGGGAGCAGGGTACTGTAGTTTGGTGAATGATGGGGAGCAGCAGGGCTGGGGAGGCTGTGGCTTGGGAGTGTAGGGTACCAGGGTGGGGGTGTTGGACTTTGGGTTGGAAATGAGGGTCACTGGCAGTGCCAGGGGCTGCAAGCCAGGAGTGAGGGCACCATCATGGTCCAGGGGAGAAGGGTACTGCCATTTGATGAGTGAGGGGCACTGGCAAGGCTGAGGTCAGTGGGTTGGGAGTGAGGGGCAGCCGCAGGGTTGGGGGCGGGGGCTGTGGCTTCAGAGTGTGGGGCAACAGAATGGGAAAGGGCAGGGCCACCCTTCAGGGCCAGCCATGTAAATACTTCTTTGAAATCCATTATTCATGATGGGCAATTGGTTAGTTAAAACGTAGCAGCAGAAGATGCTGTTACCACCGAAATCTTTGTGGCTGGAGATGACATTGCACATAAACCAGTTTAAGTGATCTGAAGCTGATTTAAACCTGTAACAGAACAGATGTTCAGTACACATAAATACATGTGAAAATAGCTGAAACCAGTTTGAGATAAACCTGGTTGAATGTAAGATCAGGCACAACTGATTTGGCTCAAGCTGGTTTATGCAATGTCTGTCTCAGACCCCTTGCTGGTTTAAGTTAAATCAGATACCACCAGGATCCTGGCATGTTCTCTGGGCTGGGTGGGGCTCTCTGCTCCACAACAGAGCTGGCCCTTTCCCTCTGCTCCCTGGCTGGAGCAGCAGAGACTGCAAGTACAGCAGGGTCCACCTGGCTTCCTCCTCCCCTACCCCATCTCCTTGCTCACTGTTGAAGCAGGGATTCCCCCACTCTCATCTCCCACAGCACAGACCCCAGTCCCATGGACCCCAGGCATGTGGTATGCTAGCTAATGCTGAGAGGTGTGTGTGTGTGCGTGTCTCCAATTTCACTGGGACAGGCAGACAGAATAATGATTGCTTAGGGTTTTTTGGAGCTAATCAACAAATCAACTGGTAAGCTATTTAAGAACAGTTTGAAGTAATGGAGAGAGGCTATTGTTTTGTGGATCAGGTAATAAACACAGTTATCAGCCCCCTGGTGGCTTGCTCACCTGTCAGTTTGCTGCAGATAGTATAAAGAAGCAAGGGGGGAAGATTGAAAAACTCTATATCATCAACAGATGCATGCACTACACACCCCTCCTCCTCCCCTTGCCTCAGAGTGCTAGCAGGGGGCTGGGGGACGGCAACACTCCTGCCCCTTCAACAGCTAGCGGGGAAAAGCCTAGGCAGACCTTCCTAATCAGAGGTCCTGCAGGGGGCTGGGCATGTCCCCTCCTTCAGCTCAGCACTCTGGAAGGGAAGGGAGGGCTGTTCTAGCACCCCTGGGCTTCTAGTCTGAACCACTGCATGCATGTGCCTGAATTTCCTCAGTCCAGAAGGAATGTCTGTGTGGTTAAAAACCAGTTCAGCCTAGCCAGGTTAGACTAACCTACAAAGACTGAATACATTTAGGCTCAGGCTTTTTGAATGTCTGTCCCTAGTCTGTGTAACAGTTCTGTCTCAGCTCATTGACCAAGGCTGCGAGAACCCTGAGTTATACTTTGTTCTCAGTCTGAAGGGATTCAAATCTGTCTCTCCCACCCTCCAGAAGAGTGACATAATCACTTGCCTACAGAATGTTTTCTCTATTCTCCCAGAGGCAGTATGCCACTGAGCTGGAATGAATGTAGAATTAACTAGGTCTTCTCTGGAGAGAGGAGAAAGGGTCAAAACAAGTCCATAAATCTAGAGAGTTCTCCTAGAGAGAGGAGACTCCAGCTCTGGTCCCTGTACTAAAGACTGTTTATAAGCTTTCATTTTTACGAATAAAAAACTCTGACTGCTAGAAATGATTCTAGGAGAGCTATAGACAATTAGTCTGCGACTGCACCTGGTCTGGGGAAAGCATAGGCTGCTTCAGTTCCTTCTTACTGAGGGAACTGGAGCAGCAGAGCAAAGATCCCTGCCTGCGTGTCACACTAGGGACTGCAGTGTGAGAATTTGACAGGTACCTGCAGTGCTACTTCTTCCTCTTGGCTTGAGGCACCAGAAACTGAGCAGTCTGAGCCCTGTTGCAAAAACACCACCTGATCCAAACACTCAGGGCTCCAGTGTGAGGAACAGACAGGGACTTTTGGTCTGCTACCCTGGGGACAGCCTCCCAAAGCCCAGATCTCACCATCCTCAGTACCCCCTTGCAAACCTTGCTGCCCAGTAAAGAGGTGGGGGACCAATTGATGGCTGTTCTTCCCCTTCCCTCCCAGTCCATGGAATGAGAAGGGAGCAGCTGCCCCTGTACCTTCTCCAGGCTGGAGTCACCCTGCTCTTAGGAAGGCCTAGGAATTTTTTCCCAGCTCAACTGCTCCTGGTCCCTAGGAGGAATCAAATCAGGGGAAAGCAGGCAGATGTTGTCTCCCAGGAGAAACTTTCTCAGGAGTGATTTAATCCTGGCTGTTCCCATGTTATTTTTTCTCCTAGAGCTGCCATGTTCACTCCAGGAGAAAAAGTTTTAACATCTGCACACTTTTGTTTTCTACCAATGGAATGGTGATTCTACTGGTACAAACTGAATGTCTGCACATGACCTTACATTAATCAGTCATTGGATAAAATGCCAATGCTAATATCTACCCTGCAGATGCAGGTGGCTTTGGATGCAGCAAGCTACTGATCAGGAACTATTAAATCACTATTATTCAATGGAATGGTGAAAAAAGTTTTCCTGGATGCCAGGGATCAAGGCCACTGAAGGATATATGGGATGCAGGGGATCTGCCAGTTACAGCTTCCTAGTGAATCTCTGAAGAAGGTTCCCTCTGTCCTCATCCAAGTATGTGTGCTCCGGGCTTGATATAATGAATCACATTTGATGCTGCTTTCAGTGCGATTATGCAGACTATGCTCAAGTGAGAATGTGACCTTTTATCAATTACTTATAGCAACCTTAGTAATATTAATAACATTTTGGCTTTTTTGGCTCTTTTTTAGAAGTGACGTTCTTTTGTGGCATAACACTTTTCACTATTTCTCTGGTATTTTTTTACTTAACATTTTAAAAAGTAAAAGCATACAGAACTTACAGTAACTCAAATAACCAGGCTGAAAAGTTGTCTATAAGAGGGGAGACCTCTTCATGAAACAATTCATGAAACAATTAATGCAATATACAAGAAATCAATGCTAGCTCTCAATGAAACAAATGTAGTTAATTAATTCTGACATCTAAATGATTACAAAATCTTTGAATTGTGAAGGAGTGTAGTAGTATTTAATTTGCCACCCTCTCATTGACAGTTAAATAATCAGTGCGCTGTATCCCACTGTATGTAATACAGAATTTGCATTTTAGCCAATGGTTGTTAAATGTAAGGCACATAACTAGGAACTGAAATGTTTGCATTCTAGTTACCAGCCCGAGGTATACTTCAAGCAGAAATTCAGACATACACCCTGGGCCTGGTGTGAAATAAAAAGAATAAAAGGGTGCAATAAACAGGAAACCTGGGATTGCATTAGGACTTCTGGCATCTTCAGCAATACAAAGTGTTTGGTTCAGAAAGATAGTCATTTCTCATTAAAGTACTTCCAACAAATTAGACTTCACCTAGTTAAAAAGAAATAAAGAAAAAGAAAAAAATGCACTCTTCCAGATTATGTCCCATTTCAATACTCTGGGAGAAACTGGTAATGGTCACAGAAGCTTCTATAAAGCTACGGCTAATTTCCACCTTGTGTTAGTGATCCCTCCCTTTAATGGGAAGTCTGAGGGAAGTCAGAGCTGTAGAGAAGTGAAAAATATATGTAGGAACATATACGCTGGGATGCAGGAGAGGCCAAGTCTGCTAACTGTTGCCACTTGCTCCCGCCTGAATTAAGAACAAGTCAGATGAGACCCAAACTGTCATTTTTCCCCTGTGCAGACAAATGGTTGGGGGTGATCTCTCTATATCTATACAGACAGCAGGGAAGTCAGCTTTAGAAGTAAAACAGTTTGGGTTTTTTTAATGTGGTAAAGTTAGAAAGAACAATTGGTGGCTCTCCTATCCCTACCAGAATTATAAGGAAATGACTTGCAGACAATGTCATAGTGGGCAAAGTACAGATTAGTAGAACTGCACCTCACAGAATTTCCACTTTCAAGACGCAGAAAAACAGCACAGGGTAGAATCTGACCACATGCATGTGGCTTTTTTAAATGATTTAATCATAACTTATTTGTGGCTCCTCTTTGCCCTAGTGCTTACGAGTTATGTAGCCACACCAAATCTATGCAACTAAATATTTTCTCACTTTTACCACTGCATGTCCATTCTACATACACACATGCTAAAGCAACACGAAAGAAGCAAGCACAACACTATCTGCTCTAATGTATGTTCAGCTCTAAATTCTGTCACTTTATTTGGCACAAAAGGAAAAACGACTAGCAAACTATTTAGTGATTCCAGAGCAGTTAAAAGAAAACAGTCCAAAGAAACTGATGAGCACCATATCTAAGGCTTTAGGAAAAAAAATTAAATAGATTAAATGGAAATTCAGAAGCACCTCAAATTAAAACACCTCAGCTATAGGGTACTGTAAAGCACAGAGAAAAAATAAAACAATGAAACCAAGCATGCACAAAAAAGAAACGCTGTGCAGTTTGTCATCTACCAACTGTTTTGAAAGAAGAATAGGTTCTGAGTCTATCACATATTTTACAATTTTGCAAGTAGAGCACCCATTATTCTTTTCAAAAACTAAGAGCCAAATGTTTTTGTAAGAATTTCAAAATTGTATTGGAGATTAACAATAGCTTATGAATAAAAAGGTGGAGATAAAATAAAATAAAAAAAATAAAAATACATAAAATAACATGAATGAGACTAAATGATTAATTGAAGTTCAAACTGCTGGCAGATTACAGTTCTATTGTGGGCTCTTGTAAATTAAACGGAGCATTATCTTGAAAATTGCAAAGCGATTAAAGAGAAATGGAATTTTTGCTGAACTGAAATCTGTTGCTTTGCAACAAAGCTGATTCCATTCCTGCAGTCAAACATTCAGTGAATGGCTCTCCAGACTGGAAGTTGTGTGTGTTATTAGAAAGCATTAACTTTTTCATGGAGTAAACAAGGGTTTTCTCACAGTAGAGCAGCCAATCTTTTTAAGTGCATTAAAGGCAGAAAAGCTGTACTGGATGCAGCACACTTTGGTATGTTTTTTTAAAGAGATATAGAGATGAAGTAAGCACTCTACAGTTAAGATACAACTGGTTTTCATTATGAAGCTTTCATTATATCTTAGAGTCTTTGCAACTTGGTTTGGAATATGATTTTAAATAGAAACGAACAATGATCCTAAACACAAAGCAGAATGTACAGTATATCCAAAATCTGGTGGAACTTGCTCTTTGATTATTACAGGAAATTAACATAAAGTTTTACCTGAACCTTTTTTTGTTTTTTTCTAGCTCAAAAAACAGCTTCTTACTACTTCAGACTTCCATATAATTAAATTCATTTGAAAAAAAATGTGACTGTGATCCAAACTGGGATGAAAAGTTAAAACTTCTAATGTTTCTCCAGAAGTGAAATTTTATAATAATCCATTTCAGGAATAGCCAAACAAAATGTGACTATTGGGCTTGTGGGAGTCTGGACAACCTGGGAACCTGGGTTACAGTAGCCTAGCAGGAGCCTGGAGCTTCAGTTTCTGAGGAGATGGGTGGGCAGAGACATGGACAGTCAGATTTCTACTGCAAACTGATATATGCTCAAAAGACAGTTTTGTATTAAATGGTCATTGGAAATTACATAAATTTTGACCTTCATGCCATGCATGCAGCTGTCTCTGAATAAGCTCCACCTTTTTTGGTTACAATTTTTGCTAAAATCAACATTTTCATAAATTGTTTCACACACTATAAATTGGAATTTTCTTATAGAAAAAAATTTTCTGGAACAAAATTTATGACCTAAGAAATTTAAAATCTGTATTTCACAGGACTCAAATTATTTTGGAGAAACACCATTGTCTAATCTTTATATCCATGTATGATTGATCTGTCCCTGAAAGAAACAGTTAAAGTAGCATTTCTTATTTATATTTTTAAATAACAGATCATTTAACTTGTATTTATGAAAAATATGAATCAGTAGTGTCGACTGAGTGGAACATACTGATGTATGTTGTTGTGCGATTATACTGAAGAACTGAAGGTATAAAATGACAACTATAACTCAGAATTCAAAGAGATTTTGCAGAGGCTGAGGTCAAGGAGTGGAATTAACCTCTCACAACCCATTAATAGTTTTAGCAAATATCACAGAATTATTTAGTGGTTAAAACCACAACTGGATGAATGAATGAAAAAAATTGAAAGAAAATATATTGGTTAATCCAAATCCTTACAAAATCACAAAGGTTCTTAAGGCCTTAAGAACGTCTTAGCATGAAAACTTTCAACTGAACTTGCTATTCTATAAATGTTCCTGATGATAGATATTTCCTGATCCTGATGACCCTGGAAGACAAGATAAAAGGACAGGAATAGGGTTTGAGGAGGTTGCAACTTTCTGGGAATGACTGAGTCACCACAGGCCATCTTTCTTTTGTAGTATGTTCCACTCGATGAGGGACTACCCTTCTAGGCATTTCTAGCATCACTGCTGGGACCCTGCTGTCCTTCCCACATACAAGATCTATGTTGGCTGGGAATCGGGGTTTCTCCCTGTTGCGTCCGGAACAACTCTTTTATCTTTTTCAGTTCCGATCATAGGTACCGACCCTGTGGGTGCTTTGGGGCTTAAGCACCCTTCAAAGAGTTTAGCACCCATGAGCCACATGGGGCAAGCCTGGTTGAAGTAATATGCTGCCTCTTCTGGGCATGTGTAAGGCTCGGTGCAGGAATGCAAAAAAAAAAGAAAGAAAGAAACAGCACTCACCAGCAAAAACCAAAGTTGGTTTTTGGTTCCAATTCTAGGTTACAAAGAAACCAGGCTCCTACTGAATGAAAGCTGCACTGAGTCTATCAATTAGTAACAAGATGAAATTGATTATCTAAATTATATACTGTGTTTTATGTACCACTGAGAGGAAAGAAAAAAAAGATTAAATTTATCCAGACCTGTTTGGTCAGAGGATGCCTGGGGATAAATAGATTTATGTTGGGACCTTGTAGTCCTGTGCCACATCCCTGCTCTTAGGAATGGCTACCGACCTGCTCCTGCTTCCATGAGCTAAACCTGGAAATGCATCAGTGAAGCTGCTCTGGAGATGACCCTTACAGCTACTTCAAGCACTCTGAAAAAAGCAGAAGAGCAGCTCCAGAGGGAAGAGGCAGTTTCATTGCCACATTTCTTGGTTTGGCATATACAAAAGGAAGTGGATGAATGGTATGCTCAGAAGTGGGTTCCCCCCAGAGTGGCAGGGATGCAGCATAGACATTCCCTTAATGAGAGAGGACTGAATCCCAGTCCCCTGATAATAAAGGCAATCACAGCCCTGTGTTAAAACAGCCATAATCAGCCATATAGCAACCTGCCTCTGTGTCCAAGGAGACCAAGTTCACATAAAAGGGGAATGAAAGGGATGCACTTCTTACAGGGGTCCAAGCTTTTCTTTCCCTTTATGGTCCAGGTAAAGACCCCCACAACATTTGGGGCTGGAACAGGGATGTCGGCCAGGGAATAGGAGGGTGTTCTGAAAGCAGAATTTCTTATTCCAATAACAGACCAGTTCTGCCTAAAAATCAACAATCCCTTTATTACTTGATTTGATCCACATGATTTATAGATTTTATAACAATATATAGGAATTGCCATTTGAAAACTCCAGATCACATTGATGGGTTCTTTGGAGTCATTATCGTGTGATGTTTCATGACAGGGACAAAAATGAGGTTTTATGCTATACTGAAATGGAACTACCTACTACCATCATACTGTTTGTGATTACATGTGGTCTATTGACAGTAAGGACTTTTATTAAATTTTTTTTCAATACTGGATTTATCAAGATTTAAATATAGCCTGGAAAGAAGTAAAATGAAGCAGAACTTGTAGTACAGTAATTACCAGAATTACTTCAAAAGACTCAGAGTGAGTTCCAAGTAATTGACTCTTTTTACTCATAAATATTTTTTAAACTTGCTATTATAGGCTGACTGGAAGTGTGACAGATGACACGTTCCTATAATTTTTCATCTTTTTCATTTAAAAAACCCCTGTCAAATACATTTTAAAATTTAGGAAGATGAACTGTAAGAGTGGGCTGGCCTTGATGACTGTGAGAGATCCCTTCCAGCCCTGCTTTCCTGTGATCCTATAATCCTATGATCATGCCCAGGTCTCGTACCTAATGTCCAGACTTCCCATATTAAAAGGCCACAACTGGATGAATGAATTTTCTGGGATTTTCTGACCTAAAGACTTGTTAACGACTGCCATCAGATTATAGTCCACTATTGTAAAAGTTTTCATATATTCATAGATGCTAGGGTCAGAAGGGACCTCAAAAGATCATCAAGTCTGCCCCCCGAATAGGCTGGAAAGAGCACTGGGGTCAGATGATCCCAGCCAGATGCCTATCCAGCCTTTTCTTAAAGTTCACCAAGGTAGGGGAGACCACTACTTTGCTTGGAAGCCTATTTCAAATTTTGGCAACCCTTACCATGAAGAAGTTTTTCCTGATATCTAGCCTAAATCTGCTCTCTGTCAGCTTGTGAACATTGTTCCTTGTTACCCCAAGAGGTGCCCTGGTGAGCAGAGCATCTCTGATCCCTTGCTGCGTCCCCCTATGAATTTGTAGGCAGTCACAAGATCACCTCTCAGCCTTCTCTTGCAGAAGCTGAAGAGGTCCAGGTCCCTCAGTTTCTCATAGGGTTTGTCCTGTAAGCCCCTAACCATATAAGCAGCCTCCTCTGGACTCTCTTGAGTCTATCAACATCCTTCTTTAAGTACAGCACCCAAAACTGGACACAGTACTCCAACTGCGGTCTGACCAATGCTGCATAGAGGGGACATTTCACCTTCTTGGTTCTATTTGTTCTCGTTGTCATTCTGATGCATGATAAAGTGTCATTAGCTTTGCTGATGATTTCATCACATCATTTGCTGATGATTTTGGACATGAATCTATTGCTTTGGATAACCCTTAATACTTTCCTATAAACTAAACAAACCTAAAGTACGGGTCAGTTGGGATGATCCTCAGAATGCCCAGTATGAATATAATACTGGAATGTCCAGTATAAATATAATAAACTTGGCTCAGTTTATATTCAGTTCAATAGCAAAAAGATGTAGTTTGGAAAATATTTGATTGACAGGAAGACCCTGAGGTCAACTTTTTGTGTGTGTCTGTTTTACATATACAAAATGGTTTTGCATATACATAAAAAGTGGGTATAAGTCACTGAGAGTGCAGTGGGTTAGCATTCATGTTTGTGGGTAAAATGGATACATAGTCCATATAGCTTTCAAAACTGTGGGAGGTTTTTAAAATAAAATTTCAACTTAAAAAGATAAACTTAAAAAATATTTTCTCAAAACCACCGATTACTTACTCTTTTTTTAGGTCATTGTTGTAGAAAGAAAACATGAGGGAAGTTGATTCCCTTAGGAACTGCTGACTGAGTCAGTTTTGTCTGCTTATGACTCCTCTGTATCCCACAGTGAGATCCTTTTAATCATGATTGAATGCTATTGAATTATACTTGAAAAACACCCTGTACCACTTGTGAAGATTAACCTTCAGAATAAGTATTTATGCCGTATATTCATGTTTTACTAGTCTTATCCTAGCAATTAAGATTCCTGAAATTATAGTTGTGGAGTTGAAGAATTAGCTAACAGACTTCCAATTTATAAGGTATAACGTGCTGCTTAAGCAACAGTTTAAGATCACCATGACTGGAAAATATTAATATTTTTCAAAGCCCAAGAAATTTTCTTTGCATAGCACCATGACTATTCAAGCAGTTTATCTTATTCTTTCAAGAGGCTAAGGTTGTCACAACACAAAAATGCTCATAGTTGGCAGTTTGCAAACTTACTGGCACATTTGTCTCATAGTTTCACATAAAAGTAACACATTCATGAAGACAGTAATCTTAAAATTCTTTTAACCCAGGATTAAGCAAACCTAAGCATAATGTATAGCCTAATATATAAGTGAAGGAGAAAATTACAGCAGCTTGAAAATCTGCATTTATATTTCCTTTCACTTTATAATTCTTACTTGCCTTTGAAATTCTAACTATCAAGAAATTATATTTCTAGACTATTTATTAAAAGCATTCCTCTCTGACTTCCCAGATTTCTAATATTTTTGCTTATCTAGATGTTTTTGTTTTTAAACTATACCTGTTTTAGATGCCAGGTAGCTAAAACAAACCAAAAACAACAACAACACAACACCAAAACGAGGTGCCATGGTAGCTCAGATTGTAAAATCTTCAATGCCTGCCTTTGTTCTTTTTTGACCAAAACTGAAAGGTTTAATAAAAATACTCTGTGAACTTTACCAGAATATATTTCAAGGTCCAGCCCATACTGGTTCATTTTCTCATCATTCTTCTTTGGCACATTTAAAGTTAATTGCTCACAATTATGAGTAAGAGTTGGTT
>JAGPOW010000229.1:8929938-8951337 GCA_030014935.1 Caiman crocodilus | reverse complement strand
TTGAATTGCAGGCCCAGCTCATTAATATCATGGCTCGATCTGGTGGGGGCTGCCATTTTTATGTCCAGATTGGGAGATGCAGCTACTTGTTTTGAAGACTGCTGCAGACTAGGGAAAACAGCCAGCAGCAAAAGCCGTGCAACCCAGGGAAGAGGTGAAAAGGGTCGCAAAAGGAACAGGGGAGGAGAGAGCTTGGGGATGTGTAGGGGAGGATCTGTTTGCTCCTCTGGGTGGGAAAACTGGGGCATGCGGGGTTGGAGGTACGTGAGAGCTACCCTGGCAGATGCCCCTTGCACCACTTAGGGAAGGAGCAGTTTGCTTCTCTGTGCATATGTTATCCCCTCGACACCCCAACCCCAACCTTCAGTGCCCCAGTTTTCCTGTCCAGAAGAACAAACAGCTCCTCTCCTACCCATCCCCAAGCTCTCTATTCTCCTTGCCCCTTTTGCAACCTCTTCCCCTCTCCCCAGGGCCACTAGGCTTTTGCTGCTGGCTGAAGAATGCTTTCCCCAGCCTGAAGCAATCATGTTGTTATGATAAATTGCCATGATATGGTGGCCACTTGTTGGGGAACTCCCCAGCAAGTGGTCATATTGTGGCATTTCATTGCGAATCACATTTTTTATGAAAATCACTTAGGGCACTTTTACACATGCTCCAGATGTAGATTAATTGAGTTTGCTCTGACACACTGTAATTACAGCATATTGAAGCAGCCTCTGCGCTCATGTATAGGCACTTTTAATTTAGTGATTTTTCAAAAAGAACACAAAATCTCAATTTAAATTAGGCCCTAATTATGAGAAACCAAGTTAACTATATGACTGTCCAGAACACATGTAAACAAATTATTGTAATACTGGGTGCTGCTGGAAGTAAAAACGTATCAAGTCCATATGTGTGAGATCACTTTGGTAGACAGTATTATCACATGTGTTTCATGGAAAGCAACATGTTTTTTATTCAATCCCTACAAAATGGTTCTAAAATGAAACCAATATCTGTACAGCAGTAGGGCTCTTCTGGTAATTGTATATCTAACTTGGTGACAGAAAGGAGAACACACTGCTGAAGGAACTGGACATGCTTGAGTATATATTTAGGGAGAAGCAAAGAGAAGAGATAAGACAGGTTAAGAGAGAGGGTGAAAAAACAAAGACATGAATAAAAAGCAAATAACTTAAGGATAGATCCTTAATAAGTGTAATAAAGGTTTACATATTACAGTAATTGCTGATCCCCTGCTGCCAAATTTCCAGAGCTGTGGGGAGCCTGGGGGGCCAGACTGTATAGCACTGAATGCTGCATCTGGTGCATGGAGCTGGGGTGGCTCAAAGCTGCATCTTAGCTTATGGGGCAGACCAAAGTCATGCAGGGCTCGTGTCTAAAGCTCAATCCTATGAGCCAACCCTGCAAGAGATCTGTCCTATGAACTGGCCTTGCACCACTCATCTGACACACAGCATCATATCTGACACACAGCATCACCATGGTATTAAATAAACACCCGTCATATGTTCACTTGCAACAGTTGCAAATCGCGGAAATGTAGTGACCCCTCAAAGATGTACTAACTTCACTACATTTCAATGATTTGCAACTGTTGCAAGTGAACATGTGACACCACCCTAACATGTACTCATTTTTATAATTCATAATTTGATGCTGTGTGCCAGATGAATGGTGTTAAGCCAGTCCATCGGACAGGTCTCTTGCAGGGTTGGCTCATGGAACTGAGCCCTATACACCAGGATTGGACCCTACATGACCTTGGCCTGGCCCTGTATGCTAAGATCCAGCCTTAAGCCACCCCAGCTTCATGCACCAGATGCAGCATGCAGGGCTACATGATCTGGCCTCCCAGGCTCCCCATAAGTATGGAAATTTAGCAGCAGGAGATCAGCAATTGATGCAACTAAAACTATAATTACTCCCCTAGCACCAAATTTCTACCTCCTTGGGGAGCCCTGTGGGCCAGATGACAAGGTTCTGTGGGCAGGATCTGGCTCATGAATGGGGATGTTTAGTATCCCTGCTTTAATAGATCATAACATTCCAATGATTTGCAGCTGTTGCAAGTGAACGTGTGACCAGGTTCTTACACTGCAGATATCATATTAAAGCAGAATACAGTGTATGTTAGGAAAATAAGACAGGAATAAAAATCTTTTATATTATTACAGTCACATAAATCTCACATAACTGCTCAAGCCTATGTTAAACTTTAGGACCTTTAGCATGACTAAAAATATGCATTCGTACTTTTAAGATATAAATATAATCTTCATTTATTTAACAAGAATTTTCTTTTATCAGCCATTCTCAAAGACAAACATCCTGAAGGAACAGACGTGCTTAATAATGAGCAGGGCCTTTGGGCGCGATTTTTAAATTCTTTCATCAAATCCTGGATGTGCTCAATGTTCCTTCTGAGTTGTTAACCATCCTGAACTCTCCCTCTAATCAAATATGAGTTCAAGATGCTAAAAACTTCATAGACAAGGGCCAGCTCCAAAAGCAAACAAACAAATCCCTAGAAAATCTGAATTGTCAAATTTGATTTGGTTTTGATTTATTTTACTTATTTAATATTCAGAGAAACAAAGTAGAATAATTTTTATGCCTGTAATCTTTAACAGTTACTTTGCCCTGCTGCATGGTTTAAAGGAAGAATGCAAATCCTGATGACCAAGATTTTCTAAAGCAAATTGTAAGAGCCAGAGAGGCACATCAAGAACTTCTGACCAATTATGATAACCATACTGATTCATTTGTTTTTCAAAGACCAATGTTAAAACTATTCATGTGGTTTGGTTTCAACCTTAGTTTAAAATCAGGCAACAAGGCTTTCCGATTAGAAATGGCATATTTTTGTTCTAGCTAAGCTTTGTGGTAAGATGCCAGGCTGTCCCACAGATGCATGATGGTGTGGTTATAGTTCATTTAAACAGAAGACTGGGTCAACTAGAAGGTTTCCAAATGTTTTGCTCTATATCCATGAAACCAGTAAATAAAGGAGGATGACAGTTGGATTGCTAATATTTTCTCCAGAAAAAATGTTCAGAGTCAAAGAAGTTCCTGATAAAAGCTGCCGCACCAATTGTTACCCCAGTGCCAGAATTTAGTGTTTACCCATTTCTAAGTTTCTACCATCTAGAGCTAAAAAAACCCCAACATCTTTTCTCCCTTCTGTTGTGCCAGAAAGAAAGGTATAGCTAAATAAAATGATTTATGGCCTAGAGATAGACCCCTAAACACACTTCCAAATGCTTGCATGTCAGTTTCTTGGCATTACTTGAGTAGATATTTGGGGAAGCATCTGCAATCTAAACACCCTCACGTAATTTTAAAGCTCATCATTCTACTCGTCGTTTTCACGTATAAATCACCTTTATGCATTCACACATCCCGAATGGTGACATGCTAGAAAGGAGCCCTTTCATTTGAAATTGAGGGGATTTTGGGGGTGAATTCCATTTTATTCCTCAATTAAAGGAATAATTCAAACCACCCTCAAACCTGGAAGGTGCTGAATGTTCCTTGTGAGCACTCAGCACTAATAACCCATAATACCCATTAATCAAGTAAGAATTTAAATTGCTAAAAACATCATAGACATAGTGTCAGATCCATATATATATTCCACCTAAATCCTACTTCAGGGGAAAATATATATATATGGACTTTATACAACTATATAACAAATATAAATTCAACCCATCCCAACTGCTCTCTACACATTGGGATGGGAGACCATATAATTATTTCTTTCTCTTGCACATCCAGACTATTTAAGAAAACAGCACTGCGTAGACCTGAATATAACATGAGATATCTAAATTTGAATTTTAGTGAATAATGCACATATAGACTTGTGAACACAAAAGCACATCAGTCAATGGCTCATCCCAACTTTGCAGGCTTCTAAACTTGATAGGCCTAGTCCTTTTGGACTAGGAAAGCCCTTTGGGTCTGCAGTTTTGCATTTTGCACATGCCCAGAATTGCCATGATCTGTGCAGGTACGTGTCTAGGTCCTAAGCCTCACAAAGATCGAGCAACTAGGTAGAGCAGTGTTTTGACTCCTGAGAAAAGCTTAAAACAGTAATAAATAACTTTTCTCAGAATGCATCTTATCTTGAGTAGGGTTCATTTTAGTATCACCATGTGTCCTGGGGACAAATAATTTAGCAGCTTTTTACTTTTTGGTCTTATTAGAACATTCCCATTGCTAACTAAACCTGTGCTTTGCTTATGCTTTGCTATCTTTATAAATTCATGTCTTTCTTTCACTTAAACAGAAAATTATCCTCTAGATTCTGACCCATCCCAAAATAGAAAACTTTGTGGTATTCTTTAGTAGTATAGACATTCCTTTCTTTTCTTTTTAGAGCTAAATGGCCTTCTACCCTTGCTATATTTAGGTAAGGCTATATTCAAGAAATTTACAAAACATCTAACTTATTGTATGATTAACATCAAGGCTCATTTTACAATGCTATGCACGGTTTCAGTAGTGCAAAAAGATGCAAGTGTGCAGGCCTTTTACATCTCCTTTAATTACCAATGATGAAACATTGTTTCAGATGAATACTACAGGAATTATTCAGAAAGACCTTTCTCTGAAAAGTTTCTCCACTTAATACAGCCCTTGATTGGAACCTAATTTCATTCCTTATTTCAGAGAGCCTTTCCACTAATGGTGCTTTGAAAAAGCCCATGGCACTTCCACTGAGCTACGATGGAACTAATTAGAGCCCTGAAAGGAACTGGAACAGGGGGAGCTCCCTACCACTTTCAGATCCTCATGGGATGATGCTGGGATGTCAATGAAAGCATATGGAAAGAAACAAATATTTGCTATTTGATGACTGTTACTAATTCCTCTCTGACCTCTTTTCACCAACAGCGCAGAAACTTGCTCTCTATTTAAATATCTTTTTTTTTTGTGATTGCAACTATTAATGTAATGCTATGTCTTCTGCAATGGAATAGTAAACCAAGTGATTGAGAGCACAGAGACAATATCCTTTCACAAGCTTTTCTTGCAGCCTGATCTGTATTAATGGGGGAGCTCCCACTGAGCTAATACAGGAGTAAGTGGAGTCAAGGAAGGTGTTAGCAACACTTGCTTTAAGGGGCCATTAAGATTGTATTGAGGAATATTTCCAGAAATCTTATGTTCAACTGGTCATTTCTGAAATACCAGACTATGGTCTAGCACAGGGATTGGCAACCTTTAATAACAGTGGGCTGCTGCTTTAGATATGGCTTCTTCTTGAGATCTGGCACCCTCTGCGCTGCCTCAGCTCTCCCTGTTTTGTACCAAGGGCTGCTCTCATGCCATCTAACTGCAGCTACCACTTACTGTCACCATCAATCACTACCAATTTCTGTCACCCACAACAGTAGAGACTCCTAACTTGCTGGTCAGGCTAAGCACAGGATGCAGTAGCATGGTAAGAGAACAAACAGCTCTCAGACACAGAGAAAGAATAGCGAAGGCAGCCATTGACTGCACAGGGAATAGTGAACAGGTCATGTGGCAGAGAGATGTATGACACAGTAGAGAAAATGCCCAGCTGCCACATGATGATATCCCTGCTACCACATACTGGATCCCATCTCTTCCAGCCTTTAAGCCATAGGTTGCTGATCCCCCTGGTCTAGCCTATGTATCCATACAAGGGTATGGATACCTCTGTATCCATACAGGGGAGCCAAAACGTATCTTCATAGATGTTCTTCCTTAGCCACAATTGCCTCCAAGGTTTGATGAGGAGGGAGTGGATTAAGAAGGATGGAAAGTAAATGCAATTGTGGGTCCACCCCAGCAGTGAATGCATTACAGCAGCTGAACTAGAATATAGATGAACAGTGGAGGGCAAGTAGCTTTGTTAGATATTAGCAGATAACTACTCACTAAAAGAGAAAAAGTAGAGCAGGAAAGAAGTGGGGGTTTCTGAGTGGCCTTGTCTATGCTGTTCCTTAGTGGCCTATATTATGCTGCATATGGAATAGTGCCCAAAGGATTCATGTAGCACCAAATGTTCATTAAGGCCTAATCTTGCAGTCCTACAAAACTAACACCTCCTCCCAACAAGATACTATTTGCAAGTGTAAGGGATTCATAATCTGAATCACAGTGCATGCAGGGCTTTATACATGGTACAATGAAGCACTATACATACATACCCAAGTTCAGTCGTGCCATTTGTACCCTATGGATACATTTTGATCTTGGGACCCCAAGAAGTATTGCAAGGGGCTTCTGCATATTAATATCTCAGCAGGCCTGTTGTACAGCATTCTGACCATGCAGGTCAGAGACAGATAGTGTCCTTGGGAATGCTACATACAGCATCTTCATATCGCCTACCAACAGGACTAGCATGCCTTCCCAAGCAATATATTCTCCAGATACCTTATACAAGACCTAGCATGTATTCAGTTTGGAATCTGCCAGTCAGAGGCTAGGTATATGTGTTATATCTATCAGGCTCTAAGCATGCAGAAAGCACTCTAAAGCTGTAACTGAACAAATGTTTATAGCTCTTAGAGTGCTTTAAAAATGGTGGATTACACTCTAAAATAACTCTCAATGAATGAGGTATTAAACTAAAGCACTTTCTGTCAGATGTCTGTACCAGATCCCAGTGTGGGTTAACTTAGAGTGTGATCTCTGCTATCCCAGGTGGCATTGTGCAGGACTTTGCTTTAGCCTTAGACAGAGCTTTATTGCTATTGCCCAGCACTGGGCCAGCCCTGACCCCTTGGCTGTCACTGACCTAAGCCAGTGACAGCCTCTGATCCCAGCCCTGCATCCTCCTCAAGGTTAGCAGTGAGCTGCAGCCAGCAGGGGAATGTGGGGAAGGGGGAGGGGAGTTTCCCTGCCTGTAGCCACCCCAGCCTGTCCCTGCAGCAGCCCTGGCCACCAGGCAGTGGTGTGCCACATGGCTGGGTCTGCTGGAAGGACACAGACCCCAGCCCCCTTTCCTCTGCATTCCTCCGCAGCTGGCCATACGAGCTGCCTGGCTGGGGGAGCCATGGGTGAATGAGTTTGGGGTCTCTCTCACCATGGCAGCCCTGGCTCTGCAACATGCTGGGCTATGGGCAAAGGGATCCGGGTTCCCTCTCCCCCCCAGCCACTGCTGAAAGTCACCAGCTGGGGTGCAGGGGCGGGGAGGGAGGGAAGAGCCACTCTAGCAGCCTTCTGGGAGGTGTGTGGGAATGACCTCAGTGGCCTATACAGGCAGGCTCTGATTCCCCCTGCCCCATGAACAGTGAAAATCTATTCAGTTTACCAGTGCTCTGATTTACAGTGCTTAAGTAAAGTGCAATAGTTAGAGTGCTTCCATCACGGGCTTTTTGAACACTTGTGCTTAGCCATATGGGTTAGCTATGACTTTTGGGGCTAAGGAATACCACGCATGTCACTAGGTTGACCCATAGTCTATATAACATTAATAAAAGGTAAAACCACACACATTATGCTCATAATGAAATATGACACAAGTATAAATCACATGGTTATGTCAAAGGCCATTAACAGGGTAGTACAAGGGTAGATTAAGAACCCCTCAGTGTTTATATTTATGAATGTTGCTGGGTTTATAAAGTACATAAGCACTACATGGATGTGCTATGAGGAAGAAAAAAGGCCTGGACATCCAGAATTTTGATGGACTATCCATAGATTTTCAATTTTTTTCTATGTAGACGTAAGATGCACCATGTTAAGTGAGGTTGCCTGACTTTCTAAAAACAATCAAAAATATTATTTTTAGCTGTTAATAAAAAACAAACAAACAAAATGTATAGTCTAAACAATAAAACTTTTCCTTATCCAAAGATAACATGGATGAGGATAATTTCAGAAAGACAGCTTTCTTCATAATTTTGCCATGTAACAATTTCTGACAAAGAATCATTATCTGTTTTTCTTACTTAAATCTCACTATACTTAATCTTTACTTTTGGAACCAAGCTAAAAAGCAGAAGTGATACCTAACAGACATAAAACAAAACCTTTCAAAGAGACAGAGCTACTTCAGGCTGGGAATTAGGAATCCCCACTCCAGTTATTGCCAAAAAGAATATATTTCTGCATTTATATTACTGGTCTTAAAAATGACATTCAAAGCAACTTGGTTACAGATTTAATCTTACTGTCATAGCCATCAAATAGATGTATAGCAAGACCTGCTTTTTTTCATTAAATAAATCCTTGTTTAGACAAGGACAGTATTTTGCCAAGTTTAGGTTAGACTTAAAATACCTTTTTAACATTTGGTATCCTGCTTTATTACGTTTTGAATATTTTTACCAAATTAATTCACTCTTATAATAATAAGTTACAACAATTTTTCTTTAATAAACTTCTTTATTCAGAAAGGCTTTTCCCCATGGAATGGCATTTTCTACCTTCATTGCCAGAAGTCCATAACAACACACACACACACACACAGACACATATACCACAGATATTAAAGCAATATAAAAACTTAAAAAAAAAAAATCAATGAAATGCTTAGCATTTATAACTTTGACTCTTTGTACCTAGAAGTTTTGCAATAAACAATATGTTTTAAGAAGCCTTGATAAAACTATGTTTCTTAGTATTCTGCAATGCCTTGACTTCCTGCACATAAATTAGATAGGACATGGATCTCTCAGAATTTCACTTGAGTTAAACTAGAGGTATTTGTAAGTGTTTATAGTTCGCGTGTTTACTACTATTGTGTCCTATATCTCAGCAAAATCAAAATCAAGGGAAGTTTTGACAATGACTTCAATGGAAGCAGAACATGGTACTTCAGTTTTGTCTAAATCTTTAATGTGCTTCATAGTATTATGAAACAATTAATAGTATTAATTTACAATGAAAACTTTTCAAATGCAATTGACATTTCTTTTTGTTATCGATAAAGAAAACAATTGGGCCTGGAAGTATTAAAAGCAGGCAGAAAGGAGACCAGCTTTAATTATCAACCATCAGCATAATATATACAGATTTAACACTGAACTAGTATAGCATGCTACTATTTTTGCAAAGGCCCTGTATGCTTTCTATGTATTACAGAGTATAACTGCTTATAAATTATTAAAACAAGTAAATCTGAATAAGTTTACTGTACTATCATAACTATACTTTTTCTAGTGTGACAAATCTTCTCTTCTATATCACCTTTCCAATGAACCAGTGCTGCTAGGCAGACAGAAGATGTAGACTTCTAAAAACAGCCATTGGAGACACTGGATCTTAGATACACTGCTGTGGGGCAAGATTCCCTTCATGCTCCCCTCTTCTCCAATACCTCACACCCCTTGCTCTGTCACTTAATGCATGAGACATTCTGTACAAAGTCAGGTCCAATGTATTACAAATATAAATTCAGCCCATCCCAACTGCTCTCTGCACATTTGGGATAGGAGAAAATATACTATTTTCTTTCTCGTGCACATCCAGCCTATTTAAGAAAACAGCACTGCCTAGGCCTGAATTTAACATGAAATATCTAAATTTGAATTTGAGTGCATAATGCAATAAAGGCTTGGTAATGTAAAAGTGACATTGTCGCTATGATAGTCTAACAATTATGTAAGGGGCAAGTAGTTTCTTAGGGTCCACGCAGTTGGAATAAAGTTAGAAAACCTTTCAAATGATCATAGGACCTATGAAAAAAGGTCTTTCATTCAAAAGTTTGCCTGACTTTATCCCAACTGCATAGCTGGTCCAATAAAACATGAAATTCAGTCCAATAAAGACTGAAAATGTTGGCCTGCACATTTAACAAATGCAAGCTATAAATTGGTATCCAATATATATCTACAAAGCCAGTTAAAAAACAAACAAACAAACACCTAATGAGATTGTGCATTTGATTTACCTGAATCAGCAGCTGTGATCAGCAAGACATACTTCTCTTTTGTCTCTCGATCAAGGCTCTTTACCAAGCGGAGTTCTCCAGTGGCTGAGAGAGTAAAGGCGCCATCTTCATTTCCACTAATAAGAATGTATGTAAGTTTGCTATTTAGACCTTGGTCATCATCCCGTGCTACAACCTACAAAAGTAAAATAAGCCCTTCAGAAGAAATAGCAATAACTGATGGGTGCACAGTTATGTGTCAGTGAAATCTTTTTGTGTGGAAAGCACTTCATGGAAACAGAATATATGCTGTTTGACAAAACACTGAAATGCGTGGAAGTCTGTTAGATACTAGCTATAAAGGAATGGGAAGTGGCTTTCAAATGATGCTTTAAAATAAATATATAATTATTTGTTCTTTTTCCATCAATGTGAAAGTATTATCAAATCAAACTTGGATCCAACTTATAGGTTTAATAAAACGTACAGCATACCTACCCTAAAATCTGCTACTGTCTATGTTCATTTAATGACTTTCCTTTAACTGTCACAGTGCTTCACCCCACATATTAAAGAAGAAGTCTGAAAAGGACAGACTGAAGGAATTTGTGGTGAAGGAAGCAGGCACAAAGGGGATAGAGTGGACCCCTAAGATCTGACTGTGTGGATAAAGAAGGAAATAAGCAGTTGGGAAACTATACAAAGAACAACACAGTATGTTCTTTTGTATTCAAAAAAGCTATTCTTAAATTTTACAACATTTCAGAGTTCTTTAAATTTTGAAGAAGTACAGTATGTCTCTAAATGTACTGACCTGTAGAATAACTTTTGGAAGTGTCTCTAAATTCTCAGGGACATTCACAGAGTAGGGAGAAAGTTCAAATGCAGGAATAAAATCATTAATGTCCATCAGCACGATATTGACAGTAGTGGTATCAGTCCTCGGGCTACTTCCACGATCAGATGACTGAACAGTCAAAGTATAGTAGGGTTCCTTCTCTCGGTCCAAAGGCTTGGCAACTGTTATCACTCCAGTAACAGAGTCAATCCTAAACTCATTATTGGTATTTCCACTGATGATGGTATAGCGAACCTGACCATTTGTCCCTTCATCTCCATCTGTTGCAAACACCTGGATCAAATCTGTTCCTGTCAGAGTGTTTTCATCAACCTCTACTTTATACTGTTTTTGTGCAAAGATGGGATTATTATCATTAATATCAAGAACAATTACAACTACATCTGTGGAAGATGACAGAGATGGCTGACCTTTGTCAGTAGCTACCACAGTCAAGGTATAATTAGAAACTGCTTCTCTATCAAGCTCCCCAGTGAGCCTTACTTCACCATCAATAGTGCCAATGCTGAATTTGTTTCCTAAAGGTCTCTGAAGAGTATATTCAATATAGCTGTTTGGGCCACTGTCTGGATCTGTTGCTTGGGCTTTGAAAACAATAGTATCTATTGGAGTGTTTTCTGGAATATAGGTCAGTTTTGGAGAGATGAAGTTGGGAGGGTTGTCATTCACATCCAGTAGAATTATTGAAACTTGAGCTGTGCTTGTAAATCTGGAAGCTGGGAGAGAAGCCATGTCATGAACTTGAACAATAAGACTATAAAAGGATTGACTTTCTCGATCCAAAATCTTCTTGATGCTTAGAACTCCATCCTTGTCAATATTAAATTGGCCCAAGCTGTCTCCTGATGCAATACTGTAGGACAACTGAGAATTAGGACCTGAAAAACAAAAACAAAACTATAATTCAGGTCTCATTGATCTAGATGTATATATGATGCCTGGTAGGATAATGAATTTATAAGAATACTATTCAAAATAATAAATGGGAAAATCATTACATTTTGAAATAATGCATTCACATGTAGAAGAAGCACATCCTATTTTCTATTGTCTGTGATTAAATATGGACAAATTATAGTTACATGTTATATTTTCTCAAATCAATAGCTTTACTCAGATGCCACCACGTATACAGTTAGTTAAGTTTTGACAAAATATTTAGAAACTAAAAATGTTTACTGATGTACCTTTTTCATCCCCCCTTCTCAAAAATAATATAGAACTAGGAACAGAGAAGAACAACATAGATGATCAGAGAGGTATAAAAGGGCTTCCATATGAAGACAGACCAAACAGGCTAGCATTTCAGTTTGAAGGGGGACATGACAAATACAAATAATATTTACAAATAAGGTTACAAATAATAAATGATGCAGAGAAAGTAAATAGAGACTTACTTTCTGTCTTTCCTAATATTAGAATCAGGAAATAAAATGAAATTATCAGGTAGTAGGTAACTGTAGCAGGGCACTAAGGTGCCTGCTACTTGTAGTGCCGGCATAACTACTCAGGTGCCGATTGCTAAGGAAATCAGAAGGAGCCAGTGATCCACACCTGCTAGTGGTCAGTTGACTGGAAGGGACAGGCCTGCCTCACATTTAAACCCCAGGGCTGGGACCAGGGTGGCAGTTTCCTGCCAGCAGCCAAGGGGAAAGGAGCTTGCCCAGAACAAGTGGAAGAGAGAGGCCAGACTACAGGTGCAGCCTCAGACTGGGGAAAGATGGAGCACCCCTGGTGTGGTGGGAAGAATGTAGGAACCAGATGGCTTAGATTTATGTTATAGCCTAGGGGCTTGTGTTTTGTATGTTGCTGTTTAAAACCGGTGGCTTGTGTGAGGCTATAAGGGGATGAAAGAGGCCTCATAAGGGACCCACGGTAGCATAGGGACCCCAATCTCAGAAAAGGAGGCAGCAATTTGAGAAGCCCCAGAGAAGGGGGCAGCAACCAACAAAAGCCAGAAGAGGGCAGCATTGGGAGTGTGCCGACCCCAAGCGCCAGAAAGGGGGCAGCATTGGGAATGTGCTGCACCCAGTGAGGCGCAGTGTGAGACAGGGCTGCAGAGAGGCCAAGCGCCCGGTGAGGCACAGTGCGAGACAAAGCATAAAGTGAGACAAGACTGTGAAGAGCCAGTGCATCAGTGGGGTGCAGGGCGAGACAGGACTGTGAAGAGCCCAAGCGCCAGTGGGGCACAGAGCGAGACAAGATTTTGGAAAGTCCAAGCACCAGTGAAGCACAGAGTTAGACCGAACAACTTCTCTTACATCAGCGAGGTATGGGGCGTGGTTGGAGCCACGCATAGCCCATAAGGCTGGGGTGTACTGGAACACCCATTACAGAAACGGGGCTGTCACAGAGCACTAAGGTGCCCTGTGCCTGAAGAGGGGAAAAACTGTTAAAGAAGAGACCTAGCGGTGATTAGGGAGCTGTGGGTTGCCGGGGCAACTAAGAAGAGTCAGCTGGCTGGAAGGTGCAGGGCCTGGCCCAAGTTGGGCTGGGCGAGCCCCAGGAGGGGGGTTGCATGACTGGGAAGCCCAAGTTGGGCATGGTGAGCCCCAGAAAGGGGGCCATCTTATTGAGATGTCCAAGTTTAGGCACTGGGAGCCCCTGATAGGGGGCCGCATTATTAGGAAGACCAAGTTGGGCACAATGAGCCTCAGAGAGGGGGCAGCAAAGGAAGGAAGGCCCAGGGAGAACAGTAAGAGGCCGAATAGCATTGGGACAACAGCGATTACATCGGCGAGGTTTGGACTGTGGTGTAGGGGAAGAAATGGAGCTGCAGATAGTGTACCCTAGCGGAGGGGGCAGTATAAGGGCAGCCTCCCGCTAATTAATTAATAAAGACCAAGATGTGGCAGGCGAGATGAGGTGGGCGGTTGCCCCAGAGACAGGTGTGTGGGCCACATTGAGGGTGGCCCAGAGTGATGACCTATCACGGGGGCCAGTGTACAGCAGGAGAACCATGTCCAAGAGGATGAAAAGGCTGCCTCCCTATAATATATATAACATCAAAAATGTGGTGGGTGAGAATATAGGGTGCCCTTCAGGCAGACTGGCACTGAAAGGGGGCACTGGGGAGAGCACGGTGACCCCTAGGATGCCACCCTGCTACAGTAACAAAAGGCAGTTTTTTTCACACGGGGAAAAAAATTTGTAGAACTTCTTATAGCAAGATGTGAAATTTAACTCATTTTAAGAGGAGATTAGACATATTCAGTGAAGAATATTCCATCAGGTACTACATGTAGGTACTACATATGGCTGCAAGGGGGTAAAGACTGACTCAAAACTTCCTAAACTTTTGCATACTGGAAACAAAGGTTGGCAGAAAAGCAGGTTATAGGAAATTCTGGACATGGCATTTTTCATCAGCATCCACTCTGCTCTTGTGTGGGACAGGATACTGGGCTGGATAGATATGTAGTGACCCAAAAAATGGAAGTTCTTATCTTATATATGGAACAAAAATAAAAAGTATCAAATGAACAACCCTTATCTCATCAGTACAATATAACTTTGTCAATTGCTGCCACAGAAAAATCTAGAGTTCAAGTAAGTAAAATACATTTTGAGTCTCAACAATGATGCTAAGCCGCCTTAGGAATGGTATACTTCCAAAAAATGTATGTTGACAAATTGAAACCCAGAGCTTATTTTGAATATTTGTATTATTCCTTCAAATGGCAATCTGAGATCTGTTTTTTCCTCTCTGGCCTCTGAATTAAACACTGAAACCATAAAACATTAAATAAATAATTTTAAAATCCTATACTTTGTTTTTTTGGCCATAATTGTTATGAATTAGTATAATGGATTTTTATAGAATACCAGGCCTTCTCTAAATATTTCTTTTTCAACTCCGCATAATCTGAAGCTGGACATTTAAATGTCTTGTTACTTGGTATTTTCTGCCAATTTTACTCAGCAGTTTATTTTCTCCTCCAACTGAGTTCTTAAGAAATAAAAATGATTCCCGTAAACAACATATTAATCATTTCTATTTTTATTCTCAATGGAATAAAACTCTAAATCATTCTTTTAAAAGGAAACATGAAAAAAGAATACATTTAAATGATATTCAGAAAAGATTACTCTATTCAGATAAATACATGAATACATGTTTGTAATTCACTTTGGACAAGTGAAGTGCTAGGCCAGTACTATAATATTATAAATTTATCTTGCTTTTAACACGACTAACACTACTAGTGAAAATGTTCTTAAGTTTTAATGAGGTGCTGAGAGCCTCAAGCTACCAAATTCATCAGCTGGAAATCCTACTTGTATCTAAGACAATAGGAGTTTTGCCATTGACTTGATGAGTAAAATATTGGACCGTAAAGAGAGAGAAGACATTTAAAAACAAAACAAGAATCTTCTACTTACATTTTATTACTGGATTTTTGTTTTTACTTTTTCTCGTGTCTGTTTTATTACTTGTTCTATGTACAATATATTTGCAATTTTTTTATCCATATACTTTTTTATTTCTGACACTAGTCATAATCATATTCTGCTTTCAACAGTTGATATTTTTCTCCCAATTTATGACATTTTTGTTAAGCTTTCCATTCCACTTCTAGCTGGGTTTTTATTTGTACCTTTCTTGTTAAAACAGATGAACTACTATAATCTTCCATCTCTTGTGTCTTGACTATGCAAAAATGTATGCCTACGCTTTATGTTGTATATTTGCTTTTGTGGCCATAGTGGAATCAATGAAAAACTTGCCATTGTCAATCACTCTTACAGTAACTGGAAAAAAAAGAAGTGGGAGATGGGGACCTCTTTCACTCCCCCTCATTATTACAAATCAGGCTTCCAAAATAGAGAGGCTCCCTCTGCTACTTTGAGTAATGATGATGAAATTAAGTAGTATTGGACCACAGGGGTTTTCCTTTGTTTTCTAAAACTTTGCTACACCCGAGACACAGAGGCTGTGTCTATGCATGTTGTTTCCTTGAGTGTAGACTAATTGGTGTGGAGTAAAGTGTCACCACCTACACATGGTATTAGGCTGCAATAAACTAATTTATGCCACAGTAAGACTGTACTCTCAGGGACAGTACTATCTTACTTCGGGGTAATTAACTGCAATTAAACACACATGTACATGCTGACCACAGGCATAAATTGTGCCCAGTTTGGCTCCTGGCTGGCTGAGCTGACTCCTACCTTCAGCCTAGCCACACAGCTCTGCACTTCCAGGATCCTCATGCCTGAACCAGCCTCTCTGCCACCCAGCACCACTGCTGTTGGACCTAGAACTGGGTCCAACACTAACCCAGGACCAAGAAGTAGGCCCAACACTGATCCAGGACCCAGAACTGACCCCCTGTTCCCTCTGCCAGCCCAAGCCTGCTCTAACCTAGCTAAAATTGCTGCTGTCCCAGGCACAAATGTAGATGCTGCACCTAGGAGTATTTACTCCACCACAAACTGCTCTGGGGTTTATTGCTTCATATTTATTGCTGTATGGATGCACACAGAGGCATACAATTCTATTAAACTCTTTAAAATTCTCACTTGTCAATTCTGCTGAGAAGCCTGCTCCCCTGAAATAAGCACATACAACGGCATGGCCATGAATAGTTACTCCTGTAATACTTTGCCTGTAAGTTTCTCTCTCAAGAGTTTTCATTCTTCGACTTTTTACAAGATCAAATAGTGAAGAGTGTCTTGGTATCTTCCAAAATTACTGGTTTTACAATTTAAAATAGTTTTTGTTTTATTCATTTCTTATGGGGAAAAAAAAATCACCCCCTGTAATCGATGCCTAAATATCTGAGGAAACTGGAATTTTTTACCCTATTGTAAATGCGTGAAAGCTGCATTGCATTCCCATTTATACTTACTATTCCTTTGTATACAGAGCAACTCAAACTGACGTAAACAACTATTGTTTCCCAAGAGGTGTGTCAAACAGGAAAATGACAATGGAAGTATTTTGCTGTTTCAGGATTTTTCAGCTTTTATTAGCATTTATCTTAGATTCACGGATGTAGCCTGATATAAAACAATGTCCCTTTCATGACAGAAGCAGTCTTCCTATAATTTAACATAAATAATCAGACAATTTCCCAAAAAAGCCCCATTCAAATCATAATCTATAGGCTATTTATAGAGATACAGAGTAGTAACTTTTACCCTGTTTTAGATGATGGATTCAATCTTTAGGTTTCAAGATTGAAATGGCATCAAAAATAGCCTGTGACTTTTGCTCCAGTTACAGATTGTCCAATACAAGTCAGCCTGCATCATGTCTACGTAAAGCAGTATATCCTATAGTAATTTTAAAATCTTGACTGTTGGGAAAATAAACTTACTATAAAATATGAAAGGCAAGATATTGCTTTGACTTTTTTACTGCCTTGAACTTTAGCAGTCTTTTATACCAATGGAAACTGAGTGTCAATTTGTGCAATGTTATGCTTATGATCTGGAAGCATTTATATCTGTGCTACAGAAATATAACAAATGCAAACAATGGATAATAAGGTCTGCAAGGTTTAAGTGATATTAAAATTGTCAAATACATGTACAGGGAATCTGAAATGAAACATTATACACCAGAATTGCTTGATAGTCCTTTTAGGGGTTAAGTCTACTAGAACTTTATGGATTTCAGAGGGAGAGATGTACAGAACTGACTGGGGAAACTATTTTCCTTTAATGAACTCATTTGAGATTTCAAACATTTTCCCATTCCACAAGAGGAGAAACTCAGGAACTTAGGCTTTTTGCAAAAAAACAATACACACAAAAAAACCTCCATAATTTCCAAATGATGAAAAAAAAAATCAACAGAAATAAACAAATACTGAGGGAAAGAAAGAACTGGAAAGAGTCTGAGGGAGACCCACTCCAAAACTGTCAACAACTGGGTTGTTAGGCCAGTTATAGAAGTAGATTACCAGTTATTTCAAGGGTGGATAGATATTTTTCTCATTTTTACTCCTTCTGATTTTGATCGGGAACTACATTTTGAGCCGAAAAAAGTTTTTTCCAATAAAAGCTGCATAAAAATTGGAATGCTTCTACAAAAAGATCCTGTTTTGACCAATCATTATATTCTGATGAAAAAAATTGTTTTGCTGAAAAAATCCCAACCAACTGGAGTCATGTTTGTGCAACAAACATGATACTATGATATCTATGATACTATGATACTATGATAACCCTGGATTCAGGGAAGCATTTTAGCAGATGCCTATATCACAAAGAATTCAATGTGACATAAGTGCTCTCTATCAGAGAAGATATAAGGCTATCTGTCTATGAGATAATCAACCCCCCTCCCTCAATTTAAAACTTGCATGACGTATTATATGTATAAAATACTTTAAAAATTAATCTTCATTAGAAATTGTAGGCATAAACTATACAACAAATTGTTACTGTGCTGTCAAAGAATGTCTTGCATTTGAAAGCCTTTCAAACTATATTCCAATTACATAGCTGGACCAATAAAAGATATCACTCTAAGAAATTCTGGCCTCTCTCTCAATTTGCCAGGCAATTTATCCTGATTATTATTTTCAAATCCCAACTGGTTGTCACCTCTGAAATTCTCTTATGGTGTAAAATAATCCAAGGATAAAACCCTTATAAGGAGGCATTTCCTTCTGCTTTATTAAAACCTTTTCTTGAACTCCTCTACTGGTAATTTGCAGATTTTAAAGCACCTGTACAGCATATAGTTATGGGTATGCGCTATAATTATCTATGGGGGTCTCACCTGAATTCATCCTTGTTGTGACTGTTTTAGAATATAATTGAAATTAAAAAAAAAAAAGAAAAACAAAACAGATAGAACATGTAAACGTGCTTAAAAACCATACTATGGATAAAAATGTTTATAACTCCTGCCCATAAATTGTGAAGGGTTAAACTGGGGAGGAGCAATATTTCAACTGGAGGGCAACTTAATGACTTCTGGTGAGCTGTCAAGGGCTGAAAGAGGTATCCCCGCCTCTTGACAGGTGCCCCGCCCCCTGATCACCATCTTGGGACCAGAAGTCTCACCCCCGACCATTGCCACTAGAAATTTAACCCTCCCACCCCCCTTACCCACAGAAGTACTCTTTTTGGAAGGGGGGTTTGCCATCTTGGAACCAGAGAAAAAACAAATTGTATAATAAAAATCAAATATCTACTACAATATATTTTCATTTTATTTAAAAAAATATCTTTGTCTTGATTTACATGTGTCTGCTTAGTGTATATAGAGGTGATTGCATGATAACTCAAAATAAAGTCTTACTCTTGTATATTGTATGGGGGTTGGGATTTGTGGGGGTGTGTGTGAAGAGGTGTGGTGGGGGGTTTGTTGGGTCAGGGGTCTATGTAGAAGCCCTACGTGACAGTGCAGAGGCTGCCTGGCCCAATGGCATGCAACTCCCTGCGGCTTCCGGTCCATGCCTCCACATGCGGCTCCCCCTTGGACTGTTGAAAGCTCCATATGGAGGCACAGAACTGGCCTGGCTTAATGGCACGTAGATCCCACCTCCATGCTGGGAGCCCCATGTGCTGGCATAGAGCCAGCCTGATCTGGCTCGAAGGTACATGCCAGAGGGCTGGGCCAGCTCCATGTCACCACATGCAGCTCCCAGGATTCAGCTGAAACCACACACTCTCTGCAGGTTCTGTATTATGCATGGTTTGATTACAGCAGGGAGGAGATCGCCTTCCCTACAAAGGAGACCCAAAATGAAGAGTTAAATTGACTGCTGTTGTGGAACTGGACCTGTGGAACTTGTGCTGAAAAGGCTGCAGAAGTCAGTGCAGTCAGTGTGGTTGTAAAGTAGTGAAACTCCTTGCACCACTTGGAACAGCTTGGGCTGCATGCAAGGTGAAGATTCTCCCTTTGAAAGGTCCTTGTGGGACTGTTTGGGGTCAGGGTTTTAAGTTGCCCTGTTAAGGAGGTAATTTTGTTGTCAGGTTTCCATGCATGATTTCATGGGTTATTACAGATCACTGTTCTAACTCTTGTGAGTGTAAATAAATCAGACTTGTTTGTACTCTATTGTTAAGCTGTTATACTGTTGGGGAAACTGAGTCACCTCAGCTACACACTCGCACTCTGTTCCAAAAGGGGTTAGTTACATGCTTACTTTTTTTTCATATTTAGATATTGTAAGTATGCGCTATTCTTAATGTACTTCAACACATGCGTGTCTAAGTGGGTACACACACAGATTTCTGATATCTTTTCCACTTTTGGCAAATAAAAACATTGGAAGAAACAAACCAACATTCAAACGTGAGTCATCAAAAAGTAATAATTTACATACTGCACTACAAAAAAATTACCACTACTTGCCGCTCATAAGCAAATGTTTAAATACTAAACTAATATTCATGTGTTACGAGACGTTAAAGACTGTAAGGAAGCACATACCATCATCTGCATCAGTAACATTAAAGTTGAGGATTGTAGATCCTGGAGGTAGATCCTCCATGAGGGATGTACTGTATGAGGCCATACTGAATAAGGGTGGATTATCATTTACATCTAATATGTTGAAGTAAACTCTGATGGCAGTGTATTGACTGCCTCCATCTTCTGCACGGACAGTAAGAATGTAATATTGCTGCATTTCATAGTCCAATATGCGAGTCAGATTAAAGACTCCAGTGACTGGATTCAGGAAAAAAACGCCATCTTCATCATCTTCACTCACAGTGTATGTGATTTCTCCATTTACTCCAGAATCATCATCAGTAGCTAAGATGGCTGCCACTAAAGAACCTACATAAGACAATACAGGAACTCTGTTAGACAGCAAGAATGAGGAAGTCCTATAAAAAAGAGGAAAAAAATAAAATAAGGTATGGAACCTTCAACCAAGCAATCTTGTAGACCAGGTCTCTTAATTTAGGGAAAAAACTTGCAAATTGCAAGTTTTTTGTTTTTTTAATTTTTTTTTAAATTGTATTGTTGGGGAACTACTACATTTATAACTTCACTAACTTTCCAACCACACAAATAGATTTTGTTTTCTTACAATTTTGTATCATGAAAGTTTTCTAGACTACCAGGTAGGTGATTATTCCTGTATAGATTATTTTAAATCACTTCTAGTGTGTAGCACCATGGGCAGGAATACTTACTTTGTTAAATAGAATTATGTTTGTACACTGAAAAAGAATTCAGATGGAAAAATACTCTCTCCCATTAAATTTTCTTCTAATGCTAGAGAGAGCCTACCCTCCAGGGTTTATCAATATGAAGTATTTATTAAAATATATTTGTTCATTTTTTTTTAAAAGAAGGATTTAAATTTGTAATCTTTGTTCAGTGTCAAACAAACAGTCTGTTTCAATTTTTTACATATTAACCTAAGGAACTGCATAATTCTGGGCAGGAAACAAAGGTCCCTCACTAGAGGTTCCTCTACACAATCATAGAGGCTATAAAGCATGAATAGGTAAGAAGGGATTTTTTATTTTTTTTTTTGGAATCTTGACCAAGTACTCTGGGTGCCTGTAGATTTGTGGGATGTTTGCTCTGACATGCTGTAATTACAGCACGTCAGAGCAGACTTGTTTAATTCAGGCTGCTGGAGCATGGCAATTATGCTCCAGCAGCCTCCTACATCTTGTGTATCAGCATCCCCGTGCTTAAAAATGGCAGTGGGGCCACTTGAACTAAAGCTCATTGAATGAGCTTTAG
>JAGPOW010000229.1:8888062-8929838 GCA_030014935.1 Caiman crocodilus | reverse complement strand
GGCCACTTGAACTAAAGCTCATTGAATGAGCTTTAGTTCAAGTGGCCCCACTGCCATTTTTAAGTGTGGGGATGCTGATACACGAGATGCAGCGGTGCTTTAATTAAAGAGGCTCTTGGAGCTGCTCTAAGTAAGTGCTGCCCCATTCGCCACAACTTCTGGGGCATGTGTAAAAGTGTTGGGGTCTATCTTTAAAGTAGACCTTACTGCAGTACAAGTCCCAGTTTCTTTGAATTGTTCTATTGAACTTACTTTTACACTGCTTGTTCTGATTAATGCTGAGTTGCTTTACTGAAGTTTGGAAACTGGGTGTCAGCATTTAACTATTTTTAATACTAATTATAATCACTCTGTTTCCAAGAAAGAAAATCATTTAATTGCTTTTCCGTGGAATCAAATAAATAACATGCTTCAACAACTAATTTAATTGTTTTGGAACAATATGACAATGAAAAGTATTCATTATCAAAATGAACATTAGTGCTATGATTTTGTCTGTGTAATCAAGCTGAACATAATGATTTCAGTTTTGTATATTTGATTACCTAATGTTTTAACATTGCTGATTACATGTAAATTGGCTAAAAGGCTGTCCTAGAAGTAGATTAGATTAACAAATGTATAGTAATCCTTTTAAATGCAGTACTTCATTTTATGAATAAATAAGCGTCAGATTATAACTGGCTTTACTGAAGTGAGTAGGGCTAGGAAGGTATGCAAGGGACCTTCATACAATCTGCAGAAGTGCAAATCATGGTCATAATACCTATACTGGAGGGGCAAAGAGATGCTCCATTTGTTCACCACATGAAAGAGTGCCAAATTAACACAGTGAGAATCACTTTTTATTCCTCCATTTGGGTCTGTAAACTAGTCTGAGCTTAATAAAAAGTAAGACAACATAAGCTACTTGTAGAGTAACTCCCATCAGAATTTACTGAAGCTTAGTAAAACTCAGAATACAGCACTAGAGGCA
The DNA here is from genome assembly GCA_030014935.1 of Caiman crocodilus. NCBI lineage: Eukaryota > Metazoa > Chordata > Crocodylia > Alligatoridae > Caiman > Caiman crocodilus. Next base: position 8,928,862 of record JAGPOW010000229.1, on the reverse strand, counting down.
GTTTTAGCAACTCTCAATAGCTATTTTCATATGTTTAGAAGAACAGCTTCTTGGATTGCTTCCACTGTCAGATAGGTTCCTGGTACACATTACCGTTGTGCTCTAATTAATGTGTTAATCATAACAAGAATAGTGCTACAAATTCAGATAACTTCGTGTTCCATAAAGTGACAAACCAGCCATAAGGATATTCCATAAAATATGTGGAACATCTTTGTGGCTTATTTGTATGCACCATAACCTGAATGTGTAGCACCCCCATGTCAATTGTGACAACTGATTGTCAGCTTTGGTTTGCGGACAGGGGTCAGCATTAGGACTGGGACTACCCTGGTGCCCATGCTGAAAATTGGCTGCTAGGAAAGCAAGTTGCAATGTTCCCTGGTTGAAAGAACTGAGGGACTCTGGCTGCTGAGAACCTGGCAGTTCATAAGCCCAGTAGTCTTTTCTGTCTTGCTATTCAGGCCCTTCCACAACTGCAAGGAAAAGCACTTGAAAATGCTGGGTTGCAGGCAGTAGGACTGAATCCACAATTTTTAGACTTCCTGAAACAAGGAACCCTGGGATGTAAGAGGTTCCTAAATCTCAGAGTCCTTGTGTCCTGGAACTTCTAAAAATCACATATGCAGATGGACTGTCCCAAGGCTGGGCTGACAAACTGATTTCTGGACCTGGTTCTGATGGCTTTTGATCTCAGACTGGACTGCTGGGGCTGGGTCCAACAATCAACTAAGTCTCAGGCTCATTCCAGACTGCCCTGGGTTTCAAACTGGACCTGGGACTGTCAGAACTGGGTATGACAATAACCTGATGGTTGGGCCTAGCCCCAACAGCCAAGGATCTGGAATTTGCAGGGGGGATGAGGAAGTCCTGAGTCCAGGACAGAGCTCTCACCTGCCTGATCTTGGGGCCAGAGGCAACCTGGGCAATCAATCCATGTGGGGCCCCACCCCTGCTTTGATCCCATGGGCCCCAGACCTGAACTATCTGTCGCCGCCATTGGCAGTGGTAGCAGCAGGGAGTGGGTAGAGAACATCTGGACACGGAGCCACCACTCTGCCCAGCTTCATGCCACCGCTACTCTGCCCAGCTCTGCGAGACCACCCAAAGCACGGGGCCTAGGGCAGTTGCCCCGATTGCCCCCGCACCCCATCTAGGGATAGCCGTGCTGGGGCAACTTAGCAGTGGTGTAATTGTGATAGTAGATATTTTATGCTCTGGACCAAACACTGTGTCTGGTACCATGCAGATCTGGCACAGTAGGAGGTTCAATGTTTGGGATGGGGCATACAGTTCCTCTGTTTTAAATTAGATGCTACCAGAGGCCATAGCATTCTTTCACTGTTGTAAAAAATCACAATTTTTCATTCATTATATAATCAGTTCTCATCAAACCACAGAGACCAAATTGAATAAAGGGCAGGATTTGGCAATTATTGTGTTAACAGTGTGTAGCTGACAATGTAAATCTGAAATACTAGAATATTTTATTTTATGTAAAATATTTTTAAGTTAAACAAAAAATGCTAGAATTAGGTTCCAAAACCCAGTGTATATTCACTTTCCATACACTAAACTCCCCATGAAAAAAATCCTAAAACTATACAAAACAATACTGACGGTCTGAATTGAACCAACTAATCAAGGATGTACCAAGTTAAGCAATCACTTTCAGGAAGTCGCTAAGGAAAATTAATCCAAATTAATTTTTAAAATGATTAATTAAACTGCTTAAACATCTCACTGGACAATGTAATTCAGTGCGTGTGCATGTGTATGTGTGCATATGTATATGTATGTACACGTACACACACACACACAGCCTAGGGACAGACATTACACACAAACCAATTTAAGTGATCAGAAACTGGTTTAAACCTAACAGAACAGATGTTCAGTGCACATAAGTCAGTTTGAAAATGGCTGAAACCAGTTTGAGATAAACTTGTTTGAATGTAGTATCACACAACTGATTAGGCTCAAACCAATTTATGCAATGTCTGTCCCAGACCCCTACCTGGTCTAAGTTAAATAAGAATCCTCCATCATCCCAGACGCTTTGCTGGGCAGGGCTCTGCTCTCTGCTCCAGCCTAGGAGGGTGGGCCCCTCCTCTCTGCTGCCTAGCTACAGCTCCGGCAGAGACTGTAGGCATCTGCCTGGCTTCCCCCTGTTCTCCACACTCCACCCACCCATCACTCCCTGCTCAGGCAGGGATCCTGCCTCCCCTCTGCCCTACACAGACACCTCTCAGCCTTAGGTAGCATACCATAAGGCTGGCTATGGTCCATGTTGTGGAAGACAGCACAAAGGCAGACAGGACAGTGTCGACTTAGGGCTTTTTGGAGCTAATCAATAGGTAGGTGGTAATATTCCTCCACTCCTTCTTCGGAAAATGGTGTTTAAGAATAGCTTATACTATTGATAGATCCTTTTGTTTTGTTGATAGGGTGATAAATGCTAACAACTCCATGTGTAACTCTGTGTTGTGTAACTCAGTGCCCTGTTATCAACTCCCTGTTGGCTCCCTCCTGGTCAGGAAGTTGTGGGGAGAACCCCTCCTTAATCAGAGCATCCTGCTGGGGTATGGCTTTGTCCCCACCCCTCCAGCTCAGCACTGTGGAAGAGAGGGAGGGCTGCTCTAACACCCCCCAGGTTCTAGCCTGAGCCAGTGCAGGCATGTGCCTGCATTTCTGGAATGAAAAGGGAATGTCTATCCACCTCTAAATCAGTTCAAGTTTTTTAGTTTAGACTAACCTGCAAAGATTGAATCAATTCAGGCTCAGACATTTTGAATGTCTGTCCTTAGCCATATAAGCAACATTGCTTTGTACAAGTACCTGATAGAGGTACTCCTCCCTAACCTCAAAAATCAAAGAAAGTTCCATTCTTTTAGAGCAGCAAGTGTCAACCTTTTTGGCAGGCATGCCACAAATTAGCCCTGCTCTACTCTTGATCCCTTTTCCATACCTGAACCACTGCTCTGTTTTCTGCCCTATCTGATCTGACATTTTGCTTTTTAGTCTTTCCCCTTTCTACCACTGTGTTGCCTATGCCCTCCGCAATCTGCCACATACCACACAGGGGTTTCCCCCAAGCCACTTATGACACCTGTGATATAGGCTGGCCTCTCCCGCTTTACAGAATAGTTGTTATGAAATCCTTAGCAACCAGATCCTAACTTTTATGCAGTACTCTATACCTCTGTGATTTGGCCTGTTTTTTTTTTCCTGAGACTTGGTCTATATATGCTTTGCTGTAGTTCAAATGCATTGCTCTTCATCCTACTTTCTGTGGCAAAGGAAAACAAGCAGTCTTTCAAATATTTCAAAATTGCTATCATGCCCCTTCCCGCAACATACTCTCCTTTTTTTTTCAAGCCAAACAAAACTAGCTCATTCAACATTTTTTTTGTGTTTTTTTTTTTCCCCTCAGATAACTAGCTTGGGTATCTGGAGTATTCCTTTTCTTGCTAATGGCTAAACCAGTCCATTTCCCCACTCCTTTTCCCCTATGAGAGGGCACTGAAAAGTATGGGTTACTTCCACTAAACTTTCTGCCCTCAGAAAGAAGAGAATTAATGATGAATGTGTCCCACCTTCAGGCCTATGACTATGGTATGACTGAGTGGGATGTACTTGAAAGAGAGCATAAAGAGGGTTTCTAGAAAGTAGAATTTGATCCTCTAAGGAAACATTCAGCTACACCTTTGCATTTATGAAAAACTAAGTAATAGAATTATTTTCAGATACTTACTATATTGGTGCCACTGCTAAAAAGCCCTATATTTCAGCTTCTGAATTTTAGCTGTCTGTCAACTTCTACACTTCAGTCAAAACAAGTGATTGCATACATGAGACAATCTGTATGACTATGTAGTAGTAAAATGAACATCTTAATAATGACAACATTAATGATCACTCATATGAGTTCATCTGAACTCTACAGCAGACCAACAATTTTAGAAAATTAAAGGGCTGTTCTTTACTTACCTGGGGTAGTATCCTCTAGTATGTCAAAAGAATAAACTGGTTTGGAGAATTTGGGAGTATGGTCATTAACATCACTAACAGTAATGTTTATTCTCATGTCTGAGGACTGTAGACCATCATCAGCACGGACCAGCAGGGAATATTTGGAGCGACGTTCTCTGTCCAAACGTTTAGTGGCTATCAGATCTCCAGACTCGGGATCAATATGGAAACTGTCATCTGCACCACTGATAATAGTGTAGGTAACAAGAGCATTAGCTCCCTAAATTAAAAAAAAAAAGGAGTCACAAGTCAGATCGAGATTTTTGCCAAGCAAACATTTCAGAAATATTACTTTCAATTAAGTCTGCCCAGTAACTGATTTCTGAGAACTGATTTCTGCCAATATTCTTCATATCATTTTCCTTTAAAGAAAGGAGACAACTCTTTCATATGTATTTGGAGAGACAAAAGTAAGTGTACTGAATAATTTTTCACTCCTGTTCAAAGAAAGGATCAAATTAGTCGGCAAAATAAACTGCAAAAGAAAAGTAGTCTATAAGCTTTGCTATCTGACTTAAGACCAAGTCTGTTTCAGTGAGTAATTTATCTACTATGTCATCTTCTCTCTTAACACTAATTAGTATTTCTTTTATGTCTTATGTTTTTGGACAGATAAACATCCATCCCTTTGGATGCAGGAGGAACAGAGAAGTAGCTGACAACTATCCAGTCCAGACAACTGTAGCAGCAACAGAGAAGTAGCAGACAACTGTCCAGCAACATATTTAACATAAACATCATTTAACATGTGGTTTAAGAGAAACATGGAGAAACATGCCCAAATATGCATTTTACTCCACTGTCCTTCCCCCCACTCCTGGACAAAAGGAGGGTTCCTAAAGATCATTTATGTACAAAGATAGAGGCATAAGCATTCGTTCATCAAATGAACTAGGAGCACATACCTCCATGGAGTTCGAATCCTGATCAGTTGGCTATACAAAGAACTGATTTTTCAGTTTACTTCCAGTTCTGAAAAGTCAAAGCCAATTTGCTTTTGTCCAAGTTAAATGTTCTGTTTGACCTGAAGCGAACCTATTTTTTTTTACGCTTCCAAAGGAAAACTCATTTAAAAAGTGGGGGGGCAGGAATCAAAGGCTTTTGTTTAAAAAATGTTAGGCAGAAGGCAGAAAGAGTGGCACCTTTGAGACTGACTGGTTCAGAGAGGCATAGGTGAAGGCCTACTTTGGCAGATGCTATCACTTTTGCCCGATTTAAAAAAAATGATGAAATGAAACTCTTCAAACTGAAAAAAGGAAGACTTTAATTTGGAAAATGTTGAAAAATATGTTTTAATATTTTCAGAATTGTGTTTTGTTTCCTTCTTCTCTCCCAGTACAAACAACTCAGTGAAATGAATGTGCATTTGCATACTATTTTAGTGAAAATTGTTTGGGCAGAAAATGTTTGCTCGTGTCTACTGGGGCACTAAAACTCATAATGCTTAGACTGCTAGGGTGGAGCCTGTGGCAGTATGTGCGTGCATTTCTGTAGGAAAACAACAAATTCCAGTGAACAGAGGAAACATTTATGGCCATTCAAAACTCTTCCCTAAAAAATGCAAATTAAATTAATTGAGGCAAAATCTGACTTGCATTTAGTGACACAAGAACAGACAAAAGCTAAATGAACAGTGGCCTAGCATGCTTCATGCCAAACCTTTTCTCTAGCGTGACTGTTCAACAACCAAGGCTCAGTTAACTGATAAAACAAAATAACCATATACAGGTGCCTAGCTTTAAACAGCTGCATATAGCCTTTCAGTCCACATGCAATATGTATATTCAGGTGCACCTCATGTACATAACACATTTTCCTGTAATTGTACAGTTTAACTAAAACATTCACTGAAGATTTTAGACTTCCAACAGTGTCCACATTCTTTATTATTTATTCCATTAACTAGGTATTCCAGTTTTGACATAATGAGATCCAGCTAAAAAAGCAACTGCATTTGATATTCATCTAACTAAATTAGTAGCTTTTTATAAATTAGGTGAAAGGCAAAAAGAATGAAAACATTAAAACCTATTAAACAAATCTTCTGATATATGGAAGTTTCCTGTCTGCACGCTGACCCAAAAAAGTTAGCAGTAAGCTAGGAACTTCTGTAATTGTTAAAGCCATCTAATAACAATGAAATGGCATCCTTTTTTTTAAAACATTGCAGTTACACTGATCTCAGTGGATTATTTTATATAAAGGCTAAACAATAGTTTAACACATACAGAATATGCTTTTTTTTAAAAGGAATCTTACATTGACCTTGTTGTTTAATCCCAAAGTTATATCTGCAACTAAATGTGGATGCCAGCATGCAACTAGCACTCATAAAATATGGAGGTAAAGCTATTTGTATATATATGAGATAAAAAAGGAGCACAGTCAGATTCTCCACATTCAAAAAATATATTGCAATAGAAATATTACCAAGGACTATCACATAAATTAACTGCAGAGTAGAAAGGAAGCTAGTTGAAACTATTGCGTTATCCATCAAATATACCTAATACAGGCATGTGTGACTGTATGCACATTGTTAACAATGTCAGGAATGCATCTTGCATTTTTCAGAAACATTTAAAATTACAGCTATTAGAATGTGGGAATGAACTGCAATACTTCTACCTGAGAGGACTGACTGTATCTAGAAGACGAGGGAAAGGCTTCCATTAATGTGACGTCTTTGGAATTGGCCATAGTAGCATAATAGTAAAAAAGGTGGAAGCCTACACCATCCAATGTGTGCCTCTAAAAGTATGCACCCCTATTCATTATGTTATAGAAGACATTGAAAGCAGATTCAGCACTAACAAAGACCTATGCTGCCGTTATAAATACAGTTCTTTTATCCACATTCAATTTACATGATGGGTTTTGATACACCAATTTACATACATACACCTATGCATATATATTCCTGGGAGCTGGAGGTGGCACGGTGTGGAGTGGCAGGGTATGGGGGAGTGCACAGGGCCATACCCGGCGGGGGGCTAAGGGCCAGATGCGGGGTGGGGGACAGCAGAGTAGCTGCAGGGGTGCTGCGTAGCAGCTCTGCCTCCCCACCTGCTCCCCCCCAGTACTTCATGATGGGCAATTTGCTAACATATATATTAACATGCCACTCCCTCCTCCCCCACCCTGTCTAGCCCCATGGTCCCACCCCCAGCCCCAGGTGCTCCCACTGCAGGCCTATAGGCCCTACCCACTCCCTGCTGGCTCCACCCCATGCTGCCACTGGCTCACAGGAACAGGAGGACAGGGGAGCTTGCACATGTCGACAGCCACTGCCAACCACCGGCCTGCATTGCTGCTGCTCTGCCTCCAGTCCCATGTGCTCCCCCCAGCCCAACTCCATGCACCTTCCCAGCCCCACCCCATGGCGCCACTGCCTCCCAGGTCTGAGGGAGTAGGGAAAGCTGCCACTGCTGCACATCTAGCCGCAGTCAACCACCTCCCCACCAGGCTCCCCTCTGCTCCTCTCAGCTGTTTTCAGGGCCCAGCAGTGGCACACTGCCACTGTGCCCCACCTTTCCTGCTTCCCTCCCCACCTCCTCCCTGCCACCTCCCCTTCCGTGCTGACTTTTGTCAGGGCCCAGTGATGAGGCTGGAGTCTTGGGGGAGAAGGCCAGGCCAGTGCTACACTGTCAGCACCCTGTACCACTGCTGACTCCAGGAAGCAGGGGCTCAGGCAGCACTGCTAGCTTCACCCCCCACTCTGTCCACTTCATTGTCACTGTCATGGCGAAGCATTGCTTCCACCACCTCCTGTCTGGAATGCTCTTGGAGCACTCTGATTAGTTGTTTCAGACAACTGATCAGAGTGTGAATAAAGCATTATGGACAGACAGACAGACAAAGGCATTATACACAAACACACACACGCTACAGATAATTTTCCTTTCTAATATTTCTACTAAATCCATAGACACAAAAGTTTCATACTTGTAAAAGACATGTTAATAGAAAGAGAACACAATAAATATGAAAAAGGGAAAACGAAAGGGGACTCATGCATATTTTTACCAGTATAGGATGTATTCCATTAGCAAATTTGACTATAGACAAGTTTGATGAATTAGTATAAAAATGGGCAGATGTCATTAAGCAGGAAAAGGGTTAATTAAAATATTTATTTTAATATGTAGTTTTTATTTTTAATTTGACATTGTAGTTTAGTACTGTTTACAATATTGACTAATATTGTACCCTTTCCCACAGTCAACAGTAAGTCAAGCAAAGTGAACAAAACCCTGTGATTATTATTTTATAGGCTGATTTTCTAAAGAAAATGAATACATCAATTAACTCACTCATGAGTGGTAAGGTTGGAGTGATTCTGTAGCCATGCTTGTCCAGGAGTTATGTGAGAGGCAAGAATTTTTGTAGGTGATATCTTTTATTGGACCAGATGCATGGTTGGGAGGTAAGACAAGCTTTCAAATCACCCACAATAATCCTTGCTTTTCGTGTACAGACACACATATCTCACACTCACAACCAACCTTTAATCTCCTTACTAAGTCACACATAGCCAACTGCTTACTGTCAATTCCTTGGAATACTTTTATTAAATTCTTAATGAATACTGAGGTGTGATGTTTTGGTAGCACTAAAGCTAGGGACAGGCATTCAAAAAGCCTGAGCCTAAATTGATTCAACCTTTGCAGGTTAGTCTAACCTGGCTACGTTAAATCACTTTGTAATTGTACAAATATCCCAGAAATGCAGGCACATGCCTGCAGTGGCTCAGATTAAAAGCCAGGGGGCACTAGAGAAGCTCTCACTTCCCTTCCACAGTGCTGAGCTGCGGGGGCATAGCCAGGTCCTGGCATGATGGTCTGATTAGGGAGGGGCTGCTCCCACTTTTGACCAGTCCAGCAGGGAATTGATAACACAGTGTTTATCATCCCGTTGATTCCGTCTTTATCTCAGCTGCCACAGCATGTAGCCATCGTGTGATCTGCTACCTCATGCTGAGAGGTGTCTGTGTCAGGCAAAGGAATTGGGGGAACCCCTGCTTAGCTGGGAGTGGGGAGCGGAGGAGGGGGAGCAGGGAGAAACCAGTCAGGCACCTTCAGTTCTTGCCAGAGCTTCAGCCAGGGAGCAGAGGGGAGGGGTCAGCTCTGCTGTGGAGCAGAGTGCCCTGCCTAGCCCAAAGAGCATGCTGGGGGAGTCTGATTTAATTTAAACCAGCAAGAGGTCTGGGACACACATTGCATAACCGATTTGGCACAAACCAGTTTAAGTCTGATACTACATTCAACCAGGTTTATCTCAAACCGGTTTCAGCTATTTTCAAACTGATTTATGTGCACTGAACATCTGTTCTCTTACAGGTTTAAACCAGTTTCTGATCACTTAAACTGGTTTATGTGTAATGTCTGTCTGTTCCTAGCCCAAAGGCCTACGGATGGCAAAAAGAAACTGGATAGAAGTATCTAGATGAGGTCTGTGTTTTGTTTTGGTATTTTAATTTGCTTCTTTCCTTTTCTTTTTTGTGAAAGTAAAGTCCATAATGAAGAATATCCCTAATAGCATTATGAAATCATAGTGAAAGGACTGGGTTAAAGCTTCTTTAGTTCTCTAAATACATGCTGTGTTATTTCTCACATGGGTTATATTGTACATTTTTAGATTAGTTCACAGTTGTCTGGAACATAAATTACTGTTTGAAGCACTTCCCAATCAATAAATTATGACCTTAAACAGGAGTGAGCATGTCTAGGACAGATGTTATAGTTCAACTTGTGTCAGTTCTTCTCTGCAGACTTAAAAGATGCTAATTAATGATGAAATGGAATGGAATTATCTATGACCACTACAACCACCAATTAAAAGTTGATGTGGGAACGTCAACTAATTTCACACAAGCCAGTGAGCAGCCTTCAGATGATAGTCACTTTGGCTCTCTATCATTTTCGTGTTTCTGACATATCAGTTACATGATTAAAACAATCTTAGGTGATAATTACAGTAGAAATAATCTACTTCCTTCTTTGGGTAAAGTTCTTATTAAAAGAGTACAGAATCTGGTTTAAAAATGTGTTATCAAAATGTTTTGTTTTTTCTTTGCAGGGGTTTGGGTTGTAGCCGTGTTGGTCTAAGGACATAAGCAGACCAGGAACTTTGTTTTTTCTTTTACCTTTCTCAACTGGTAAAAAAATGTATTCTTCAATACGAATCATTCTCTTACCTCATCGGCATCCATGGCTGTTAGTTGCATTATTTTAGATCCATCTCCTATATTTTCTTCTACGGTTAGATCAAGCATATCTGTTGGAAATACTGGTGGGTTGTCATTAATATCTTGAAGTGTTATTTCCACCTACAGGCAAGGGGAAAAAAGAAAACTCATAGGTACTGTATTTGTCAGACACTGACTACACATTAGTACTGCAAATCACCTAACCTTGAAAGAAATTGGATAAACTATGCTTAATGTAATGAATAAGTACATTCCCAAATAACAACAGCAACAAAAGAAAAGCCCCTAAGGACATTAAAATTCCATATTGTTATGAAACCCTCATAGAAAAACCTCTAACATAAATAAAGTTAATTTGACTTGTTGATAGCAACTGATTTAAAACGGTCTTAGTCTAGTTTATATTGGACAAGGTCCACTGATTGACTGTCATTGTAATCCCCAACATTGGCCCCAGGAGGACAGCTGCCAAGACCTGGGGCAGAAGATCATTCAAGCATTAAATGCTGCCTGACAAAGATGAGGTGGTGTAAAATTCTCTCTGAAATGTTTACATATTGGCAACTCTCAGTTCAGTAAAGCAGAGGAGGTGGGGTAACCCTTCCATTTTATAGTAAAGAACATTCTGTTTTCCCCTCTTTTTAAATTATTTTGTAACTGGAAACACAAATGTTCCTCGAGGAGCCCATTTTAACATCTAGTTGCCCTGCCTCTACACATCTAAACAAATATTCTTTTCATATGTTCTGTTTATATACTTTACAAATATTAATGGTGGTGTCTGAGGGACCAGCCAGAGTTATTTATTCATTGTTCTACATAAGCAAGATTGTTTAGTTCTCACAGGCTTGCTGTTGCCAATTTTAAAGGCTTTTGGGCTGATTTTCACTGTTTGCTGGGTACTATATGCAATGTTCCGATGAAGAGGGAAAGAGAGGACACAGCTGTTTTAAATCCCTGCTAAAAGTAAAGGCTTCCCATAGGGCTCAAAAGATTAAGTGGTCACCAAAATCTGAAGACCACCATGAAACTACCAAGAAGACTGAGCAGTTGGAATAGTTTCATCTTTATTGTCCTTTAACAAACAGAGGAAAGAAGGCTGGTTAGCTAGGCAAAAAGAAGACCAAAAAGATGGATGACTTCTAAAAAGAAGATATTTAGATTGGCAGATAGAATAATAATTGTACTTCAATTCCTCTCTTCCAATTGTCCACAAGGGATTTCCACACACTTGATTGAAAACATATGGCTTAGTTTGGACTGGGTATAATCAATGCAGACGTCTCTGGTGATTGGAGATTTACCGTCTGTGGTTTATTCTAACTAATTCTAGCCACTTATGACATTTTCCTTTTAGATTCTGGTATCACTTCACACAAAGGCACAGACTGACAAAAAGTCAGTTTTATATGAACATGAGAACAAGCACCTTAGTGACAGGGGTTTGGATCTGTTTATTTTTCAGGAAACACCTGTGCCACTTCACTTTGTGCTTTATCTCTACCTAACTGAAGTCTGAATGTCACCTAATTTTAACAAGGCTTCCCTAACTTTTTATTTATACTTATCCAATCTACTCATTTTTTTTGCTGTTCTGCACCTCCTCCTCTGTGCCAATTCCAGCTCCCTACTTGTCTATTCTTTCCAAAATTGCATAGGTTTTCCCTGCCTGGCTGCTCCTCTATTGCACCTACTCCCTGGCTCCTCTGCAAGGAGATAAGCAGTGTAATAAATACATTTGCTTTTAAAATGGAGTACTACTCAATTCACAAGTTATGGAGGGTTACCTTGAGTCATAATAATGAGAGATGCCTCCAGTCTATAGAGGTCAAAAATCACTTGTGTAGTTCAGTTGCTAAAGCTGCCAGTGCTAAGTCTCTTTTTATAGAAGATGAACATTGATTTATTTAGGCCATATTTAATTTTTTGTATTTTACCAATGGTAGATAAATGTATCACAGGTTCACATAACTCAGCCTGGCTATATCCATGGCCAAATTAAAATCAGTGATCATAGTAGTTTGGATAGAGAAGGCTGACATTAACTATAATACAGTGCATCTACAATGTAATAAACAATTACCATAATTAAACAGCCAAGGGGATACATTTTCCAAGAATGAAACAGTCCAAGAGGTTCATTTCTAGAAGACTGCTGCAATACTGGGATAGTTAATTGCAAAATGGGAGAAAGACACAGGAGAAATGAAAGATAAAGGATTGTATATTTTAACCTGAGAATCAAGTCTTGGCCCTTGAACTAGTAAAGCTAAAGCTTGCTGTTGTTCTAGTAAAACTATTAGATTTCAGCAGCTAGAGTTTCAAGGTACAGCAGCTGCGCAGCTCTGAAATTTATTTATTAATACTATGTGTCTCATGCACAGCTAATGTTTCAGCTACAGGTGACATATCCAGAAACCAGTTTCACAACGAGCAATTGTTCTTTGTAAAAATTATACGGAAATATCTTGTCAGCTTTGGGTTCTTTCTGAGTAACAACTTGGTACTGCTGAAAGTAATTTCTAATCTCAGTATTGCTATAACTTACTCGAAGTAGAGCAGCCAGTATGTGGAAACAAAAATGGCTATGATTATGGTGTACCAAGTCAGTTGTAAAAATAAATCAGATCACTGACATTCAGGATGATTAAAGAAGAGTAACATTAATAGGTGACTGTATCTTATCATCACTATTCAGTACAAATAAACAAAGCATCCATTTACATACTGAAGTTCCACTTAAAATATGGGAACAGAACTACTCCACAAGGAAAAATAAGAGAGAGAACAATAAAAACAGATTGAGATTACAAAAATGTTAGGAATATTTATAACAGCTTTTATTTTTCATTTGCATTTTACCTGAGCTGAATTAGTCTCACCATTTTTACAGTCACAGTTTGAACCAGAAGATAGTTTAATAAAAATACCAAAGCCTTGCACTGAAGTATTCTTAGGCAACAGGTAGGAAATAAAAATAATAATAAAATGCCTAAACCAGCATATATGTCTGCCCTACTAACCACCTTTCCTTTTCTTACCTGCTTCCTACTTCTAACTTGGGGAAAATGATCTCCCATGTGTCTTAATTGACCACTTATTATTGACTAAATAAAATTCAGGAATCCTCAAGTGAAAAATCTTGAAGTCCACATATTCCATAGGCTTGAATGGTAGCCTCAAACCTTGTACACCTCAGCTTTTCATTTATATAAACGTTTGAGAATAGTGTACAAGAAATACAAGACAGAACTATGACACTGGAGCCAAAACGTACTACCACCCTTGACAGTACTCTGAACAAGTGTATTGTAGATAAAATTTAACAAATCAGACAGATTACTCTGTCTTTCTAAACAGTGAAGTGCAGAAATGCAAAGATGTCCTTCTCAAATTGCTGCTAATTCAAGTATCTTCCAGTTTATGAAAATAATAAATAAGGCCTGCTGCTTTATTATGCCATATTTCTGCCCCCTAAAACAATGCCATATATTCAGATTCTACAAGCTGTCATGTAAATGTATTTTTTTTTGTCCTATTTCACTCCCATTGAACTCATATTAATAGAGGCTGAAGAAACATTTTCTTTAGAGAAGAACACTCAAAAGCCCATTAACAAAATTACTTAATTAAAAGCCACCATAAGGTACTTCCTATATACTTCCAATGCAGAAATTTCTCACTGCCAAGGGTTGGTAACATTCTAACACTAATAAAACAACCCTGTCCCTTTAGCAAAAGGTTCATCCATCTTCAGCACTCTCTTTGTCCCTCTGACTGCTGTGACAGTGTATGGTCTTGAAAGTACAAGGATTATTTACTACCCAAATTAATCTGGTATCTTTCCCTTTAAACAAATTTACAGCATATTATACCTTGGGGGAAATATGTAGGCAAAATGCAAATATGTGGTCTTTTCTCCATTCTAACAAATTCTAGTGAAAACGTCAACTCTAATGGTTAAAAATAAAGATCACAGATGATATTAACCTGACAAAAAGAAAATGTATCCAATTTATATACATAATCTACATGCAATTAACCTATTCTTACACTCACTTAAAATAAAATAATCCTCTGAAAAAAGGAACAGCAAATGTATAGAACTACTCTGCACTCAGTTAACTCATGACTACACCAATTTACAATAGTTAACTGACTGATTAATCAGTTCCTGATTGCATTGATTGGCTATTTTGCTCTAAAACTAATGCTTTTGCTGAATTACATACCCAACATAAAATGAGTTAATGTTAGGGATGCACTGATAAAGATGTTCTTAGCTAATACCAATAGCTGACGATTAACCAACCATATCAGCCAATGCTGATCCGATAACCAATATTTAATAACACTGTAAAGCATTTTAAACTACTGACCCAAATAAACCTTTTGTTTTTGTTTGTTTTGCATTTATAATACACACACACCTGCCTGCTCCAGCCTTCAATGAAAACTTCAAAACTAAATTGTCACAAAAATGTTGAGTTAGCTCAAGTGGTAACAGCTGAAGTACAACACAGAAACATGAAATAATGTCTATCTATCATGTACATGCATGTGTTCAATTGGAGTCCTATGGATAGAAAGTGGCATAAGAAGAAGAAAGGAACTCTCAGACGTTGTATATGCCTGATATTTCTTCCAATACTACAGTTGCTTTATTAAAAATGAAAGTAAAGAGTCACCTGAGGAAAGGCAACTGATTTTCTTTATTTATATATTGTTGCATCTTGCTGTATTTTTTACGTTTGCTGTGATATTCTATGAGAGTGTCTAGAGATACCATCTAATACAAAATCAGTATATTGTGTACTGCTGAAAATTAATACCAGAGCACTCGTTTGGCAAATTTCAGAATGGAGGAGGGTCAAAAGTGGGCTCCTCCAGGGATCTGTGCAATCCCAATTGTGGCCCCAATTTTGTTCAATATTTTCCATCAATGATCTGGAAATGGGAGTGCAAAGTGAAATCATCAGGTTTGCAGATGATGACAAGTGATTCTGGGTAACCAAAATAGTGAGCTGACAGAGAAGAGTTGCAGGAAGATCTCAGTAAGCTGAGTAGGCAAAAATGGCAGATGGACATAAGTGTTGATAAATGCAAGATAATTCACATGGGCTAACATAACCTCACCTACATGTACACAATGCTGGATTCTGAACTAGTTGTTATGGTTAAGAAAAGATACCTTCAGAGTTACTGTAGACAGCTATCTAAAATCTTCAGAGCAATAAGCTCAATGAAGAATGCCAATATAACTTGGGCATCATTAAGAGAGGAACTAAAAACAAAATGGAGACCATCATCATGCCATTACATAAATCCATAGTGTGCCCAAATCTTGAATAGGGCATGCAGCTCTGGTTTCCACATCTGCAAAAGGATGTAGTAGAGTTGGAAAAGGTACAGAGAGGGACAACCAAAATGACAGGGGAATGGAGCAGTTCACATACAAAGAGAGACTAAAAAGTCTAGGATCCTCAGTTTTGAAAGGAAGAGTCTGAGGAGGGATATGATACAGGTCTGTGAAATCATGATGGGTGTGGTCAAAGCGAACAGGGAACTATTGCTTACCAAGTCTCAAACAACTAGAACTAGGGTGCACCCACTGAAACTAGTAGGAGACAGATTTAAAACTAACAAGAGAAATGTTATTTAGGAAATGTGTAGTTAATTTGTGGAATTCATTGCCACGGAAAGTGGTGGAGGCAGATAGCATAGCCAGGTCCAAAAAAGGGACTAGACCATGAGCAAACAAAATATGACCCACAGGACATCTGGCCCCAACAAGCAATTTTGTCCAGGCCATGAATGCCCTTCAACCCTGCCCAGCACAGGTGCAGGAGAGAAGCTTAGGCCATGGCACGTGCAGCCGGTCCTACCACCTCTGGGTGCACAGCAGGGCTGGGGTGGTGCAGCAGCTGGACTCACTTCCCAGCAGCCCCCATAGTGGCAGCTCCTTCCAACTACCACTGTCAGTCTCCACTGCCACTGCTGGACCTGGCCCCACTGTCCAGGAACCCTGGCCAGTCCATCCCATCACCATCAGAGGTGCTGGCAGGCAGGGTATTCATGGAGACCAGCCCAGGACCCATGCAGGCAGGGTGTGGCCAGCAGGGTGGATGGGGAAGGGGGCATGGGCCAGTGGGGAGTGGCATCCAGAAGCAGCCCCTCCCAAACCTGCCCCGGTCCCATCCCATCTGTCTAGCTATGTACCCTGCCCACATGGGGGTAATAAATATAGGTAGATAATTCTAAATATATTTGGTTCAGTGCTTTCCCTCTAAAGCACTCCTGCTAGTTACAATGACAGGAAACTGGACTGACCACTAGTCTGACCTAGTATGGCACTTTATGTTTACCCTGAGATCTTATTTTCATTCTGCATGATAGAAAATTCAAGGAGCTCCTCAACAGGAGATAGTTTTGGCTTGTAGTCTGAAGGTTTTTTCCTGAGAAAGACAAATGGTTATATTAATTCCTTATTTTTGTAAAACACCTAAATAAGAAAATAGTAAAAAAGGTAATTTCAACTCCAGTACATTGATGCATCGTACAACAGAATTGGCCAGAACTATTTATTCCTCTTTATACTTGTAGAAAACTTTACTGGTATGCTTCACTCACTCACTGAATATTCACATGAGTGAAGTTATGCACGTTACATGTTTGCAGGATCAGTGCTTTACTGTGAAGTCACAATACACTGTGAAGTCACAAAAGCAACAATGACACATGGAAAAAACTGTACTTTTCCACACCAAATGGAAACCTGGATCCCTAGTAAACACGCATGCCATTAGGGCAAGCTGGGAAACACAGTTCTATAAACAAAATCCCAGATATTTGTTCACATTTAAAAAAGAAATGCCAAGATCGGAGAAACCCAAAAAGAGAACATCTTTGGGAAAACCCAGATCTATGGCAACCCCACCTTTAGATATGCCCAACTCTCTCCTTTGGCTCACAGGAAACACAGGAACCTATACCTATTATGAGTCAGCTTTTTGGGATAAATTGTTAAACTACACTTCCTGTTGCCAAGAGAATGAAAGGTAATTGCTGGGCATTTTGTTTTTACAAAATTGTATTTCCAACCTATGATCATTATTCCTTAAAGTTTTAATGATATAATTCAACTCGCTTTGTCAACATAATGCATCTCCCCCATGAAATAAAGTGGAAGAATAATATATCTCATATGACTCAACACATTTTTAATACACTCTTGTGCAGATTTTACTTTTAACTGTAGTATTTTGGATGTTAGATAGGTCTTTCTTTAATTTTCTTTAATTTTTTTGTGAGGTTTTGAAGTAAAATACAATATTTTTAAGGCATTTATTGACATTCTAAATGTTACCTCATTTGTAAAAAGTAACATTAAAAAAAAACGCACCCAAAGAACACATTGATTTTGCAATGTGATTTTGCAAACCCAAATATTTTACTGACATTCAATCATAACAATTAGATTTAGGTTTGCTTTCATTGTTATGTAACAGTTAAAAAAGAAAACTAGGCACTTTTGTGCTTTTAAATCATCTCTATTCTAACCAATGATAATGTTAATGTTGCAAAAAGGAGGTGCCATAATTTGTTTCTTTTCTTTTCTTTCTTTAGGTGACCTCTGGGAATTACTCTGCCTGAAGTTTGGATTAAATGTTTCACTGTATCCACAACACTTCATCATGTTGCATAGCCAAAATCTATTATGGTCTGCAAGTGACTCATACTTTAGCTATGAGAAGGCCATAATACAGAACATTTTACATAAAAATGCCAAAAAGGTTGGTAATTTAATCTTGATTCCAAGTAGGTATGCAAGGTCTTTGACTTCAGCATATGTTCACTTATGCAGACAATAAGGCGTTGTCTGGAAATGTGTTACCTACTGTGGTTACATTCAACTTTTTGAGAAATGAAGAAATTGTCCAGATGATACCAACACAAAAGAATAGGTATGTTGTTATGAGAGATCAGCACGTGCTATTTTTAATGCAGACTTATAATACAATTTAGTTGTTTATGCTCTGAATATATCAGTTCTTAGATAAAGTGCCCGTTAAAATCAATGGCATGTGAATATAAATTATTAAACGGTAAATAAGTGCGTCTAGTAAACATTGCTAAGATCATGAAAACAAATGCATAAACATTGCAGTATATACAGATATTATTTGAACCACATAATCCTAGCACGTAACCATAAATAATGTTAGAAGACAACAAAAATCTATTCTGATATGTTGGTGAATGAGGTAACACTTGATCCTTCCTAGTCTGAAATCCCAAAGATTCACAAACTGCTTCCCAAATTTACTTGCCTGATTTCAACCAACTCCTTTACATGTTGGATACTCTGTCAAATCAATTCATGCAAAGATTTATTGCGATGTTGTGTTAAGTACCCTAGGGCATAGAGGAGGGAAGGGTCAAACACTCAGATCGAGGCACCATTTCAGCTTTGTTACAGAAAGGGCAAGTAAAAGCAAGCCATTATGGCTCTGTTTCAATTACTAATTATCTATTACTCATGCATGTAACATGTATGCAGCCATGGCTGACTATTTCTCAAACAAAGGAGATTACTTCTATTAATCTTAAACCACAGAATGTGTCCTAGCAGTCAACAGCATGTGTTCCTGGGACTAAAATGTGTTCCTTACCAGCAAAGAAATATGTATGAACAACAAGCAAGCGTAGGGACTTGCCAGGCTTGCAAGAACAGCTAATAGTGAAGACAAGATGCAGTTAGTTGAATTCTTGATACTGAAACGATTTTGAAAGCTCCCTGAGCATGCAGTGATATAAGAAAGAGTTGGGCTTTGTGAGCTTACTCTGCTGTTTGAAAACTTAGAACTAAAGAGGCAAAGCAAGTCATGTTGCCATTTCAGCTTTTCCTGAAATCAATAATGTTTAAAATAATTGTTTAAGTGCCATAAAATTTATTGCTTTTCTTTCTTTCTTCTTTTTTTTTTTTTTGAAAGCCTAGGCTCAGATATAACTGAAGAATTAGGACTAAGTTCAAGAATGTAATAGTTTAACCTTCAGAAATTTAAATTCAGATGCTGCAGCTTTCTTAAAAATATAAAGCAACACAAGTACAACAGTATAGATCAGAGCACGACACATGAAGCCATTTTGCTTGGCATGCCATAACTGGCCCCAGCTAAAAGTAGGCCCCTGCCACCAGGCACCAAGCCCACCAGGGATGCTTGCAGTAGGTGACAGAGGAGGCTGCAAGCGCTGCTGAGAGTAGCCTAGGTTCCATGGCCAGGGGCTGGGCCAAAGCCCAGGCTGCTTGCAGCAGTCAGCTACAATGCTGCAAGTGGTTGCACCAGGGTCCAGAGTCCTGGCCTGGCTTGTTGCCAGCAGTGGCTGCACATGTACCTTGGGGAACAAGGCAGGGAAGGGTCAGGGCTGTACTGCTACAACAAGGATCAGGTCACTCAAGGCTCCCCTGACATTTGCCTCTGGCATGCCAATATCTTTCACATCAAGGTTGCAGGGTTTTTTGGTATTCTGCCTACAAACACTGCTGAACCCTGGTGTACATACAGAACAGAAATAGCCCTTAATGGCAAATTAAAGATAAAGTCAAATGAGCTACACAAAAAATAAAGTAATATATAAATGCCACAAATATTTTTGTCTTTGCATCCCATTCCAAATGTAAACATACCAAAGTCAGAACATTTTGATTGTATTGTTCAACGAACAATATCCAGAGTTTAATTAATACTCCTCCGAAAAGCTCTGTTCAAATAAAGAGGATGAAGTTGAAACTGTTTCAAAAGAGCCTAACTATGTCAAAAGCATTACACATTTTATTACAGTTTTTGGCACCTTTAAAATAGAATGAAGACATCTAGAAATCAACTATTAAGAGATACAGCCATTTCCCACTGCTTTATAACCTTTATTAAATCCACTCACTTCCAGTTGACCTCCACAGCCCATCCAATCTTAGTTTCACACCCCAACATATCCAAAAACATATGCAAATGTTTAAAAAGTGACCAGGGACTCAGTAGTAAAATGGATTATGTGCTCTGTATGGAATGAATCAGCTTTACAGGCTACTGTTCTCTGCTCAAGTCAGAAGAGCGGTTGTGGAGAGGCTGCTTCCAGCTGGGGAGGGAGACAGTTGCCAAGGTCAGAGATTGTACAGAGACTTATTTTCTGCACCCGACAGTCAACACAACTGGAAAGGGAGGCTGTGGCAGGTATAGAATAGGTCACTTGTTATCTGGAGCAAAGAGAAGCTTAAAATGTACTTCAACTCTTGAAAGATGAAGAAGATTTTCTAGTGACATGATGCATTAGTATAGCTTGTAAAGCAAGCTAAAGTTCAGTGTAACTAGGGCAGGGAGAGTCAGGCCAAATATTGAGCGGTCTCTAAAACCACTCCCCTCCCCACCCCAAGAAGCTTTGCATTGGCACATTCAGCCCTACATTGCTGCTGCACAACACTGCACCCAGCAGTATCTTGTTATGCCTCTAACTTACATCAATCAGTCAGAGACAGTTTGGGTCTGTATGGCAAAATCTATCATAAAATCAAACTGGAGTTGCCCCAAACCTGAAGAAGCACCCACGCAGAGAACTCCTCTCACACTGCCTCCAGATATACTGGCTATGCAGAGAGAGGGATTGTCTTAGTAGCTGCTCAGCAGCTACATGTACAGGAGAACTGAGGTGTGATGCTGCTTCTTTCAGACTCTTCTCCAGGCTCTTCTGTAGTATCTCAGGGATCTAACGCTGGAAACAGATGTTAACTTTGCGCCACCATAAAAAGTTGTATGGTGGCACAAAGGCCAAGCAAACAAATGCCAGAGCCCTTCTTGGCAAGGGATAGACATTCAAAAAGCCTGAGCCTGAATTGAATCTATCTTTGCAGGTTAATCTAGCCTGGCTAGGTGGAACTGGTTTGTAACTGGCCAGACATGCTCTCTGGACTGAGGAAATTCAGGCACATGTCTGCAGTGGTTCAAGCTAGAAGCTGTGGGAGTGGGTACTACAGCAGCCCTCCCTTCCCTTCCACAATGCTAAGCTGAGGGGGAGCGTGGCCAGGTCCCAGTGGTACGCTCTGACTAGGGAGAGGTGTAAACCCCCATCCTGCCTGCACTATCCCAGGAGGAGGATTCCTGGGAGGGAAGGATCCGTGCTTCAGCAGTAAAGAATGAGGGGGGTTAGGGCAGGCGGAAGCCAGGCAGACCCTGCTGGGTCTGCAGTCTGTACTGAGCTCCAGCCAGGGGGCAGAGGGCAGGGGCCAGCTCTGTTGTGGAGCAGAGAGCACCGCCCAGCCCAGAGAGAATGCTAGGATGCTGGGGGTGTCTGGTTTATCTTAAGGGGTCTGGGACTGACATTGCATAAACTAGTTTGACACAAATCAGTTAAGTCTGATACTACATTGAAACAGGTTTACCCCAAACCAGTTTCAGCCATTTTCAAACTGATTTGTGAGTACTGAACATCTGTTCTGTTACAGGTTTAAGCCAGTTTCTGATTACTTATACTGGTTTGTGTGTAATGTCAGTTCTTGAGCTACAACTGCCCAAAGTTGTGGCGGTTATAGCCAGTGATATACATTTGAGCCTTTTTTTTGTTTTTTTGCAGTGGATGTCCGTTTGATTTATGGTGGGAGAGCACGTGCAGCCCAGAGGATGCAGAAGCAGGCATTCCCCTTCCAGGGTGTATAAGATTTGGTCCCAACAGCCCCATTGCTTCCTCCCAGGCTGTTCTATTTGGCAGACGCACACCCCAGGAATCCACTGGCAGGGCATTCCCCAAGTGCAAGTATCACACTACTATGCCCTGACTGAGAGTACACCTCTGCAAATGGGGGAATGCCCAGTTCCCCAGCTGAAGACGTGTGATCCCAAGAATTCCCGAATAGCAGATTCTTCAGGAGCATATATCATGCTGCTGCACCACAGTTCAGGGAACATGTCTGCAAATGCAGAATCCCAGGGGCTCCCCCACTTGCAGTGAAGCACCCCAAGTTCTGGCACAACAATGATATCTCCATGCCTGGGGAATCCTGACTGGGGGATTCTTGGGACAGAAGCCAAAAAGCAAGAAACCTGGGTTTCCTCAGGTTCCAACCCCTGAAACCCAGGAACATCAGGGGCCCAAACCTGCTAGACAACTGGCAACATCCAAAGAAGTGTATCCCAGCACAACTAATGCTGTAATAAAAACATCACCTGATTGTATCCTAAGGCAGTATCTGCACTCCCTGAATGCTAAGAACAAAGGTTGTTATTCTACCTGGTGTTTAGATGGACCACAACAAGGAAGAAACCCTAACTTGCCCATCCCTACAGAATCTGACCCTTAATATAAAGATATGTTCTTGAAGGACATGTCATTCACCTAAGTAAAAGGTGTGGATTTTCTTATTGACATGTACTTACTGTCCTGCAGCTAACATTACCTCCAGTCCAAAAAAAAACCTGTTTTAATCACCTGCCAAACTGATACAAACACTTGGAATATGCTTTCTTACAGGATCATTTTGGGATCCACTACTAACATTTTAGACATTTAGTAACCATATATTTTATCGTTTTTATTTAATTGAATGAGGTATATGGCTATTTAATAATGAATGGATTGTACATTGCAGTCCATGCCAATAAAATTGCTTACATTTCAAGGATGGAATTGTTACATCTCTATATTGAATAAATCATCAAATTGAGTTTACTGTTATGATTTCACAACAAATAATTCTGAGAAAGGATCATGCACTGGAACAGTAGGCAGTCAAAGTTTACCACAATAGGATGAAGGCACTCTGGCAAGAGTCAGAAGGTGTGAAAGAAAATGTATTGCCCTGGTAATTTAAGAGAACTTGGACTTTGTCTTGTGGTGAGAGGGAATTAATGATCATGGTCAAGATGCTGCATTATGTCAGTGTTGCTACTATGGATTCACACTGGTGCAACTGAATGTAAAGCATAGAGGAAAACGGGGTGGAGCAATTATTTCAGGTGGAGGGCCACTTACCAAGTTTTGGCAAGCCACTGAGGACCACATAACAGCCGGCTGGGGCAGATAAGTATTAAATTTTCTAAATTTTTAGAGGCCCTGCAGGCCAGATAGAATGGCCTGGTGGACTGCATTTGGCCTGTGGGCCACATTTTAACCACCTCTGGTGTAGAAGGACCAGGGGAAATGGTAAGAAGGGGAAGTGGAAAAGTCTGCTATAATAGGAATTACTACATAACAAGAAGGGGACCGTGGGTGAAAGGGAAGGCTGAAGTGGTATGATAAGTAGTGTGAGAGAATAAGTGACAACATGAGGAAGTTCAAGTGTGGAGAGAAGAAAAATCCTGGATAGAGCATTTGGCTTTTGTACCAACAAAATTTGACAGGGGGCCTTAAATTAGATGTTGGGAGTTCTGCAGTTGTCACCTGGGATAATAAAAATTCCTCCGTGAAATTAGAGCAGTTTTTAATTCACAGTTGTTTGGTTATGCAAAATCAATAAATAAATGAAACACACATAATAAACTAAATGAAATGTAAAACATGGCAGCTATTTAGTTGGCAAAATAAGAACCTAACCATTCAACTACATTAATCTCATCATTTGCATCTGAAAGTATACTAAAATCCTAATCTTAAGAAAATGATAAAGCTTGTTATTCATAAAAAGCAGCTTTTTAAGGGACTTCTCACACACCATAAATAACAATTAACTGGGGGAGTAACCCAGAGTCTTTTACGAATTGTAGTAGAGGTATTTCTCCCCACCCTCTGGAAAGCTCATAAAGCAGACACTGAACACACAGAATCTTGTATCACTAAGACTTAGTGAAACCTGAGGTCAGTCAGTTGTACTCTAAAAATATATTTGTAGAGTAGTGCAGGAGTTGACAAACTATGTTCACTGCATCCAGCCTGTGGAATCATTTGATCCAGCCCAGGATGTGGGGCTTCAGGAGTGGATTGACCCAGTTCAGGAAAGAGGCAGGTGCTAGGTCCCTGCTGTGGCTGTTCCCAAAGACAGCGCAGGGAAAGTGCTTGCCACCGATGCTTTTCTCCATAGTGGCACAGGGAGAGTGTCTGCAGCCAGGACTTATCCCCGTGGCAGCAGGGGAAAATGAATCCTGCTGACGTTTCTTACTGCTGAAGGGAAGACAACTGGATGTGGACACTCTCCCTGTGTCACCATGGGGAAAAGTGGCAGAAGTGGGCACTTTCCCTGTGTAGCCACTGGGGAAATGGTGGCAGTGGCTGGGTTCTAGTGCCTACCTACGCTACAGAGGTAGACCAGATCCAACCTGTGAGGAAATTTTATCCAGCCCACGGGCACCTGCCCAGCTCACTCACTTTGCTGCCGCTCCCACCCACATGTGTTGGAGGGCCCTGGCCAGTTCCAGGCAGGGCTGCTAAAGCCACTGCTGCAGAGTCCGGCCAGCCCACTTCTATCATGCCAAGTTCACATGCAGGTCCTAGGATTTGCATGCCATCAGGGGGAAACCCCGTGCAATGGAGCCATCTGCCTTCCCTGCTGCCACATGCAGCTCCTGCAACTCTGCCAGGAAGCAGAGGGCAGGGCTCCCCACCACTTCCAGCAGAAGCTGCATAGTATCATAGTACTTAGGGTCAGAAGGGACCTAAACAGATCATCAGGTCTGACCCCCTGCCCTGGGCAGAAACACATGTGGCAGCAAGGAGCACAGAGGGCAGCTGGCTCCATCACAGGGATTTCCCTTGGTGACGTGCAAGTCCCAGGGCCTGCACATGAGTCCCATGTGATAGAGATGGGCTGCCCTGGCTCTGTTCCTTGCTGCCATGTGCAGTTTCTGGAACTGGCTAGAGCCATGCACCGCCAAGTGGCTGTGCCTGTGCAGGCCATGAGCACACAGAGGGCCACCGCTTGCTGCTTATGCCACTGGCATCAGGGGCTGTACACCATGGGAGGGGTGTGGAGGGCTCTCCACATCTTCCCACCCTCCCTCACATCTCACACACCCACCCCCTGCCCACATCCCCCCAAATATACACATATCCACACCCACAATATACCCTATACCCCCACACTCAGCCATAGCCTCTCAAAAAATCCAACACCCCATCATACACACACACGCCCCACAGCCCCCACATTCCCACACACACAATATATAGGGGTAAGACTATTTTGAGCTATTATGAAATCATCCCTATGTATACTATGTAAACACATAAATCAGGACAAAAACATTATTTGACATAAAATTAATATACTTTACAGTAGATGTTTGACTGTTAGTATACAGTTTGGGCTTTTTATGGTTCCAAGATGGCAACTCCCCACCACCACCACCAAAGGAGTACTTCTGGAGGCAAAGGAAAGAGCCTCCTAGTGGCAAAGGTCAAGGGTTAGGGGATGGGACTTCTGGTCCAAAGACGGTGACCAAGAGGGCAGAGTACCCATTGCAGTCCTTCACAGCTCACCAAAACTCATTAAGCATCCCTCCTGCTCAAATAATTGCCCACCCCTGCACTAGCCCATCTCTAACTTGAACTGTATCAAGCTGGCCACTGCCTGGAAAGGTTGCCAAACCCTGGTGTAAGGCCAATGAAGTTGTTCTTCCTGAGTCACCTGGAAATAGCCACGTTCACCATTTAGAAGGGCAAGTAACAATGGGAGATGAGGCAGATTCAGCCAAGGATGTTTCTATATAGAGAAGGACATAGAAAACTTTCCAGTCACAAGTTCAGTTGCTCCTGCTTCACTGGTTCTCTGCTTCTTCCAACCCCGCAGAGTCCCCTCACTTGGTCTTTCACTAAATCAGAGAACAACTGAGTATGTCACAGGAGGGCACATGCACATACACATGCTCAACACTGGCTTGTGTCTCTGTATGCACACAGAAAGTATCACTGTAGGACCCCAGATAGAATAGTAAAGATAAAATAGATTTCAGTGCTCTACATTTCTATTTACTGGAAAAAAGTGATTTTTTAATATCACAGTTAGAAAATGGTCCACAAGCCTCTTCTTTTTTAGAGGCAAGAAC
Organism: Caiman crocodilus; assembly: GCA_030014935.1. Lineage (NCBI taxonomy): Eukaryota > Metazoa > Chordata > Crocodylia > Alligatoridae > Caiman > Caiman crocodilus. Next base: position 8,902,597 of record JAGPOW010000229.1, on the reverse strand, counting down.
ATGCTAAATGCCTTTTAGTCACCGGACAAGTAGAACTATATACAGAAATCTCTATGGGATTGGCCCCTCAATGTATTCTTGCTTTAAGAGATGGTATTAGATATCCTTTGCCTGAAAGTCTCAGTGGGAACGCTGATTACTACATTCCCTAACTGCAAATTGCAGTCTCCTGAAGAAGTTCAACAGCAGATGCTGTTGGAATCCATCATTTATTTTTCTTCAAAAAGTACTGAAAATCTCCCTAAGGACATTCCTTTTGCATAGGGCATATACACAATGCTGCTGACTCTTTGTTTGTCAAGCAAAAATCAAAAGATACTGACAAGACAGAGGGACCGAATTTATCCAACACCTGGCAGACAGACCCTACTGTACTGGAAATAAGAAGGCAAGGAGAGATGCGTGCTGTTTAAAAGTCATTACTTTAGCACTGAAACTATCTCTGTATGAATGAGTGAGTGGGCAGTCTGAATAATCTGGTTATGCTGAGTATCTGAATTCTGAAATGCTGGGGTTCACTGTGAATCTTAAGGAGAGAGTGCCCATTCTGTTTTCTTTGTCTTTTTACTTTTATGTTGGATTGAAATGACAGAACATGGTAACACAGGGCAAAATAACTAAGAATGATTAAAACTTCATGATCTATTTGCAAGGAAGCAGTCAGACAAACAATTAGGTACCATGCAGAAAACTCAATCTCCCTGGGTGAGCTGGAGATCAGTAGCTCCATGTATATGACTCAAAATGGGGGTCCCAGAACACCTAAAACAAGTACATGCTCCCCAGAGAAATACAAACTTATTTACAAGTTCCTAATATAAATATCATCATTACTCAAAGAAAACATGCTGTCTAGATAACTGATCCATACCGGTTCCTACAGATTTTTCTTTTTTTCTTTTTTTTTTTCCCTCCTGAGGGTTCCACGTCTGCCAGGAGGATGTGGAGAAGCTAAACGTAATGTTAGGTGGTATAGTTTATATCAGCATAATCTTATGTCCCTTTCCTGGGACATTATATCACTTCTACTAGTTCAATTTATAAGTATTTTTCCCCCTTTATTCTACATAACCAACGGATGGGCAAACAGCATTTTAAAAGAACCTGATATCATGGGATAGTTACCTAAAGTGAGCTATCTATGGTATCAGAAATATTATCATAATTTAAGAACTATTCTACGTCCCACACAGGCATTATTAGGAAGGATGGCCAATTTTGTTCACACAGCCCAAAACGTCTGCATACCTTCAGTCACATCTAGGACAATTATGTGGTTTGATAATCTTAGTACACTTAAAATAAAAAGAACTGGTGTTTCTATACATCTTCATTTCAGTCTGGCAGGAAGCAAAAAAACCACAGGAGGACCGTTCTCATGATATTCGCAGTCCAACTGAAACCAGAATGGCTTTCCTGGCTACATTTCCAGCCTGATGTCCTGACCAAAGACATTCAGCTTTTCTTAGTATTATAGTACAATTATTATCCTGGATATGCCAAATCTTTGATCCTTTGCAAGTTTACCACCACTGGTCATTATCACAATTTCCAGCTTTATAAAAATACCAATGGGACGATTTCCATTGGTCCCAAGAACATCTCTCACAACAGCAGCTGTGGGTTCTCAGCATTTCTGAAAATGAGGATGACTATTCAAGTACCACGACAAATCAACTGGAATATATTTAAACATCTCAAGGAACAGACAGCCTAAAAGAAAATTAGCTCATATATATTATGGAAGACTAAAACCTACAATCTATTTCTTAAATGTTTCCCTTTGTTTTGTACTTTTGTCCTTCAGGAGTGGTAATAAAGCCTAATGCCTTTAACATGATGTTTTGTTTCTTTGTGATGTGGTAGATTATAAATTCCCTAAAATGTCAAATGTCATTTCAAATTGATCCCCTAGTTAAATTGCAATGGTATGAATACAAGTGAATTTTAACGGAACCAAGAAGTTCTGCACACTGAGTGTACCAGCTACCATTATTTCAATATACTTTCAAGGTTCCAATATTTTGTACTTCTATAGAAATTCAAGGGCATAAAGTACTTTTGAGAGCAAATCTGAGTGTTTTAAAATAAGCTGATGCCCTATGCTATAAGTAGAAAAAGTGGGAGATATGCCGCAATATATACCTGAATACATATAATAAAGATATCATAAATCTCTTCTTCATAAAGAACTGTTAACCAGTCATCTTGGTATCTTAAAGAGATACTGCTGGTAAATGTAGCATATGAGGGTTTTGGGGGGTTTTTTGGGGGGGGGGTTGGCTTTTTTTTGGTTTTTCTCTCATCAAAAACTCCAAACCTCAGAATTACTTAATTCTACTAGAGACCATGATGATAATGTTAAGTCTATTTCATAAAATAATGTCAAATTTCAGAGCAATGTAAAAATGACAATCCAACTATGAAACTCAGTATTGCTAATATTTTACCAACAGTGGTAAATTAAATATTAGTATCAACATCTAAAAAATAATTAAGGAACTACTTTAAAGAAATGCATTTGAGAGATTTAAAACAAAACCAAATGCCAATGTACATCTACCACTTGTAGTTCACAATGCTAATAATATTTATTATAAGCATTAGAAGATAACTACTGAGAAAGGATTATGCCTTTGAGACATTAGAGACTTTTTTTCCCTTCTTATTACAAGTAATTGTCAAAGAAGATGACATGGGGAAAGCTTTATTTAAAAATGTTCCCCAAATGAAAAGCTATACATCTACATAAATATAAAATACTGTTGTAATAACAATGATGCACTCACTATCAGAAGTTAAACATAAGTTCAGAACGTTTGAATGGAACAGAATATAGAATGATCTCCACCCAAAATTTTCAATGCACCTTTCAAATTCCATCAAGTTGTTATAAAAAAAGAAAAAAAGAAAACAGAGAGAGATATAAAAGAATATAGAAGGAAATTCCTCTAGTCCCTCGCATTAGTTTTGCCATAGACTCACAGCACCTAAGGCAAAAATGGCTGTGAAGGAGCAGAAGAATTTCCCTCCACTCCCTGGGCTATCCCTGAGACTAAGAGAGCTAAGGCAAGCATGGTTTCCAAGGGAAAGAATTCCCTCAGATCCCCGAGGCTGCCCAGGGCTGGGGAACCCTGGGCTGGGGTGGGAGGAAGACCCTTAAAGCCAGAGCTCCCCAATGCCCCCATGCTGAGCTGCATGGGCAGGCACCAACCCCGAAGGATTCCTCCCTCCCTTCTGTAGCAGTCACTGAAGAAATCAGCAACCGCAGAGTGGGAGGGGAGATGGCTGCCAGGGTCCAAAAAGCCTCCACCACAGGGTTCTTCCCTTCCCCCATGTGCTGTGCAGACCCTGGTTAACAGGGGGCTGGAGGTCTGTACCCCTGCCCCCCACTCCTATGGGCGAATGGACACAAGCAGGAAGCAGACTAAGGAGCACGGCAAGGCAGTCCCTGCTCCACTATAGCAGGCAGCATAGCCCAGGGCTACAAAGCATCCTGGGATGCTGGGAGACTGTGCGCTAATTTGAACCAGGAAGAGATCTGGGACAGAAGTTCCATAAACCGGTTTGACCCAAATCAGTTAAGTCTGATACTATATTCAACCAGGTTTATATTAAACTGGTTCCAGCCATTTTGAAAACAGTTAAATGTGCACTGAATTTCCATTCTGTTACAGGTTTAAACCAATTTCTGATCACTTAAATCAGTTTATGTGTAACTTCCATTCCTAGCCCAAATCACCACAGCGGTATAACAAGCAAATCTGGGCACCTGAGCCATCAACCCCACCCTCCCCCCAAATTTGCATCAGTAAAATTCACTCATGCTTCAACATATATGCTTGATCATATAGCACAGAAAGCAATGAGACGACCCCATGCATCACATTAAACATACAGCAAACATTTTCAAAAGCTCCTTGAGAGCTAGTAGAGTAAGTACAAACAGTCAAAAAGCTTGAGACTGAATCATAGAATCATAGTAATTTTTTTCAGGTTACTCTAAGCTGCAGAGATTTAACTGAAAAAAAATTGGACACACATTCACTTTTGCTTCAGGAAATGCAGCTACATGCCAGCAGTGGCTGAGGCCAGAAGCTGGGGGATGCTAGAGCATGGCTCTTTGGCACATAGCCAGTATGGGCCATGTGTTCCTGTTGCCTCAGGGCTGGCGCTTCACACAGAAGCTGCTAATGCAGTAGGGCCAGCTCTCTGCTAGCGCCTCGTTGGTGTTGTGCAGTTGCTGGTTTGAGGGGCAGCTCTCTATCTTGTAGGTGCTATTGCAACCTGGAGTTGCAGGGAGAGGGGTCCTGGCACATTGCCTGGCTCACAGAAAGCTCCTCGTTTCCCATAGATGATTTCCTGCTGCTGCAATAGCTAAAGGTAAAGGCACAGCTTTCATCTCAGGCTCCCTTCTGCCTGGAGGGCTTTTGGTTCCCTTTTGGGTCCCTTTATGCAGCCTGCTTCTGCTGCAAGTGGCAGGAGGAAGAGCTCCTGCCAGGAATGGAAGGAGCAGGTCAGAGCAGTGAACCTCAGCTCCCCACACCCAGCCTGTCCCTGCTGTAATAGCTAGAGGGCAGAGAAGTTCTCTGCATGAATCCTTTACTATAAGGGGCCTGAGGCCCCTCACCTGAAATCTGGGGCTGTGCTGGGGTGGGAGGGGCCAGCTCCTTGTGCCATGCCAGCTGCTGCTGTAACAACTGCTCCTCAGACACACTGCTCTATGGCTTTGGAGTGCCCCTTGTTATCTGATGCCCCTATCACCCTGCCCTAGTTATGTTACTGAGTCAGCAATCCAGGATTTGGCCCCAACTGTTAGGGCTGTTAGGGTGAATAAGTAGACAGTTATTTGGGGGCCAAAACTTAAATGGAAAACATAATTCAAGGAAGGATAAATGAAGTGAGGTGTCATTTTTGTTTTCTAGTGTTCTTTATAAAGCACAAATACATTTTTGGAGAAAAGATGGAGGAAAGATGAAGCAAAAAATCATACAAAAGCATCCAACTTTGTAAAACTCATGACAATTTACCAGCACGCAAACAATGTACATTCACATCCTATTGCCATGGCAACAGCAGATAATGTAAATAATAACGAAAAAATAGAACGGTATTTCATTCAATCCTCAAATCAGCTTGTACCCTGAACAAGTCAAACTTTACTAAACTGAATGCTTTATCAAGAATACAAGTCAACGTATTTCTAATAAATGCTCATCATAGCATTTATTTTATTTCCCATCTACTTGTAAGTAGATGTTAAATATACACAGAAGTTATGCATACAGTATAGGCTAAATCTTGAAAACTGTATTCAGTATTTACTCAGTCCATAGCCAGGTAAACCTTCCTTAATGTCAGTGGGAGTTCACCTTACTAAAACATTGACTGCAGGTCTCAAAAGTCAACCTAGTTAGTCTAACAATATAATTAATCCTCTGTCTTGTGAGACATGAACCATCACATAGACAAAAAAAATCACCCAAACTGAGAAATAAACATGATGGTTTAAGCTTATGTCCCTAGTTGTTATGGGTCTTCATTGTTCTATTTCATTGAATGTATTAATAATTAATATAATGCAATATAATTCACATTGCTACCACTTATTCACTGATATGCTGCTAGAAATATGCACACTTCATATGCAACAAAAAATAAAGTATGGAAGCTCATTAACATTTTTGGAAGCTCTTTGAGAGGTTATCACTGCATGTCATTTCAACATCACTGCATGATTTCATATTGTAGTCTAAATTCCAAGCTTCACTAGCAAAACCAGAGGAGTCAAAGAGTGGAAAGTCTGAATGACATTAGTAAGCTCCTTAGAAGAATAAAGAGAAAGAGGAGCACCTGCTGGTCTCCCTCTCCCCCTAGGCACTTAATTGAAGTCTAAAACCATAAGTCCTGATTTATAGAAATATCAATAACATCAAGAGCCTTGAAATCTGCAGGAACTCAAGTAAAAGGATTACTCCTGACTGACAAGAGCCGATATGAAATTCTAAGGGTTAAGCAGGCAAGTTCAGATTAGTTCACTTCTTGGGAAAATTTAAATTCTTTCACATTTCTGCAGAAAGTTCTCAAATGGTTATGTCTTTAGAGAGACAATGTATAAGACATTTGATTAAAAATTAGTTATCATTACAGATTATAAAGTAATTATATTTATTCCAATCTGTGAGGATATAAAACTCTCATTAGACAGACAAAATAGTAAAATGATCTTTATTTTACATATGATCTTTATTTTAACATAGACAGTTAAACTTCTCTTTCCTCAGAATGTTCTTCCTCAGAAGAAGACTTAAAAGTAATTTTAAGTAGATACTTTAATTTTGGGCAAAGTTACCATTTTAAAGAAAGATTATATTTTAAAAGAATTTACTATTTAATTAAATATTGATAATTTATTATTTAATTAAATCAGCTTTCCAAATCTGCCTGGTTGTTTTTTGCCTTAAAAGCTTCAAAGTTCTGACAAAATCAATATTTTTGTAAACTTATAACATTCCAACCAAAATTTTCACCAACTTTTTATAATTAGTTCAGAATTTGTCAAGATATATATGTTTCTAAATTTTTTAACTATTTTTACCATTTTTAAAGCCTTATTTTTTACCATTTCCGGTTTGAAACATATGCCTGAGTTATCTGGAGTACCAGTCACCAACATTCTTATTTCGGAAATGAAAGATGTTAAAGTTAGGTAACCTCTCTCAAAAATGCTGAAAGATGGGGTGGTGGGGGGATTGGTTAATCTGCTTACCAAAGCTAATTTGAAGTTCCTTAGCCATGACCACTGCTGTTTAGGGTTGATGTGTCAAAAATTAAGCATATGACATGCTGGTAAAAATGGCTTTTCTTTCTATTTTTATATCCCCATATTATCTTATCTCATTCAAATAGTCAGGCATCCTTCCCCTGAGACCAATTTACAGTGTAAAATATATTTTTCCTGAGGATTTTCAATGGATGGGAATAACATAATCTTTAAAAAGAAGAGTTGTTCTTGTTCCTTAGTAGAATTACCACTTTCCTATATTTTTGTATAAGCTACATACAGAAAAAAAGTTGGTTTCTGATGAAATGGGCAGAAAAGGAACCTTTTTGAAACTGGTATAAATATAGTAAAAATTGATCATATACCACCTGATCTTAATTTCTCTAACCAGTAGTCCTGTGATGTTCTCAGCTGTGAAATTAACCAAAAATACATTCTGATTAATGATGCAGAAATTGAGAATAGCCAGGAAATTTTCAACATTAGCAAATATTTGATGTTAAGTTTGCATGCGTGCATTGAGAAGAGATTCTTTTAGAAGTAAATATTGATTTAAATTAGAAGCTTAATTACAATTTGTATGCAAAATGTTTATATATTATGTTTCCTTACTACTACATACCTCCCAGATTGATGTTTAAGTTTGCCTATTTATTTTAGAGTGCTCTTCTCCATTTACTTAACTAACTTCACAATACTTAACTATTTTTTAAATCTTCCAACTTCACCATTTCCAGTTTAAAAGAGAAGTTGCTGCATTTAAAGGACAAACTAGAACTGGCATTCCTGGACAGACTGAACCATTTAGTATTCAATTATGGGATCATTTTCAGATCATTTGAAAATCATTTGTATTTGAGAAAGAATGGTGATTTCATGGTGCATTGATGTGCACCATATCTCAACCCATCAGACTCGGAAATTATTTTAAACAGCCAGGATGTGGTTGTTAATGAGTGCATAGTTTGATTCAGGTACCAATGAAAAAAAACATAAGGCAATAAGGATGATCCATTCTCTTTATGACCTTACTTACCATGAACAACTAGGTTGTGAACCAAAAATCAAATGAGGAGACATCTCTAGTAAACAAGGTTATCCCATGTTTCCCTGGACTACGTCTGCTTAAGCCTTTCATGTGTAAACTCTTCAAACTTTTTATTTGACTGTATTTTCTTGCACATAACATGTACCTTTATTTCCCAAAACCAGCTGCTAGAAATTAGTGTGTTTGGTATATGCAAGAAATACAGTAAGAGCAGTAAAAATATTAAACATATGTTATGTACCATTCCCCCCACCCCTGAAACAAGCTGCTAGAAATTAGAGTGTGCAATATATGCAAGAAATATAGTAAGAGCACTTTTTAAAAATCTGCAGCAATCCACAGGCAGCAAAACAACAAAGAAGCCCAGATCCCTAGGTGCTAAGATTCAGTTACAAGGAAAGAACTTATTTTCTTCATTCTGCCTTTCAAAGCAAGGTGTATATTTAAGGCCCTGCTGAATTCACAGAGGAAGTGAGCTGCACTGTGGATCACTTAGGTTCCCTAGCTCCCTAACTCACCCCTCTGCCACTGATTGGTAGAGGGGCCCTGCTTGTGGCTTGCTCCTGACTGACAGGGAAGCAAAAACCACAGTTTTAAACATGGCGTATTTTTTACCTCCTCACCAAGGCCTCACAGGAAGGCAAAAATGGGGCCATGTTTAAAACTACAGTTTTCACTTCCCCACTGATCAGGAGCAAGTTGCAAGTGGGGCCCCTCCACCGATCACCAGTGGGGGGAGGGGGGCATGCAGGGGAACCTACAGGATTAAAGGAGCCACAGAGCAGCCCACTTCCGCTGCAAATTCAGTAGGGCCCTATGCATATTATATTCCAGGGTGCATTATGTAAAAAAAATACAGTATGTTTAGTATAGTTCTTCTGTTTTACAAAAACATGCAGACTTGTTTCAGCATGTTAGTCTTAAAGATGCAAAGTTAGTCTTAAGAATAACTAAAGAGCAACAGCCATTCATTATCTCCCGATAGCCAGGACTTTGACAAGACAACCTATTCTCTTTAGGAGTACAGTTCTTTGGGACATTAACACAACAGTGTGGGTGAAGGCTCCATTAGATGATGGACAAAGAAAAACAATATCTTGAAAGCGATTGATCTTCTCTACTGGAACTAAGTCAGTGGTGTTCAACTCTCCAGACCCATAGACTAGATGAATAGTGTACAGCCAGTATCTCAGCTGGATCCATCATGGAGTCAGTCTGTAGGGCTGGTTCATAGGTGTGATACAGATTGACCCCAGTGTGCTCTGACCACAAGAACAATATATAGATCATTATTACTATTAAGAGAAGCTATGTACAATAAGTATATATCAAGGGTTCTTTTTTATTTGCCCAAATTATATTAACCTAAACTGATGATCACTATTAGGCAGGGTGAGCCATGTTTCCCCCTGTAATAAGCCTTTAAGTCCAAAAAAAGTCAGTGGTCCATCTGACCCTGGTGGTCAACTGGCCTGATCGAGGCAGGCCATTTTTATAACAAACATCATACAAGATCATGTGGCTAACATTAACATCCAGGTACCTTTGACTCTCCAACCCAAATGACCAGAAATTATTTACAGGTAGGTTGAGTCAGGGAGCCCTTTGGTATGAAACCAGAGCAAAACTCAAGCTCATGCCTAAAGAAACAGAAAGAGGTAGTTAGCCACATAACTCTGAAGCCAGAAAAACGCACCTTCACTGCTCTGTCACCACTACATCAGGTTTGTTTGTTTTTTTGAGTTACTGGCATACGCTTTCTACATTACACCTTGAAATCAAGAGGCAATGCCTCAAAGCAAGACGTACAACTTTGTTTCTATGTTCAAATACAAACACTTGCTGCTTTGTATTACATATACATTTTTCAAACAGATTGCTAATACTAGAATCTCTCTCCAAAGGACAAAACAGCTTTCCTAATGCTTGAACTGCAATAATTCATGTATTGTTTCAAAGCATTAGACTCCTGTAGTTCTCACTGATGTGAGACTATAGGTGAAAAGTGTCATAGCAATTTAGATCTTTCTAGTGGGTTTGGGGAACAAAGTCATATGTTGTGACTATTAATTTAATTTTAATGTGACTATTAATTTAATGCGTAATTTAAATTTGAGGAATAATAATAAAGAAATACTAAGAAATGAAAAAATATATACTACTAATTACAATATTCTGCTCTCAGTTACCCCACAGTGAATCTTGAGTGATTCCAGTGATACCAATGGCTTTCTGTTTACATGTTGTTTAAATTACTGCAATTGGTAACTTCTGCTGAATGCATAAGAATCAGACTACAATGTAGGAAAGAAAATGTTTAATGGAACCTGTTAATGCAAAAATGCAAACCCCTACAGTCTGTCAAAATTAATGAGGAAGGCAAGAAGAAACATTACAGTTCTCCTGTCTAGACTGCCAGAACTTACACAGTCTGCCTCATATTAATAAATGCTATAGAAAATCTATCCCTCTTCTGACAGTGGTATTTATGTATTTTATAGTCTGTGATTTTTTTTAATGCAACAGAGAATATTTTATTTAACAATGGATTCTACCACAGTTTTAATGATCTTTGTAAACATGCATTCTTTAGACCACGGTAAATTCTAAACTTGTCGATAAGGTTCAACACAAATATTCATAGGAAGCCTATGAAAGTCCACAACAGGGACTCAATCTGCAAGCATTTAATCATGTACATAATTTCAATCCGAGTTTTAGAAAAAAGTCAAGATAGTACAGAAACGTTTGAAAGACCTATCAAACATCCAGGTCCAAAACCCTTTGTTATTCATCACAGGTTGGGCAGCACACCACAAATTAGGGCTCCCTCCAGTTGCCTTCTCCCTACTCTCATCCTGAAGACAGAACTGGGGACAGGACTGGGCTAACACAGCCCAGCTCACACACAGGCACAAACAGAAGTTAATGAAGGTGCTCCACATTAAATAAGGGTTAATTTGTCACATGATCATGTACTTTTAAAGTGCTTTGCAGCTATGCACTTCTGTCAGGGCACAGATGTTAAGTGCTTTCAGGGGGCCAACTGAGCAACAAACATCACTTATGTCAGTGCCCTCAGACTTTTATTTTTGCCTCCATTATTTTATCATACACCCCACTTACCCCCTCTCCCTTGCCTGTTGCCAGGCAAAAAGCCCCAGTGGCTCCAAGTGAGGCAGCTGGAGTGCTAATGCAGCACTGAGAGGAATGCAGCCTAGGCGCTGCAACCCAGAAGTCTCAACCAGCAACACCAACTGCTGGAGCAAGAGGCCCTGGCCACAAGTTCCCCAGCTGGAACACTGGACTCCAAGGAGCCTAAGGCCCCAAATGATGAAATTATGGTATTGATTCACCCTAGGTGAATCAATTAAATTAAATCTTTAAATCTTTAAATCATTAAATCTTCCCACAGGGGGCACAAGCTACAACTGGAAGATGAATTCCACCACTGACTGGCTGGAAGAACCACGCAGCAAAGTCAAAAGGATGCTGGAAATGACAAAAGAGTTCCTCGGATACCGGATGAACACAGCAGAAGAGGGTGAGAGGCAGCCAAGCTGCCCACATTTCCTTATTGTCATAGTGAATGGACTTTTGGGGATACCAGGCATGAACCCTGGGAGGTACTGTTAATGCACTCCAAGGCTGGTGATAATCAAAGGGTGATTAATGCAGTGACTGGAGTCTGAATTCAATGAGACCAGAGAACCATAAGGAAGCCTGTGGCAGGAGTGTAGGGATGGAGGAGCTCCCAATCTAGACTCAGGGTTTGGCCAAACGGCACCAAAGGAACCCGAGGACATCCCCGACTCAGTATCATACCCCACGGAGGAAAAATTCTATAATTTTATTCCATCAAGTTATGGCAGGCTAGTGCCTCAGCCAGGACTGCTTCTCTCCAGCACAGGCAACAGGAACGACAACCAGACCAGAGGGTAAGCACTGTTATGCAGATATGGCTTCCTTTGGTCTTTCCATTTTCAAGATAACAGAATTGGGGAGGGGTGGGGGAAGAACACATATAAAGCTCATTGGAAGACACTAAATATTAGGTAACTTAACAGAACAGGAAAGGGTATCCCAAACATATTTAGTCTGTGCAACCACAACACAAATCTTTTTAAAGAGGTAACAGACTTGATTCTTCTCTAACAGAACAAACCTAAAATAACCCTAGAAGTCAATGGAATTATGCCAGGGTAAACCTGGAGAAGAACAGCTGAAAATCTGCCCTATGATATTTAGATAGCTGGTTGGTAATTGTTATACTGAATCAATCACTACAGTTTTTACTGTTACTATACAGAGAACAATACACTGTAATCCAACTACTAGTGCCATATGGAGCCTGCTACCATTAAAATGTAGGTTTTGCAAACTTATTTTAATAGAGTTTGCTTCCTTGATGTGAATTAAAAAATAATGCATATTTAAAATGTGTTTTTACTGAATGACTGATATTTTAAGCTACTTGTTTGATAACTGTCAACCTGTTGATACACGTACTTTAGAAGGAATTAGAGATCTGTTAAACATTTTAAAAAAACAGTGCTGTTGATTACTACAATTTGTAAGCATTCAAAAGAATTGGGTTTTGTTTTAGTATGTGGACACCTGGCAAAAAATATATTTTTGGAAAAGGTTGTGTTGAAGGAAAAGGTTGTGTTGAAATCTAGGTAAGATTTATCTGAGAAAAGACTAGATGTTGATTACTCCTCCTCCCTCAAAAATCAGCCTGAAGATGGGACTTATAGCTAACTAAGCAATAATCTTGAAACATAAAAACCCTCAAACATTCCATTTGAAAATTATATCTTAAAATGTATTAGTAAACAAAGCCTTTTCTTTAATGTCAAAACAGTGCTCTGTCTACAAACTATACACAAGGAAGCATAAGAGAAATCTTCTGGTCCCTGAATTTACTAAGTGGCTCTGCTTCTTTTATCAATGACTGTCCAACCTGTAAACCTCCTTAATTTGCTCTTTTTGGCAAAAGGATATTAACTATTTCTAGGGATTCAAAGCTAACTCCTCCTACCTAGATTTAATGGCAGATGTTAAATTTTTACCTCCCAGAAGCAGTGACACTGGTTAAACCATGCAGAGGTGTTAGGTATCCTAATCTTCTCTTGTACTGCTACATGTTAAGCTATCTCTAATGCAAATATCTGTCACTACCCAAAAAATTGCACCATAAAATACACTAGAGAATAATGTGTGTTATAACACTTTGCTTTGGAGACGGTGAAAACAACCGTTACCATTAATCTTCAGATATAAACCTAACTGAACATATACATAAAATGCTCCCTAGCTCATGTACTTTTTATTAGGAATACACTGAATTATCTTTACCAGTGTTAGAAAAATTCTATCAAATTCTTTTGCAACTTTTAGTACATGCTGGAAGTTGCATCCATTTATGGATTGCCATAAGGGTTGAATCTTGATAACAGTTGGTCATTAACAAGGAGGGGAGTTTCGAGTTCTGCTGACTATTTATCATTTCTTTTCCTGACTAATTTCCTAAATTTTGTAGTTTCAACAATAAGAAGCCGCTAGATGAAATAATGAGGATATAGATTTAAAATGAAGGACAAAGGAAAGTTTATTTCCTCTCCTCTCAGAATTGCATAATTAAGTACAGAATATTGCAGAGGCTAACAATATGATCAAGTCCAAAAAGGAGTAAACCAATTTATGAAGAATAGGTTCATCAGCACCTATTAAATGCAGCTTATTGAGATGTAACCAACTCCTACCGACTGGAAATTATGACAGGATAGACGGGGGTGGGCAAAATGCAGCCCATGTCCACCAACTGGTTGTATCTGACCCACAGCTGCCCCCATGGCACTCCGCATGAGGCTGAATCCCACCCAGGGCGGCCCGTGCCACACTTCTGCCACAGACCTGTAGATGGTGCTGCCCTGCCCCTGGCCCCAGCTAGCATGCACAACTTATAACTGCTGCTCCTATTGCTGCTGCAGCTACCTGGGTACTGCTTGGCTCCCCTCCCTCGCCCCCACCACCCCAGTGACTCTTCCTCCCTCTCCTGTGTGTGTCCAAGCAGCAGGTATAGTGTACATAGAAGTGGTTGAAGCCATGGGGATGCCTGCTGGGCACCACATGCCCAGCAAGGTGGGAAGAAAGCTGCAGTTGGGTGGCTTCTGCCCCAGCATGCAGGGCTCCAAGCTCTAGCTCCCAGCTGCCTTCCACCCACTCTGCCCACCTGCCATGTTAAGAAGCTACCTGGGGGCAGCTGAGTGAGTAGAAGATGGCTGGGGACTGGAGCCCCATACTTGGGGGCAGAAACTGTCCAGCTTAGGGCACATGTAGGTGGCATAGCTCAGGATGACCTGGGTGGGAATAGGTGGGGCTCAGCCCCATACAGATCACTGCAGGAGCAACCATGGGCCGATGGGGACAGGCAGACTGCAACTGCACCACAATCCCCAGACAAGTTCTGCTGCACATGCTCTCCTCTCTCCCTCCCTCCCCACACCCCTGGCTAGCTCTCAGCACCTAGTGTGCACCCCTGACACACATTTACCCATCCTCAGACACCCCCTCTCCCAGCATAATATACAAGAGTAAGACTCCAGAGAGTGGTGGTGGACGGGTCATACTCGACCTGGAGAGATGTGAGCAGCGGGGTCCCCCAGGGCTCGGTCCTTGGGCCCACGCTGTTCAACATCTT
>JAGPOW010000229.1:8864706-8887962 GCA_030014935.1 Caiman crocodilus | reverse complement strand
ACCAATGGTCACAAGTTACTGGAGAGCAGGTTCAGGTTGGACATTAGGAAACACTACTTCACAGTTAGGGTGGCTAGGACGTGGAACCGGCTTCCTAGGAAAGTTGTTCTTGATCCTACCTTGGGTGTCTTTAAGAGTAGATTAGATAGGTACTTGGCTGGGGTCTTGTGACCCTGGCACTTGTTTCCTGCCAATTGACGGGGGGTCAGACTAGATGGCCTGCTCTAGGCCCCTTCTGACCCTAGGTACTATGATACTATGATACTATGAAGACTTTATTTTGAGCTATTATACAATCACCCCTATATACTCAAAAAACATTTCTCAGGATGAAAAATGATTTTCTTTTAATAAGATTAAAATATTTTACACTAGCTGTTAAATTTTTAGTATATGATTTGTTGGTTTTTTATCTATAATTTGTTAAAATGATATATTCAGAAAGATTTTGTGTGTTCAGCCTTGAACATCTCATTAACACTCATTAAGTGGCCCGTTAGCCGAAATAATTGCCCACCCCTGGGACAGAATATTCTACATATACTTTGTCTCTTTGACTACCTCTATATGGTACAGGTAGCACAAAATTAACTGGTTAATTGTGCAATTACCTTGAGACAAACTACACTTGCAAACTAGCTATCATGCCAACTATAAAAGCTCCAACCAGCTATAATGTTAGACCTTGAAAATGTGTACTAACTTTACAGCTGGTTGCTATCAGCTTTAATTTGTATGTGCAGCAGGTCTCCCCTAAGGCTGGGAGACCAATCAGTTGCTGAGGCTCCCAGTCACAGAAGTGTACCATTCCCAGCTAAGGCTGGGAGTCCCATAACTTATAAGACTCTGATACCCAGCAACTGCCAACTTTGGGTCCCGGAATCATGGGGACTCAGCATCCCACAGCTGCAGACAGTGGGTACCAGGACCCAACTCAGTCCCAGTAGCCAGGAAGCATGGCTGCACTGGAAGTGTATCAAACCCCCGGAGCTGGGGGATTGTGGCAATCCCGCAACCTCAGAGGTACATAAAACCATGTTTCAGTTACCTGTTGCAAATTAAACAGTGTTAAAAATCAGAAATATTTAAAATAAAAAATTCTGAATTGCCACTTAGCAAAATCAAACTCAGTAGAAACCCTTGGATAATGCAGCTATTTTTATAGGATTGGGAGGCTGACATCACCAGTAATCTAAATAGCCTTCACATCCTTTATGTTCTGATTTGAGAGTTCAGAGGGGATATAGCATGGAAGAAAACTATTCCAACTGTTATTTTGCTTATAGTTCTATACTGCTGGCATTCCCTGCATCAAAGGTATGTTTAGTCCTTGAAACAAAGTGGGAGAAAAAAAATCGGTGAAAGTTTTTTGCTGTCTTTCTCTCTTGCTGTGATTAAAAAAAAGAATCCTACTTTGTGAGATATAATAGATTTAGAGGCAATAGTTTAATACAAGTTTTTTTATAGACCATTTGATTTCCAATGAATTGCCACCCCATCATTTCATTCAATTAAACAGCATCTCTTCTCTCCAGATTTATGGATTGTATCATTAGCACATTCCAACAGCATTTTTTTTTAATTCAATGCAAAATGCGCTGCACAACCATTTTAGCAACGTGGCAAGAACAGAGGGTTTTGGCAGTTAAGAAAAATACGATGTGGTAACATTTTAAGTTTTCCTCCAGGACAGAAAATATTCAAATGGCTGTTTTCAAGTAAGTTTGTTTGTTTCAAATCCATATAAGTGTAAATGCATACATGTGCAAACACCATCTATGCTTGTATACTCTTTTCTGAGTACAGAGCACACACATCTAAAGCATAGCAATAGAGCATATTTTTATACCATATGTAACATGTTAAAAGGCCAAAATAATTTTTAGCTTACATTAGCCCAGTTACTTTTAGTAAACACTGTTTCACCCCAGTTTGGTGGGAGGAAAAAAATGTTATAAATTTTTGTTTAACAATTTCAGATTTCCATTTCCATCGCGCTGGATTGTACCAACTTTGTGACATACACTGACAACAGAACAACTCAGGAAATAAAATGTTGTTAGCTTACTGCTCCGGAAAAAGAGCGGACAACATTTTATAGATCCTGTCCTGCCTACACAAGGAACTAAGAAAGCATAAGAGGCCCCTTTATTTCCCAATGCCGTCTATAAGTGGAAAGTCTTACAGGTCAGAGCATAATGTTGAAAGCAGCCTCCAGATAGCCAGTACTCCCCATCTCATGCAGGTAGATGAAAAGTGGAGCCTTGCTTACTACAATGCTATACTAGGCAGCACAGCTGTGCTAGCAAACTGGGAAACATCTTCATTAAAACAGGAGGGAACTGAGACACTTTGAATCTCTATTTACCATGATGTTTCTGTGACTGTGCAGCAAAACGCTGCCCAGTATACACGGTCGTGGCAAAGCCACAATTGAGCCTTACGTTAATTACAGCCCAAGTGAACTCTAAGAATTTTGTCTTTTTTGCTCTTACCCACAATGAAGGGACAATACATAAACTGATGTAGAGATTCCCTAAGATTTGTTCTCAGACCACTTCACTTTGTGTCCAAGACTGCTGGAGTCACTGAGGTTTCAGGGTTTGCAAGGAGGAATGCATCTCAACATAACAGTTTGTTTTAGCGATAAAAAAAGAGAATAAAGGCATGCATCCCAGAGTAACCTCTAAAGGATAGTTAGAGCACCTGCATTAGCTCAGCCTCATTTTTTTCCACTTCATTGAGCATTCAAGATGTAGTAAATATATGGCAGAAATATTTACATGAGAGAAAGAAAGAGAGAATAATATCCTTACCCAATTAACCATGGTCAAAACACTATCAAAACTACTACATGACCAGCTTGAAAGCATCCTCATTTCCTTAATGTTAGACAAATTCTATTATATACTTTTGGAAGTCTGTGGCAGAATATATTGCAAAGGACTGAGAAAAACAAGCTTTGTGAAAACTGCAACATATGTAGCAGATTATCCATTGTGGCTAAATAGTAAAGCTGTGTGAAATTTCTCCGAGTGTTTCATTTTGAAGCTGTTTTGACACATTTAGAGTTCGAAACAACAAAATAGAAATGAAACAAAAAGCATCGAAACAGCTTTAAAAGAAAATAAGGTCACTTAATCATAGCACACACTGGCAGCAGGAGGTGGGGCGAGCTGGGGCAGTGAGTTCTATAAATTGCATTATACTAGGAAACACTGAGCAAATGGTTGTCAGATTTTATATGCTGTCTGTGTTTCAATAGGGGCTTATCAGAAATGTTAGAAACATTTCTAAAGTCTAAGTTCCTACACTTAATCTCATATAAACTACTACTTCAATAACATCATAGTTTATAGATCTGTGAGTCTACTTCTAGCAATGACTTCCATTATTCACATTTCAATTCAGCCACAACACTGAGAATATACTGGCAAACTAATAAATCATCATTTCATAAGTCGAATTCCATGCTATTTAAATTCACTGATTTCATTGAAGCTGCAGCATTAAGCCTTAGTCATTACATCGTGTCATGTGCTACAATTCATAATAGATGTTCAAACTGACAACTTTATATCCAATACATCCTTTGCCCTTTCAAGTTCATTTCCACATGCAGTCAATCGTATATGAAGTTACAATACTGACCATGTATAGTATGGATAACAATTCATAATCACTTTCACAGCAAATAATGTTGTTAACCACTAGAAAATAAAACAGACTTTTAATTTAACATTTTTTCCAAACAGGGATTCACATCCTGGTATTGAAATTGTAATTTAGTCCAGAATTCTTGCTGTTGTAATTCCATTGACTTCGACATTTATGCTAGAAAATTTGGCCTATTAGAGTTTAGTCTTTGGTACAATACAAAAAACTGTGTTCCTATGGCAGTAAAGAGCCAGGAAGAAAGATTTATTTTATTTTGATTGCATAGCTTTTAGAATTGTCTAACTGCACAATAGTGTAAGAAACAACCTTGTTTCTGTAAGAGACGACTAAGGAAAATGGTAACTAAGAATTTTAACTGATCTATTTTTTCCAGTATGAATAAAGCCTTTTCATTTTTTTTTAACTGAAGCACTGTAGCAATGACCTTCAAGTTATAGTCCTATAGCTCAAATCGTAACGCCTTACATCTTAGAGTCAGAAGCCCTCCCAAAACATTCCCCTTAACAAAGTGAACTTAAATAAGGACAGTAAAAAATAACTTAGCCTGCCAACTAAAAATATGGACTGAGCTAACATACTCTGTAACTACGGGATGCGTGTTTTGCATCAAAATTCTGTTATCAGTGATTTTTACCCTTATGTTTTTAGCATGCATAACTAGACAAAACCTTGAAATTATGAGCCAAGAGCAAAAAATATAGATACTCTACAGCCAGTAAGAAAAGTGTTCACCTGTTCTTTGCCTAAAAGGTAGCAACATCTGATTGCACTGTGATATAACTACTGAAAGCAACATTCAGTTTAAAACAGAGAGTAAAGATAAATACATCTATGCATGTAACAGCAAGGTCCCTCTTTTCAAGACTTTATTAAGGCCATGATAGCATAGCAGTTCAGCTCTCTGCTGACAGATTCAGAAGCATAGATTTGAGCACGGCTCTGGACTTGTGCTGAAAACAGCAGCCAGTTGATCCAGCTTTGGGGCTAGGGACAGAAGTTACATATAAACTAATTTAATTAATCAGAAACTGGTCTAAACCTGTAACATAACAGAAGCTCGGTGTACATAAATCAGCTTCAAAATAGCTGAAACTGGTTTAAGATAAATCTGCTTGAATGTAGTATCAGGCTTAACTGATTTGGGTCAAACTGGTTTATGAAACTTCTGTCCCAGACCCCTTCCTGGTTCAAACTAATCCCATAGCCGCTCAGCATGCTTTCCAGCCCTGTGTTGGACTGGGCTCACCGGT
This sequence comes from Caiman crocodilus, assembly GCA_030014935.1. Classification (NCBI taxonomy): domain Eukaryota; kingdom Metazoa; phylum Chordata; order Crocodylia; family Alligatoridae; genus Caiman; species Caiman crocodilus. The sequence goes on along the minus strand of JAGPOW010000229.1, from coordinate 8,883,034 downwards.
CTACTCCAGCAAAGAAGGGTTGGGCTGATGGAGAGGAGAGAGAGGCAGGGACTGTCCCCCACCTACAGGCAAATCCTGACTGGGGTCTGGGGCCAGGGAGGTGAGTTAAACCTCACTTCCCCCAGTTAAACCCCTCTTACCCTGAGTACAGAGTGTCCTGCCCTGCTAAACATACTGAAAGTTACTGCTGGCTGCAGCTGTGGACTACAAATCCCAGAGGCACCTGGAAGCATGAAAAGGAAGTGATGAGCAACCCTGCAGAGTCCTGCTGCTGTGATGCTGGATTGCAAATCCCAGAGACCTCGGGGGCAGCAGGAAGAAATAGTCTTAGACAGCTGTGCTCTAGCTGGGACTTCTGGACTGGGCCACTGTGGACATGTAGTTACATTTCCTGAATCAAAGGTAAATGCGTGTTCAGGTGTTTCTCAGTTTAATCTTTGCAGCTTAGACTAATCTACAAAGACTGAATTGATTCAGCCTCAAGCTTTTCGACTGCCTGTACTTAGCCTAAATGGGTAGGTATTGAATGGGGCATTCAGGTTAGTAAGTCAAAAGTGTCTAGATCTGATCTACATCATTTTGTGTGCCATGGGCTAGAGAAACTAGCACACCTTAAACCATGCTATCTCAATAGGCACTCTAGTTCAGATGGACCTTTGACTTTCAGGAGTCTGTTAGGAAAAGAAAATGTATCTCCACTAACTGGGACTGGTGTTTTCATAAAGAATGCAGTAAAATTTTAATGTGTTTTGTAAAAGGCAATCCCAGAAGTTTATGCTCAGAGAAATAAGATAGCCTAGGTTTTGAAGCAATGTGATACAAACTAGTTTGCTTTGGATAAAGGCTTTCAAGGTAAAAGATTTTACAGCCTCCTTCTTGGCTACACATATATCTGAGAAGACATGTGAACCATGGTACAAGTGTTTTATTAGTTGTACAGTTTGCATCTCTAAGTCTTAATCCTGTGAAGACTTTGCAGCAGAAATACATGCTTTTGTGACTGCAAGTATTACTTTTTAATTTAATCCATTTTTGGAACACTCCATTAGAACTGTTCCATCATTTGCAAGTCATTTAAAATGCAGCTGCACAATTCCTAATTAGGTCGAATCATTATAATCTTAACATGCACGCACAATATTCTTACTAGGGGTATGAGAAATAGGCCATATTCAATTTGGATTTGGCCCAAATTGGGGGACAGTGATTTGATTTGTTGATTCGGATCACTGTTCCAATTCAATTCAGGGTGAATCCAAATCTGAAGATTCAATGCTGATACAGACAATCAGCGATTCGACCATTGACACAGACTTAAATGTTTTTTCTACATACCTCATGGTACCAGGCATGGCTCATGAACGCTGAGATGGTGGGGCAGATGGAGCATCCCACAGGAGCGCAGGGAGGTCCCACACGTGCTCGGAAGTGGACCCGGAAGTACTTCTGGTCCACTCTGGGTCCACCACCGAGTGTGCTGGGGACATCCCTGTGCTCCCATGGGATGCTTCATCTGCCCCAGCATCTCAGCATTCATGAGCCACCTGGTACCTTGAGGTATGTAGAAAAAACATTTAAATCTGTGTCTATGTCTGAATCATTGAATCTCTCCAAATCAATTCAGAGGGTTCTGATTTGATTAAGGAAGATTAAAGGGTCTCCTGATTTGATTTGGATTCGGAGATCTGGCTGCCAAATTGGGCCAAATCTCCACTGAATTGAATCAGCAAACAAAGCTTTGCACAGCCCTATTCTTTACATGTGGCTTGCTAGGAAATACTGCAACATTTCTTTGAAAAGGCATCCACTCAGCTGCACTATTCTCTTAAATCTATGGGCATTTTTACATGCGTTCCTGATGCAGCACCAGGCACTTTTAATTAGCGAGCCATGCTAATTAAAAGCGAGCCTGCAAATCAACAAGCCTGCACAACTAGTGAGCCTGCACGTTACATATATCAGCAGCACAGCTCATCCCCAAGCTGAGAAAATGGTGGCAGAGTGCTTTGAACTAAAGCACATTGAACATGCTTAGCTCAAAGTGCACCACTGCCATTTTCTCAGTGAGGAGGTGTATTGTGTCACTGATGCACGTGTCAATTTACATGCTCAAGCAGACACAATTAATTGGGTCTGCTCCCTGCATGTGTGGATGTGCCCTATAAGCAGCTGAGGATTGTACCACAGAATGAAAGATCAAAAAAATGATCACCATGTTAAGTCATCCACTCTGAATCCATGTATCTTACACATCTCATGTCCAAGCTACAACTTAGGAGGTTTATAGTTCTGCTAAACGAATATTAAAATTAAGTACTCTTTCCTAATATCAAAATAACCATTTCATCTCTTAAATTCAGGTGATTATTTCTTTCCAACTTCAATCTATGCTGAACGGTTTTGTTCTTTAATTTATTCTGTTATCTTGAAGGTATCATTAGATAAATTAAATGCTAGGCAGGAAGGTGATTATAACTATTAAAATCTGGCTCATTTCTGTGCCTCCAGTCCATATGTAATTTTTACTATACTTGCATTTTTTCATCTTCTTCCTGAACCAGTGAGAATAATACTGAAGAGAATCTTCTGCAGCCATAGCACCAGGATTAAATGAGATAAATGCATTCTGAAACATGCCTCCAAAATGCAAGGGCCTAGCTTTGTAACCTGTCCTCTGGCGATAGTAGCTATATATCTTCACTGTTTCTGTTGAATGATTTCTCATCCCTAGTAGTGTGGCAGAGGGAATGTTTTCTGTCTACATCTGGTCTCAAGTCATCTCATATGAGATGGAAATTTTAACCAACAGCTTATGGAGACTTCAGTAGTAAACAGTTCCACTGATAATTTGCTACTAGCATTAGTGGTGCCTGTCCTGTGGTGGAGGTTTGAGAAGGAATAATTTAAAGAGAGACCTTAAGGTTAGGGACAGATATTAGGCATAAACAGGTTAAAGTTATCAGAAACTAGTTTAAACTTATAACAGAACAGATGTTCAGTGTACATAAATCAGTTCAAAATGGCTGAAACTGGTTTGAGATAAATCTGGTTGACTTAACTGACTGAGCTCAAACCGATTTATGCAATGTCTGTCCCAGACCCCTTGCTAGAGTTTAATCTGAGTCCCCCAGCATGCTGTCTGGGCTGGGGTCTCTGCTCCAGTCAATCAGTGCTGTCTCCGCCCCTCTACTCCCCAGCCAGAGCAGGGACAGGCAAGGACAGGGCCTGGCCAGATGATGACACTGGAAATCAGCAGGGAAAAAGTAAATTCCCCTCCTCCCTCCCCTGTCCCACCAGCACAGAACTACACATCTCCATGCTAGCTGCTCCAGCAGTCAGGGCATGGCCAGCCCTGGCAGTAGCCTTGGCTGAACTGACCAGAGCGGGGTTTAATTGGCCCCTCCCTGCCCCACTGGCAGGGACCTGAGCTGGGTCTGCTGGGCACTCCTCACCTTGGTGCTGCAGCAGCAGGGCTGGGTGCAACCAGATGCTGACAGACATGGCCTGTGAGGCAGAGGGAACAGGGAGGGAGGTTATTCCTCCTTCTACCCCCACTGCCTCTGGGGAACCACAGGCAGATCTGCCCAACTCAACCACTGTCATTACTCACTCCCTGCTTGGGACAAGTGGTGGAATAAGGCCCCTCCTGCTCCCTCCACTAGACACTGGAGAGAAGGAGAATAAATCCCATTCCTGCCCTTCACTTAAGGGCCCCTTCTGGACAACATCTGGCTGCACCCCTGCCCCACTGCTGCAGTGGTGAGAGGGAAGGTCTCTTCATGGGGGCAGCAGCCCCTTCATGGTGTCAGGGAATGCAAGTCTCTTCATGGTGTTAAGGAATGAGCCCCTTTCTAGCAGGAGGGCCAGGCTGTGAGAAGGGCAGAGCTGCAGCAGATTGTGAGTGGCAACACCAAGGCTCAGAGGGGGTTGGAGCCCTCCAAGCCCTCCACAGCACCACTGCCATAGCCTTCAGGAGCTTTTCCACCCCACAGTGCAGCCCCCCCTGCTGGGAAGAGGCTCACTCTCCAGGAAACCATGTCAGGGGCTGCTGTCCCCATCACAGTTGCTCCCCCCTCACTCCTTTAGTGGCTGGGAAGGGGCAAGGCCAGATGCTGGCTGGCATGGCTCCTTAGAGTGGGCGCACCGAGTGGAGGTCATTTGCCCTTCTGGGCCTGGGGAACTGCAGTGGGGTTTGCCTACCCCCTGTGGGCTGTCCTCTACACACTGCTGCTGCTGCTCACTCTGTACCCTCCTGCCCCCCTCCCTCTGGTGCCCCCCAGCACATCCCTGTGGCCCCTCACCAGAGCTACTGCATGCATGTGCCTGCATTTCTTCAGTCCAGAGGGACTTTCTGTGCAGTTGCAAATCAGGTCAACCTAGGCAAGTTAGACTAACTTGTGAAAATAGAATTAAATAAGGCTCCAGCTTTAACGTCTGTCCCTAGTCTAGGTCATTATGAATCCTACCACTTTTTGAACATATTTACAAGGATGTTCATTTGTATTCTTTTTAAAAAGCAAGGCTTCACATGTCACTATTTTAATATCAACATCACCTTGAGCACTATCACTAACAAAAGTACAAATTTTCATGCAAAAACACATCTGTATTTAATTTGTTCTTCCTGCTGCACAGCACATCACCACCACAATTACAAACAGAAGTATTTGGCTGTACATACTGGCCTTTTATTACTTTATTACGCTTCACTGCCAATGCTTATGGCAACAGAACTTGCAAAGTCATGGACTCTTATAAAGTTCTATAAAACTAAGTTCAGAACAGTAAGATTCCATCTGGTTTTAGACATTGTGGAGTTTCCGGGTATTGTTTTTGTTCTCGTTTCATTTTAAGTTTAATATAATAGCCAGAAATGTGAGTTAACAATAATAATTAAAAAAAATATTTTATAAAAATCTGAGCAATTTCCTCCTTTGTTTTCCCTAGTACATTCTGTCCACTCTGCCTCTCTTGCTTAAACTGTAAACTATTCAAGGCAGAAACACTATTTTGTGTTCTTTAACTGCTGAGCTTTAAAAGAAGTGATATTTCTTTTAAATTATTTGATTTAAATTAAAAGAATGTCAGAACATTAAAATATAGTTTCTGCAGATTTCAGAAGTAATTTTAGCTAATAATATTTTTCATCCATTTTACTCATTTTATTACATGTTGAGCTCAACACAGCCTAAACACACAACTTAACAGTTTGTACTGTAGAGTCACTTCATCCAACCCAGCTTTCAGAGGCACTACCCCTCTTTCAGGTTTTTGCTAGATACATACACATGCTGAATGTGCTGCCTTTGAGGGCAAAGCTGCGTGCGCTGATTTAGTTTGTTGGAATGCTAAGAGATGTTTACATAGCTATATGCATATTACAGAATTAATGACCAGAGTAGATCACATAATGGGCGTACCAATTTGATATTCTTCCTTTTAAAAGTAAATTTTTCTGCAAATTTTAAAAGGGTTGAATTCCTTGGTCTTATACAGTTTTGCAAACATTCATTTTATTTAATATAAGCTGTTTATTTCTTCAGAAATCCATCTTATATGTCCAAAAGCTAGCTAATAAAAACCTCAGTTAGACTGTGGTTGCATAGTTCTGTATTTTCTTTTCCAAATCTGACAGGACGTAAAGCATTCAAGAATTATAAGTGATTTAGTTTATTTAGAACCAATCTACGGAAATGCTTCTAAGAGTTCTTGCAGTTACTTCCATTTATAGTATTCAACTTAGAGGCTCTTGAGAAACATTCTGCGAAAAAGGGGAAAACAAATTCAATAGGAAAAACTATTAGGCAAATTCTAACATGGTTTTTTAAAGTGAGCTACAATGGTACTTAGAATACAAATCCATAGTAATCCAATCTCTAGGGAGTATCAATCACTAGTACGAAAGATTTACACAAGGGTAAAATGATTAAGAAACAGGTTTCCTAGGCAAAGCTTCTTATCAGGAGACAGGAACGCTTGGTTTCAGCCCAAACAGCTGAACATTTCAAAGGTGCTTTCAGATGTTAAGCTTTTCACCATAGGAGTACATAGAGAGCCGACTGTCATTCTGGCAAAGTAAAGGGAACGCTAAAGGTTATGCAAGTGGCAAGTTTTTTCTTCCCTATCTGGTGAGGAATGGGGGGCAGGATCTGTCATGTTCTGGCTAATCAAGGAAGCTGCTCCACTGACTTTAGGAAAGCGAGCAGGTTTTGGTAAAAAACAAATGATATTTGACCCTAATTACTATTTCTTCTTTGAGAACTAGTCACCATTACTCACCTGAACTCAACTAACAGGAAAATACATGGGGGCAGCAGCAAGAAAGGGGTTCACATTCCCTGACACCATGAAAGTAACTAAATGCTGCCATATACGCCTGGCCAATTAGGGACTGCTATATAGCAGGCCTGATCATTAAAATGTAGGGAAATTGTTTGCCATTCTTCCTTCCATAAACAATTTGTAGAATGTTTTCAACAGACTTTTTATGACCTGTCACTTCAGTTGGGGAAATGTGAGGGTGGAAACCTTCTCTGCTCCTCCAGAACGAAAAGTGTATGTAATATCCAGTTTCAGATGGCTTTGTAACAGCTTTCCAAATGATCCCATTATTGAGCCATTGCTTTCTTTTTCTAAAAGATTATAAACTTTCATGCGCTATATTAAGAGATGCATATTGTATGATATCTAACCTGCCAGTTAGGGGCATTTATACCTCATCCACAATATACTTTAAAATAACATGCTATAAGACAGCTGTGTTTACAGAAGGAAATATTTTATAGGACCCTCAATAACAATGTGCTCTCATTTCCGTAGGTCTGTCCTTCATCCTTGTTATCCTCATCCATTTATTTTTATCTAATCTCTCTGTTAGATAATCAGGTGTAGGGTTTAGAGAAATAGTATTCAGCACTTATCTCTTTTGTCTTGCCACCTGAAAAAAAACTTAAAATTCTAAGTTTCCCGATATATATATATATATATATAAAATCAATAATTATATCCAGAATAAATCTTTATATCCAGAAAAATGGTCATCTATGTTTATTAGCTTTTAAGGTATAAGGTATTTTTAAATGAATAAATATTATAAATTTATAGTATACAAATGATTCTTTAACAGAATCCAAGAAATAAAAGTCTAGAATACAAGCATATCTTTCACAATCAAATAGTATCTATAATAACAATACAACATTTTACATTGGACTATTTTTAATTTGTATACTTCTGAACATCTGCAGCAATATCAACAGCATCAACAATATTAACTAAATCATGGTTATAGGATAGGGTAACTTAATCATAGGTCATCAGGGGAAAAGAAATACAACCTGTCTACCTTCACATTAGATTTCACAAATTTTATATGAACCTTCATTAGCTCTTGATGAACACTACACTATTGGTTATTTAAACCTTCACTTAATATATATTCAGGAACTACTGCTATTATTTATTTATTTATCCTAACTTTGACCTCAAGTGATATGCCCTCCTCCCCTAAGGTTGCTGCTGTGTTACATGAATATTTTAGTGGCCCTCAGTGCATCCTTAACTCTGAAAACGTGACTTAAGAAACAGAGAAGGATGCTTATGTGAGCTGTAGCCAGAGTTCTGAAACAAGCATTATGCTGTAAAAAAATCCCATTTTTCAAGTATACTACAATTTAAAAATCTTGAATTATCACTTTAATATTTATTTTTGAAACTGTTATCATTTGTATAAAAAATTATGAGAAAGCTATTCAGAGATAAATGCACTTGCCAACCATAATATTTTCCTTTGCCCTTTTGCCAGAATGAAATGTACCCTTTGAAATGAAAAAAGACATGCACTTCAACAAGGCTCCAGTAGATGAGAAGTATAAATCTGACTGTTCAATATACTATTATTTTTGGCATTATGTACTCTTAAAAGAAAAAATCAAGGTGGTGTTTCCACAGAAAATGCAGATCTGTAAAATTTCACCAGAACACCTCCGGCAGGTATCTGCTCAGAGAAAGACTCATGTTGGGAAGAAGGGGCTCAGGGGCAGAAGTGCATAGGATTTGTGGGATGAATTTTGTTTTCAATCTAAACAGAAAAAAGTGTCTCCTTATACACTTTCAGACTGAGGTTTTTTTCGCCAAAAAAGGAAGTCTCCTACTGTTTCCTCAAACATTGTCGCGGTACATACAGGTGTCACATATGGACCAAGATTAGTTTGATTTAAATGCCCAATCATGCAGAGAGCGTATCACACAAAAAAATGGCACACCAATCTAAGTTCACCTGAGAGAGTACATTAACTTAAATCTAGATCAGGTTAACCCAATCTAAATAAAAGTTAACAAACCCAAAGCCCAGCTGTTCACTGTGGCCCCAGGGCTATACTATTCCCACACTCTAACTGGCCTATTTTTAGGCCCCCTAATTCTCCCCCTACTTGGCTACCCTCTCCCCCCATGAATCCATCAGCCTCCCCCTGCAGACCCGCAACCCCACACGTTTTATTATTACTTTGCACATGTAGTCAGTCTTACTTCACAAGTGTGGCTGGTATAATTCTTTTTGAGCAATTTACCAGTTAATTGTGTAATATGTATAACATGTAGCAGGGACCTGAGTAGTATAATTTACTTTACGGTGATTCTTTACCAATATTTAACAGCACTAACAGTTTCTCAATGGGAAGTTATGGTCTTATTTCAGAAGACTAAATTGCTAAGCTTCTTTGAGGGAAAAGAATGAATAGGAGCTAGGAACCTGATTTCTTGACTACCCCCAGGTGCTTCGTCAGCCATGATGACTAGCTTGAATTAATTCCTAGTTCACATCCATCTTTGTTTGAATTTTTGCCAAAACAATTTGTAGCAAGCTGCTTATCTCTAATGATATTCATTCTCCATTAAAACTGTTTTGTTTTTTTTTTAATTGGTTGAATGAAGTCCTAGACTCGACTCGATGGCATTTCTATGTTACACAGAAACAATTTGTTAATTAGGACAGTTACTCAGCACACAACTTACAAATGCTAATAAAACTCAAATAGGAAGGAAATGATTGGGCTGACTTTCTGAATCTAGAGGAATTGGGAAACATATCTACAAAGTGGAAAACTATTTATTTGTTTACTTTATAACAATGCTTTGTTTTATACTTGAAATTTTATAAATGTATAAACACAAAATGACACTATTGAAACAATGTGGAATATGAAAGACAACAACATCTTTAAGTGCTTGAAGGATTATGACTATAAGTAGGTTTCTTGAGGCCAAATCCTGTTCTTCCACAGGGAAAAAAAAAATCAAGATTTAGAAAAGGCTATTGCACAAACATTGTAATTAAAGCTATGTATGAACAAAGTAATAAGAAACCAGATAGCATTATATTTGTCTTCTATGATTGGTATTGAGAAAGAGAGGCAGAAAGTGAAGCCTTTTAACTATGCTGAGACACATAATTTGGGTAAATGTGGTTCCAGACCTCTAGATATCTGTACATCTGGGCTAGAGACAGAAGTTATACATAAAATGGTTTAAATAATCAGAAACGGGTTTAAACCTGTAACAGAACAGAAGTTCAGTGCACATAAGCCAGTTTTAAAATGGCTGAAACTGGTTTAAGATAAACCTGGTTAAATGTAGTATCATACTTAACTGATTTGGGTCAAACTGATTAATGAAACTTTTGTCCCAAATCCCTTCCTGTTTCAAGTTAAATCAGAGTCCCCCAGCATCCCAGCATTCTTTCCAGCCCTGGGCTGGATTAGGCTGGGCTGTCTGCTCCAGCAGAAAGGGTTGGGGGGTGGGGGTGAGGCCAGGGTGGTGCTAAACTTCCCTTCTCCCCAGTACAGAGCTGCCCTGCCCTGCTAAAAACTTACTGCTGGCTGTGACTGTGGACTAGAAATTCCAGAGGCACCTGGAAGCATGAACAGGAAGTGATGAGCAGCAGAGTCCTCCTGCTGTGATTCTGCACTGCAAATCCCAAAGACCTCAGGGGCAGCAGGAAGAGGAATCATACACATAGTCCATACTAGCTACATGCCAGAGAGCTGTGCTGTAGCACACCCTGGCTTCTAGCCTAAGCCACTGCAGACATGTCACTGCATTTCCTGAATCAAAAGTGAATGCATGTCCACTTGTTTCTCAGTTAAATCACTGCAGCTTAGACTAACCTACAAAGACTGAATTGATATAGCCTCAGGCTTTTTGACTCTCTGTATTTAGCCCTGAGTGTCTACTCAGCTATGCTTTTCCTGCTCTCTCCCACTCTCAGAAGTAGAATTGATTCATGAATCTTGCTGACTGGGTTTCTATTGTGGGTCCAAATTACTTCCCCAAAATGGAAAGCAACTATGAGGAGGTTAACAGTGTAATCTGGTGAGTCTGCTTACCTGGGAACCCACAGAGAGGTATTCAACAATAACATTAAACCATCAGGGTAGGTTGATGAAAAATGATGACTTTAAATGCCAGCAGCACACAAATTACACTCAGCTCCCTATCACATTCACCTCAAATGCAACTAAAACCATTTCTAAGCTTTCACAGTGCTGAAACAAGATCAGCTCCTAAATGAAAAACAGTTGGCTGACACTAAAGCTAGACAAGAGATGGGTGATACAACTGTAATAGAGAACCATTTCACAATCTGAGACAGAAAATACCTATTTTTCCATTGTTAAGGTGTGAAGGTTCTCCCAGACATTATCTACTTCTATAATCCCAGATACTAAAATACCAATGCAAGTTAAAAATTTATGTATCCATATATTCAAACAACTATAGGCTCATCTTTGGTGATGCATATGTTTGTGACCTCCAGCTCCAAAAGGCATGGTTTATCCTAACAAAAAAAAAAGCTCATGTCATCTGAAGGAGACACTAAGACATTTTTACTCATCTGCATACTTGGCCATATGCCTTTCTTTCTCTCCCCTTCTCCCCCCCTCTCCCCCAGCAAGCTTCCCCTTAAGCACCTGCAATTGGCCACAGTTAAAGAATTGACATTGGTGAAGCTGACAAGTGCTCTGAAGTGGAAGTGAGAATCCTCTTTCTTAGGGCTAAGTACAGACAGTCAGAAAGCCCAAAGTTCAATCAAGTCAGTCTTCACAGGTTACTCTAAGCTGCATAGACTGAACCCATAATCAAGTGAACAGACAGTCACTTTTGATTCCAGAAATGCAGCCACATGCCTGCAGTGGCCCAGGCTAGAAGCTGGGGGGTGCTAGAACACACCTCCCTCTTTGGCTGCACCAGAGACCTTGGGCCAAGGATAGCCTGCCCATTCACCAAAGGGGGAGTGCAGAGGAAGTGCAAAGCATCCTGGGATGCTGGGGGATTGTGAGTTAACTTGAATCTGCAAGAGATCGGAGATACACGTTCAAATAAACCAATTTAACCTAAATCAATTAAGTCTGATACTACTTCCATGCAGGGTTTCAGCCATTTTGACAAAGGTTTATATGCACTGAACTTCTCTTGTGCTACAGATTTGAATCCATTTCCAATCGCTTATACCAGTTTGTGAGTAATTTCTGTCCCTAGTTTTGATGCTTGGTAATACATTAGTGTGCCCTAATGTATGCATATACTATCCATATACTAAGACATATCATGCTCACTGCACATGCTCTCTCTCTAAAATTCAGTAGTACTGATACCTTAGCAGAGCACTGGGTCAATAAGCATGTCAATAAGCTCTTCTGAATAGTTGTACCTGCAGTTTGGCAGGAAATGCATGCAGAAGGTGAACGATACTATATTAAGCAGTACTGTTTTGAGATGTATGAGGTTACACTATATTATGAAGTTATAAGTCCAGCACTCAAAGTTCTGGAATTCTCAAAAATCTGGTACTGCATCAGCCAGCAGGTAGCATCAGCCACTCCCAGGGCTGCAGCAGGGAGCAGAGCAGGCATCTGTAAGTGGGAACAGGGCAGGGGAGGGTGTGGTTCTCACTGCTACGTGCACTCTGGGTGGGCTGTGGGCTGGGAGGCGGCACCAGGCTCTTTCTGAGGGGCAGAGGGGGAGAGACATGCCCAGTGCACACATCCAGGGGCAAGAGCAGGCTGCAGCCCACCTAGGCCTCTGGGAAGAGCCTAGTGCTACCGCTAGCCCAGCCTTCAGCGGTAGCTGCTCTCATTCAGTATGTAGATCCAGGGGTATGTGAGCCCAAGAAAGACCATGGCACAGCTCCCTAGCTCACAGCCCTCCCAGGGTGCACACAGCAGCAAAAGCCACGTCCCCCTGACACACACCCCATACCCATTTACAGTTCCCTCCACTTTGCTTTCTGCTGCAGCCCTAGGAGTCGTTGATACCACCTGCCTGCAGCCGCTGGGCTGCACCCCCCCCTTCCCCTGCCCCTTTCCTAGCCCCAGTCTCACTCATTCAAAAATCCAGCATTTTCAAATTTCTGGCAGATGCTAGGTCCCAGGCATGCCAGATTTATGAGGTTATACTATACTACAAATGAGCAGAAGACATATCCTTGCCTACATGCTTTAGGTCAAAATGACCACTAGAACTGAGGCTTGAAGTGTTTTCCCTCACACCAGACTGCTTGGGACTTTGGAGGGGTTTTTTAGCCTTCTTTTCACCTCCTGAGGTCAGCTGGGGTCACTCCTCCACTTAATCTATTTCTGTGTACAATTGCTTGAATTATTTTTTGAAAATTTATCCTAAACCACAGCAATTTTAAAAGCTATCTATGAAAGAAAGCCTGAAAGGAGTTTCTCATCCAACTTGCAGAAAACAGCCCTAAATAATATAATAATATGGCTAACAATGAACCAATTCTATTAACCCTGTATTACAAATGTAGCACAACTTCTAAAAGTGTTCATCAATGTACACTCCACAGTAAGGGGCTATACAAGCAACTTTCTTATTAGGCATTTAAATATTGCAGTGAAAACTTAAGACATTAAAGAGTGTTTAACGATTGTAAAGATCACCCAACATAACAAAAGGGTCTGTGAAAGCAAAGAAATAGATTGCAGAGACTCTTAGAGATAGTCTTTCAAATTAAAACTCTTCAGATTTTAATATCCCCAGGAAAAGAAACATTTTCTCAGTGTTTCAGCACTGAGCTTTTTATTGTAGCTTTCAGCAAACATATGATGGAATTTAAAGAGAGAAAAAAAATTATTAATTGTCTGACCTGCTCAAATAACCTCCTGTTTCTTATCAGTTAATGCATATCTTATTTGTACAGTCAGCAGTGTCCTTAGAAACACTTGAAGTAGACAACTGGATGGAGCAGCAAGGTAGAAAGGGAATTTTATTCCAAGTAGGCTGGAGATCTATGACGTGCAAAGAAGTCTCTGTTCATTTTATTCTCAAATGGTTCTTGTCCATCAGCACTACCTATTGTATCATTGTTGTAGCTGTAATGATTCAGGGAATACATAAGAAGCAGGATTACTTTGATAACATTTTTTATGGGACCCACTACAGTGTATCTAATTAGAAGAAATGTCAAGCAAGCTATGAGGCCCCAGATGCCTCAAACTCAAGTTAGAAAATTATGTTTTAAAAAAAAAATCAGTTAGACTTCTGGGCCTCTGGCAAAATAGTCTTTAGTTTCTGTTTAATAATTCAGCAGAATTGCTATTGGCATCTCCTCTCTCAAGTAAAATCCAAAAGTTTTATGAAACTCTCTGGGAAAAAAAATGTCTTGTCTTTGACCTTATTTGGGCTTTGCTTGAGGGATCAAAAAGCTATAAAGCTGGCCCTCTCCACAGATGATCTGATAACTTGCAAAATAATTGCAGGCTTAAGGCTTGCCAACAACCAGGATCATCAATGCAATTCACTGTCACTGTTCACAGAACTTTTACTGCTATTCAACTTGTACAAGAGGTTATAATGCAGACAGAGGGAGAAGAAGAAAGAAAAAAAGAAAGAAGGGGGAAGACAAAGAGTCCTTAAGTTCAGAAATTAATTTAAAGAGAGATTATATCTGGTGATGGGCTAATGGAAAATGTATGACTACTTTAAAAGCTAGATATAACTGAAATCCTGAATTTGTTGCAATTAACTGCAAAACTACACATTTAAACTGAGCCAAATTCACAAGCTACATCTACCAACTATTGTTTTGCCTTCCAATGTCTCCCTGTATTTATTTGCTCTGCTAGGCTATTTTATTTTGAAATTCTAAACATATATAAAGCAAAAAATTCTATATTATTTTCTCAGTTTTATCCCTGCATGAAACATTGACATCAATGAAGTCAATGTTAAATGGAAAAACTGTGAGCAAAATTTGGCCCTGGAGCTGTAGAACATACATTGTAATGCAATTTGTTATCTAATTAGAATATACCCTCCCCTTTCCTATGGAAAACAGAACTTGATTTTAATAAAATTTGCTGCTTTTGTTGTTGTCGTTATAAACTCTATAGAGAATGCCATTAACAATGTCAGCACATTTCTTGGTAAAGGAGTTATATGTTAACTTTTGCTCCCTCTGCTGCCTCTGCAGCAGCATAGCAAAATATAGTATGGTCTTACATAAAGATCACCAGTTTTGCTTAATGGCAATCTTGTTGTTCATCATTACTTTGTTTTCAATAAGAATTTGGATTTCTCTCTCTCTCAAGTCACAAATATCCTCTATGAAATTTTAACATTTGATGACAGATTGAAGTCTGATCCTAAACAATTTGAAACTATATAGCACCTTGAAATAAGCCAAGCATTAGATCATATTTTACTCCTTCTTCCATGTCAGGAATGTGTCTTGACTAAGCACTTCTGATATTGCTTCATCATAAAAAACAGAGAACAAGGATTAAAAGATGGCATGCTTCTTGGCATAGACCTAGAGTCTTTAGTACATGCGGAAACCTAATGGGTGCAAGCCTCTGATGGTTAGGGTGCCTACTGCAAGTATTAAGATAGCTATAGAGGAGCTTTATTTTCACTCCATGGCTTCTCAAGATGGATTACTTTCCCCCAGATCATACAAAGATCCTGAATGCACAAGCCAGACTTGGCTTTGCACATGGGGTTTCAGTATTTGGACATATTGAAACAAACGAATCACATTTCCATAAAATTTACAAATAGTAGCAAATAGTAAAACAAAAAATAATTTAAGAGATGCTTTATAGTCAAGCATAGTAAACAAATACTGATCAACAAATAAACAAGTGAATAAGTAAATCAGCAAGTGATACTAACTAAAGGATCACAGTCTTTCAGATTCCCAAAGCTGGAATTCTCTCAAAAATAATCCAGCAGTTTTCCCCAAATACTAGAAGACAATTGAATCATGAAAACCATTTGTTTACTGAAAGGCTAAAGACTAGCTTTAAGCAAGAGAACTGCTAAAAAGGAAACAGGAAGAGGAGTCTCAACAAAAAAAAAAAGCTATACTGTACACACAGATATATCTTAGCTCTTTCCCAATTGTCTCCATAATGGAGGAGAAACAGTTTAAAGAATACATGCAACTAGTCAAGTGACAAAACACATTACAATTTTCAATGGCCTGGGAAAATGTTTGATTCTATAACTTCTCCCCTTTGAGACTACAGAATTGCATACCTTCCTTTCCTTTGTTTATATGGCTAAAAACAAAGACAACATAGCTTCCCTTTAAACAGTTAACCTAAGACTTCTCAGAAATTCACAGTCCTTATTCAATCAGTTTAATCCCAGACAGAAAATAGTTGTGGGCGGATTACCTTTTCTGATTGGCTTTCCTACAAGAACATGTGATATGTATATACAGATCTCACGTGAATTTGAAAAGATCTACAGATGAACTTTTCAGGTCTTTAATGACTACTTTTTAATGAGCAACTGTGCATTAATGGAAAGAGGATTAAAAAGGCAATTAACAAACAGATTCAGATGCAAGGCAGGTGACAAGTTGGACTCAACTTTTAGCTATGATAATTAGCAATAGAAACAAAGTTTGTTAAGCCAGAACAGAAAAGGCCTTCTATGCTAATGTCCCCTAAATGCACCCTAGTGTTGAATTGGGAAAAACCAACCTCCAGTGTATACCTTCCAAAGAACAAAATAATTCAGAAAAATGACAGACCATTTTTTTTCATTCCACTGAACAGGCTGCTAAATGCATGTTGGATACAAATAATAATACAAATAATGTTTTTAAATACAAATGCGTTTTGGATACAAATAATGGTCACATTTTACCTGGGGGGTACAGTTTTGAAGAATGGCAAATAGGTGTTTTCCATCTGTACTAATATGCTTGGTTCTCTGGTTGGTGTGTGTGTGTGTATAAAAATATTATTCCATAGATGGAACACACATGTATCTTGCATATTTCATTTGATTTTTTTATATATAACTTTTATATTCATTACTTATCTCTTCTAAACCACTATATATTGCTTGTCTTTGGGCCAAAATCGAAGATAGAATAGCAGCATGTGTGTGACAATCATTACTAGTGATTATTTTTATTTTTTTTTGCTTATACCTACATCCAGCTACCCTCTCTTTGTAATTAATTCTGTTTGAACTATACACTCTCCTGAGCAGGAATTGTCTCTCATGCCTTTATATATAACCAATTACTGTATGTCTGCTATTCTGATTGAAGCCCTTGAATGCTACTACAACAACAATGAGCAAAGTAAATAATAATAATAATAATAATAATAATGTTTTCTTCTATTTAAACAAGTAATTTCCTATTCATATATTAAATATTTCAGAACCATAGCATGGTTATAATAAAGGGTTAAAGTAAGGTTGTGGCAGAAAGCCATCTCTGTCTCTACCCAAACTCTTCTATCAGGCTGATGACCAATCTGACAATTTGGTTACCATAGTCACTGAGGAGGGCAGACACCCCTGGCCCCATTGGCTTCAGGTAACCATGAATTCTAACCTGAGCTGGATACATTCCTGAGGGAGGGGGAAACCTGCTCCTTCTGCCTACATGACTGGCCTCACACACCTGGGTGGAGGGACTTAAACTCCCTATTATTCTAAATGGTGTCATGATGGGAGGGGCCTAGAGACCCTGCCAGTCTACCTGGCAACCAGTGATGCATTTCAAATTGGTTGGCTGGCAGCCAACAACTGCTGGCCTTCATTGGATCAGGTAAATGAGGTCATAAGGTCTCTTTAAGTTAAAGATTGTCCAGGAGAAGGAGCAGCAACAGCAGGCATGATGAGGACTCTCAGAGAAGCTGGAGCATCTGAAACTTGCTCTCCCTTTTGAAACTCATGTTCGTTGAACTGCCTGCCTCCAGAGAGACTCTTCACCTGCCTCTGGATGATACTTGTGAGTAAGCTACTTGAGATTTAACTAGATATATAGTTTGCAGTAACACAGATGCATGATCAAAGGATACCATGCCACTGTTCACTCTAAGGTATTTCTCTGATATTGCTCTACTCTGTACCCTATTTCAAATGTACTCCTTGTAACCAATAAAGTTCTCCTCTGTACTTAGCATGGGAGACTAATTGGGAGAGGGTCTAGATTATGCCTTGGGGTCCCCTTGGTCTGGATAAGGGAAACCACTATTTGTGCTTCAAACTGAGGGAAACACCCCAAGTTCTTGCAAGGACAACTAGGCCTGTGTTTCCAGGAGGCAAAGAGCCAAGATCAGTGCAGACCCTGGGTAGTGATGGCATTGCCCCCAGGCTTGCGGGTATGCTCCAGGAAGGGGGTCAGACATGGTGAGGTGGGTGGCTCAACGCAGAAGCCACACCTACTGGCCCGCCACAAAGGTTACCAGCAGATGCCTTTTTTCCTGAGCCTGAATGTCAAGTCCAGAACTAACATAAGACAGTAGTGATCTGCTAGGATCACACAGCAAAAGAAAACGTATTCCTCTGTGAAGGAACATACACTGTTCAGCAGTGGGTGCTGTATCAGCTCTCAAACTTCAGCTTGTATGAACCGAGACACCCGTATTGTCCTGTCATACTTGTGTAAACTACCATATTCCTGTGATAGTATAAACCTTGCATAATAGAGAGCAAAAAGAAAGTAATAAAAATGATCGAAGTTATAGCTGTAATATTTAAACATGTCAATTCAGTTGGGTGTTCACTTCAATCAATATACATTAAATAAAACAGCAAGAACCAACTATATATAACTACTGATGATAACATGCTTTATTCATAATATTCCTTTTTCTAATAAAGACTTCAAAAACCTCCACTGAGGAGAAAGATGTAGGGGGCAAAGGCACACTGAGGTCTGGGGTTTTCTAATCTGACTCTATGGGCAGGCCTCATATCTTGCAGTGACCTATTGCTGCTTTTTATTTTTATTTTTTTTTTTACATATACACTTTGTATATATACTCTGTATTATACTTTTTTTTTT
>JAGPOW010000229.1:8791833-8864317 GCA_030014935.1 Caiman crocodilus | reverse complement strand
TTTTTTTTTTCCTTTAGAAATCTCTCAATATTCAAACAAGGGAAGGAAGCCTATCATTTAGTGACCGTAACTGTTTTTTAAAAGTGGGTGTGTTAATGCATTCTACTTTGATAAATCTTCCTCCTACATATACACCCATATCAGCATTTCCTCCTTTTGCCGATTTCAGAACAAAAATGTGCAGTGTCAGTGAACTTTTATTTCATGCCACAATAATCTATAATTTAGTGGTTGACAAAGAATACTTGGGACGTAGCTGAAAGCAGCTAACCAATCCCTATAATTCAAAAACATTTTTTGTTCTCATCAAAGCACCCAAGGTTACTGTTTGAACATTCCAGGGTTCTATATCCAAGATGTGGGCATTATGCATGTTTCAACTACTCTAAAAAACTGTAACCTTTAATATGACACAATAGCAATTATTTAACCATTTGGCATACTGTTCTTCTATAATAGCCTCGGAACAAAATATCAGTCCTAAAAGACTAGAGAAGCAAATGTTTTCCAACAATAAATAATTATTTAGATAGAAGTAGACTGAAATAATCTTATACATATACTTTATATTGTGGTGTTACTCAACCTATTCAGCCACATCAGCTGGATAAGTGGTACAGGGACACTGCACAAGCTGGTTCCCACATTCAAATTTGGTCTGGAGGCTGGATTCAACATGGGGTTAATCCATGTGCCCAAATCTGGTCTGACCCCTTCCTCCTAGATCCAGCCATAATCCAGTGTGATCTAGCATGCAGGATCATATCATCTAACCTGCAGGACTCTCAACAGGCCCATAAATTTTGGCTGTAGGGGAGTGGCAATTCATTCTGACACTACCCACCCAACATCAAATTTCCAAACTCATGGGAAGCCCCAGGTTGGTTGACAGTTACATAGGCTGGATGGATCTGGCCCACCAACCACTGTTTATACTGTAATGCTATCAAGAGACATATTCCGTGGTAGTAAAATATTTGATACTAGAAAAAAAAAAAAGAAACTTACACCTCAAGGAAATTAGATTCTTTATCTAAAATCAACTATGATTACATGAATGACTTACTGACATCAGAAATCACAGTCTGATCCAAGGTTTATGTTAATGAAAAACTTTCACTGGATTTTAATATGACCCTCAAAAATTATACATTTCCACATTTAATTTTACATTAATTTATATAAACCACAAATGGAATATAAGAATGTGAATTGAATTTAGTATTAATTAGCTTAAAATTAAATAAGCATGTCACAATTGCCTCTTCAGCTTTCATTCTTCATTTAACAACATGCTTGAAATTAAAGGCAAAATCGGGTCAGCACAGAGACAGATAAGTTTTTTCTTACACTATTGTCAAACCTAAAACTTTCAGTAGAGTTACTGGAAGAGTGAGCATGCAAACAATGTGGACAATATACCTAAATGATTTAATGGTAATGGTCGGGCCAGATTTTATTCTATCTACTATACACACAAATTGACTTAGGTGGCTAAACTGGATGGTATTTTTGCTATTACTTATCAGCATAGTAACATAAAAGTGTGCCAAAGAGAGAGGAGGGAGGAAAGATGCAATTGCTACATAACTGTCGCACTCTAAAAGGACTGGGATTAGGGATGTGACTTTACTAACATCCTGTTAAAATCAATTGAACATGTCTCATAGGTGACTTGCTATAAGACCATCCTGTAAAAATCAGGTCATGTAATTTTCGTCAGTGTCATACACAATTGAAAACATTTTTAAACATCAACATACTGTGTCTAATATATACAACTTTGTCATACTTTACACTAAAGTGATACCGAAGCACCATGACCGCAAAGGGCCCTCCACAGTAACTCCAACAAGAGGCCACCCTCTCAGAGTGTGCCATATGAGTTCTTCCACCTAACTCTTCAGACCTAAGCAGAGGAAGTGCAGGGCTATGACCATACTGTTATTTCTCCTCAGCAACCTACAACAAATACTAAGATGCCCAGCTCATGGATGGAGGAACAAAGGGAAGAGGATTCTTTCTTCTCTCATCTCATTATCTTTTGTTCAGAACTCATCATTTTAACGAACCTTGTTTATAACAAACCCAAGAGCAGCAGCTGTATTTTTCTTTCGTATGATGCAGCAAAATTGACTAACCCTGTTATAGCAATAACCAACTCTTTTAATAGCACTTCTCATGAAAATTTATTATAATGAATTTGTACTACATTTTAGGTGTCTTTTGTTTAATCGTGATGCTACTGAAAGGCCTGATCCAATGGACTCAGCAGCAATATTTACTCTAACTTCACTAAGTACTCAATTGCCTTCAATATGTAGATTTCAGGTGTGCAACATTAAAAGGCTGGGCATGGGAAAAATCAGAATCTGTCTTCTTTTCCTAACTCACATGTTCCTGAATCTTAATAAATTATTCCAGATATTGGCAGTCAGACAATACATGTGATCACCATTCCTTATTTATGTCACAGTAGCAACAGTACCTAGAAAGACCAGTCACACAGGACTCAGATTTTATCTTAGCTTTGAATACTTTTGAAATTGTTGATATAACAGTGTTGGGCCAGGTCATCCAGAGAAAGGGGGCAAAATAATGCTCTCTCTTCAGCTCTTTGATGTTACAGTCTATGTAGAGTTCTATGCTGTATTAAGGACATGCTTAAGGTAAGACCATAAAGGAAAATAATGGAGGCACAGCAGTCAACATGTTATCCCACAGAAACAAGCAGGTGGTCTGTTCAAAGAACAATCTAATCATTGGACCATTTCCATGGAATACCTTACGGAAACAACTTTTAAGCCACTGGTTCTCAGCTGGGGTGCTACAGTACCCTTGTGCCATGAGCCCCTTTCAGCGGCTCTGTGGCACAGCCAGGTTAAACTGCCATGAGCGCCTTTGTTTCCAGCGGGGTGAGTGAAGTGCAGCAGGAAGGGATGCCCCCGGGTGCATTAGGTTTATCTGGACCTCCTCCTAAGACAGATACTTCCTGGTCTGGTCCTTCATGCACTTCCTGAAAACAGATGCATGTGGGCAGTTTCATCTGGACATGGCAGTGGTACCATGGCACTCTTGAAAGGAGCAAGTGCTCCTGCCTGCATTAGATTTATCTGATTATATTCCATATCCTATCAGAAGCACCTCGCTTCCTGGTCCAGACCCACACACGCCTCCTGGAAAAATTGGGTGCCAATAAATTTAGAAACATTACAGAGAGGCACTACAAGCTTTAAAAAAAATGAGATAAACTGCTTTAAGGCCCAGTTTGCAGAACCAAAATCAACTACAAAAAGTCCTGTTAACTTTTCATAGGGAGAGCCACAAAGCCTCAGAGGTGATATAGAAACACAGGAACCTACCTTTTGAGCTATGTGAATTTTGACTTCATTCTCTAGCCACTACCACCATGCAATGGACAATTTTGCTGTATATTCCAGAGATTCTCCTCATGAAGCTCTCCTCTTCCCACCTTTTTTCCAATAGCTTTTTCTACAGCAAGAGAGTAACTACTCAGCCCAGTGCTTTCTGGTGGCTACCATAAAAGTGGGACCATAAAAATAAGGAAGGAAAGCAAAAACAAGATCTGTCAGACATCCAATATGACTCTTCTGCCCAGCCCAAGAGAATCTCACAGTTCGCTTTTGCACCATTTCCCAATTGTTCAATTTCCATCTGCTTTTCCTGTCTTACTATATGTCTTTGTCATCCTGGCTTGCCCTACAATAGCAGGTGCAACAACACTGAAATCTGATAGGAAAAATCTAAGGGATACATGTTCACTACTGCATAAGTTTTTGTAACAATATGTAAACCATGACTAAACAATATACTGATCCAAATAAAACATTCTGCAATACAGAAACATAAAACTGTAAAGCAGGCAACAGCTTCAGTTTTTACATGTCACTTTAATTCCTATTTAAACATGATGAACCAACAGAAGGCTTTTCCCTGGCATGCATGCACTTATGTCAGCAGATCTGCAGCCTTTGAGTACCGTATGAATAATTGCTCACCAGCGTCAGTGCTCAGAAGCATCAGTAATGTGTTCATAATCAGTTCCAATACAGTGATATTATGTGACTGTACCTCATGTATGGACAGATTCTGATACCCTTATTTACCTTAAGAAACATCTTATTTGATGAAATATTGCTTTGAAAGAAATAGATCACTCACATAGTCATTTATTTGTTCTCATTTTTTCCCTCAACTCCCAGTTTAGAAAGAACTGAAAAACTGTGGAGATTGTGAATGGGAAACAGGGCCTTTCATCTTCTGCCTGAAACCCAACCAGGTCGTTAGTTGTGAACAGTCATTAAACTCTGACAACATTAGGCAGGTGTCTACCTCACATAAACCACTGGAGCTGGCACTCAGATCAGCCATCTGAAGAATTGCATGAGAACAGAAGACAAACTGTCCTGTAATCTCTGGAGTTGTTTTAGTATTTGGTAAAACTTTGCCTTGATAAATTTAGTGTTTAGACACCATTGTGGTAAGTGACTTACAAAGAAAAATGAAACAGACGCAGTATTTTTTTAAATTACAAAGAAGCCCTGACAAGTTTTTCATAAACACACCTTTTCTCCATTTTGAGGTACTGGTACTTATTTTATTTTTTAGAAAATCTTATTACCCACAGCGGAAAAAAATACTTCTCTGTAATAATTCGGTGTTCTTTCTTGGATTTAACACTCATTGGGAAGAGAGCTAAATGAGGCTTTTATCCATAAAATGCAGTTCATAAAACGATATACTAAAGTGACTACAATAATAATAATAAATTCTTACTAAGTACCCCTAGATTACATAGTAAACTGTGAAAGACTAGCTGGACTGTGATTAGTCCAGGAAGATGTTACAAGAAACAGTTCCAGGGCTTTATATCCCTGCAGCTCAACACCATTATAAAATCAGTGCTAGACTCCTCAACAGGTACAGGGAATGGCCAGAGTCTCACCACCCTCTGTAATGGCCGTCAGATATGAGCCACCGCACAGGCAGTACAAGCTGAACATTTCAAAGGCTATAGTAGAATCACTCAAATGCTCTGGGATGCATCTGACTTAAAGTAAAAGGTACTAGAATTCCAGAGGTGCTGAATACTTGCAGTTCCAAGTGAGCACCAAAAGACCAGCTAGATGTAACATTTGAAAATCAAGAGCAGGCTTCTGGAAACTCCAGCTTTTGATCCTGACACTGCAGCTTTGATGCCCAGAACTAACCCAGGCATGTTGGTATCTTTTTTTCTATTTTCTTCCAATGTTTCCTTGGAGTGCGCATTATTGACACTACTACACATATAAGAAAAAATAAAATAATAATAGCAATAAATAATTCGGGTCCAAAGTGTAGTATATTCCTCTGAAGAACAGTATTTTTGAATTACTCAATGAAATGTGTTGCATTTAGAATAATCCACAGCAAAACAGCTGAGATAGAGACTCCAGTCTATATATTTTTCCACAATATGTTGACCCTCTGCACAAAGCAATGAAGAAGAACCTGAAAAAAAATTATGGCCATGCAAATGGAGTTCCACTGGAATATTATCATAATTAGCCTCCGAGTCGAATCCTGAGGTTCTGATGAATAACTCCTTCCAAAGCTAAACTTACTTCCAACGGTCTCTGGTTAAGCTCTTCTGCACTGAATACTTACTTTGAGAATGAGATACCCAAATCACGAATAGGGACCTAGCGAATTCACAATTGTGTGATTTTCATGGAAAAATGCAAAAATCAGGTGGGTTCCATGAAAAATCGTGGGTTCTACCAAAAAAAAAAAAAAAAAAAAAAAAAAAAAAAAGAAGGACAACTGGAAAAAAAAAAAAAAAAAAATAACAACCAAGCCAAAAAAGGGGTGGGAAGGTAGCCAGGAGACTGCAAGTGGCTACACCAGGGTCTGCGGAGCCCCAGCCCAGCTCATTGTGCACGTGCACCCACTGCCGGCAATGAGCTGGTCCAGGGCTCCGCAGACCCCAGTGCAGCCTTCCAACTACCCGCCATAGCCAGCCTGGGACCTCAGCAGCTGCCTGCAGCCTCCCCACTTGGGGAAGACCCGACACTGCAGCTTAATTATCCTGATTAAAACCAAAGAAACCAGGCTTAATAAAGTGTGGATGAATGGGCTTCCCAATCTTAATGAGGACAATTAAACTGTGGTTTTCGGCCATCTGGCAATCTGCAGGGAGAGGTGAGTCTACCAGGGCCCCTCAGCCAGACGCATGTATGGACCCTGATACACAGAGCCCATGAAAATGGCAGCCAGTCCCACAATCTGCCTGCAAAATTAGCTGTCCACCTCCTCAAATTCAGTAGACCCTGAAAATAAGACTATTTTTGTTTGTGGGGTTTTTTTATGTATGTTGTATTTGCATATTTTTCAATCATTTGTTTGGCTGGGCTCCTTAGGCTATTTGCTACCACTTTTTATTATTCTTGGCCCAGAGACAGAAAAATGAAGGATTTTAGCAGCTTCACTAGAGGGTATTTCAACCACTTCATCAGAGTACTCAGCTTTTTCAGTGCACATGAGCATGCAGATTCAAGCACATGTTTTAAGTATTACCGGAAAATAAACTGTATAAACTTAATTCATTTTTGTTTAGTTCTTTTTGTCCTATTAACCTGAATTAGTTGCTTCATTTTCTGGCATAAAACAGGTGAATTTCCAAGAGATACCTCATGAAAAACCTTGCTGAATATTTCCTATCTTGAATTCATAAAAGCATATGATTCTGGACTTTCCAAGCTACAAGCCTCTAGAAAAAAACAAGGTCTGGAGGAGTGACAAAAATGTATACCAATAAAAAGGAAAAAATGGAATAACCCTTTAAACTGATTTGTAACTGAACACAAAAATATGACTTGTAACTGAAAACTAGAAGAGATAGCATTGACAGTCCACAGTCAGCTGTAAAGTAAACTATAATTTATTGGCTCTGAGATAATAGAGACAGACAAAGAGTAATGATTAGGGTGAATTGACCTTTCATTCCAAATACATATGTTAATTTGGCAATGGGAATTTGTTTTCTTCAATTGCCTTGTTGACAGGTCTCAGTTTTATGCCAAGAACTCCTCTGTATTTTTGGCAACCAGTAATAATGTAACTACGTCATGACTCTTCATTTTTATAAAAGTGTCAAGAAACAAAAAACAAGGGAGAGGAAAACTATGCTTAGCTAAGTTACAAATATTAAAACATAGTAATTTATTATGCATAAAGCATAACCTAACTGCTTGCCTGTGGTTATGCCTATAGCACATTATAACCTGCCTAACATCTGATATCCCAGGTAAACTCTTTACTATTTACCAGTTACATCTTATCACCAGATCTTCATTCCCCTTTCTCCCCCTTCTCCCCCCACCAACCTGTTTC
The DNA here is from genome assembly GCA_030014935.1 of Caiman crocodilus. Classification (NCBI taxonomy): domain Eukaryota; kingdom Metazoa; phylum Chordata; order Crocodylia; family Alligatoridae; genus Caiman; species Caiman crocodilus. The sequence goes on along the minus strand of JAGPOW010000229.1, from coordinate 8,856,925 downwards.
TCACCCATTGTCAGCCACAATTTGCTTTTTCACCAACTGCCATTCTTGCAAACGAGCTGCTCTGGCAATTCAATCCCATCCAGGAAGACAAAACAACTTCAGAGACTTCTTCTACCTCTGAAGTTTGTACCCGAAAGCTTGCAAAAAATATTTTTCCAGCTATTTTAATTGGTCTAATAAAAGATATATTGGATTTACCCAAAGAACCTTATCTGCCTATGCTTATGGCTAAACATTTGCATGAAATTAAGTACATTCTTAAACACTTTTCTGAATATAGATGGATTTAAGTCAGCACTTGAAAAGTTAACTATAATCCTTCCAGGGCTATTTAAATATGTGTCTAATTGCATAGAACTGAGACCTGATATATTTTTCATATTCTATCTGTTGTTATATCTAATCTTATCTAAGAATAGTCAAGGCCTTATTTTATTTGTTATTGTGTTTAGAGTCCAAAGATGTTTTTTTAATCTTGAAAATAGCAACTCTAACAAACTTTTAATTGTTTCAGTTGCTGCTAATAAAGGAAAGAATGATGTGCACAGTTCATCCCAACATCTAATTAAAACCAATAGCTCTATATGAAATAGATGCAGCCTTCAATAAGCATCACATGGCAGTATGAAAGGGGTTAACTCTTGCACTCATACTATTTTTTGTGAATATTCAGTCATGAGATTCCCTTTTGCCTACTGAGCTGCTTAAAATAACTTTCCATAGATTTATATGAAGAAAAGATTAAATTTCTTCAAAAGAAACTAATACTAGCAGATAAAAGGAAATAATCTTATAGATATGTGAAGGAACTAGCTGTTTCTTTGATTACTACAGGGAAGGAGGTCCCCAGCTCTGTCACTTCATTAACATACCCAATTTAACAATGTCTGAGGACTCTCCAAGCCTATTCACACTTATCTGCCAACAAACTTGGTAGTAAGTGACAACCCCCTGGGAGGATTGTCTATGCCTTTCTAAACCAAAGAAGCAAGCGTAACCACAGGATACAAACCCTCACTATCATTTATACTTTATCACACTTTCAACCCCAGCTGCAAAGCTGAAGAAAAATATTTAGTTTCTCATTACTGAGGGCACTAAAACCTGTGAGAAGAAGCTGTAAAATGACATCCCAAATACCTTGTGGGAAACCCCCAGGACATCATATAAACTAGATCTGGTTTGGTATTTCTCATTTAGGTAAATATGACTGTGTGCTTTATCTCCTTTTTTGCTGTTGTTGTTACATCCATGTCTGTTTTGCCCTTTTGTTTTACTATCATTATTTAATTCCTGTCATGTAATTATTTTTATAAACTTAATCCTGGAGTCTGCTTCACAGATCATTTGCAACTTGTCAATGGGTTTATAAGTGTCACCATGTCAGGAACAACTTGAGATGAGGAAATGGCCCAAATATTTCATTTTTCTTAGGAAAAAAAAAGACAATGAAGGCTACATAGATGTTGCAAATGCATATTTTTTAACAAAATATTAGAGAAAGTTTTATTTTTAATTGTTGTTGGTAAGTATTACAATGTGGAATTTCTACAGCCTATCATCTGTTCCATTTTTGTTCAGTCATTATCTTAGTACATTTACCTGGTAAAATGAGGAATGAACAGATTAGCATGCTGCAAGCTACTTTCGTCTCACATGGAGTGGTAATTTATGCATAAGAACATCTCTCTCGGCTCCAAATGCTAAACTTAGGTACAATAACTAATACACATTAAGTTACCTTGTTATTGGCCTGAGAGTAGTGATTACCAGCCTACATAAAAAAAAATTCCTAGACAAACATTTTTGGATATTAATATTTTGCCACATGGCAGGGGTTTCCAGATTTCTTGACTAGTGATAATTATTTGGCTAAAAGGAGGTATGTGGGGGCTACTTATTCTTTGTGTGTTTTTGGTATGTATCATCTTAACATTTTATTTTTGGGGACATGTTTATGTATTCTTAATAAGAATCTGCTTTTGCAAAGTATTCTTCACCAAAATGTATCAAGTTTGAGATATCATAATAGGCTCCAGTGAAAAGTACTATGACATCACAAAAAAAGAATTCTAAATTGCACTCTGTCAGGATGACCTCATCCATCAGAAAGAAAATGAAGCATCAGCTTTTTGTTCTTTGTGTAACTTAATTTTGCATGAAATGGAATCAGATAGAACAAATTCAATTGAATATTCCTGATATTGCTTGAGGTTTAAACTTACACAAATGTTTTGTGCAATCATCTTGCAAGACACTTCAATTTTCTGCTTTTTGACAGCATACATATTGGGGTGCTCAGATTAACGGGAATTCTAAGAGGGATCGGCTGATGTCCTCAAAAGCACGCAAGACTGACCTTTGTTTGACTTCAGTGAAAACAAAAGTATGTCACCACCAAAACCTTGCCCCCAAAATGCTATAATGTGTAATAATGCCAGTTCCAGAGGATAAAGCAAGCCATATCTCTGCTTAGTTAATGCTAACTGCAGATGTGAGGGATGGATGAGGTTACAACCCTTGTTTTGTGGCAAGTTGAAGGAGTACAAGTGTGCTAAGCTCCTGAGGGCTGTCAGGTAGGGAAGGCTGTTTCTACTAAATAGCTAACTGGAATTAACTTTAAAGAAAATAATTTAACTAAATATATTCCCTTACCCTCACCACACAATAGTCAAACCTTAAAAGGGTCTTTTATTCTGCCAAACAAAGTAAAGCCAGTAAAATATCCAGCAATTCATATTCCTCACCATTATTAGAACAAAAAAAATGCCAATGGTGAAGCTAAATAATAACACAGTGCTTTATGATGAATAAAATTATCAGTTTACTCTGAAATGAGACCACCATGATTGCCTGTGTGAACACTGGTCACAGCTGCTACCTTGGCCTTTGAAATAATTCAAAGAGGTCTAGTTTGACAAGGCAGCTTTTATCAACTCCATGCTGGGGTTTGTTGAGCCCACTGAGGAGAATACTTGTGATACACTGCTGACAGAAAACAAAAAATGATCAAAACAGCAGGTCTGCTACTCTCCGGATGCAACTGTGTCAAATACAGGATGCAGCTGTGACAAAGACAGCTCATTTAAGCAACAACTAGTGCATGCCAATCTTTGGCTTGTTTACCTTAGCTAGAATAGTTAGTTTCAAGGTACTGGGAAGCCTAAATCTAAAAGTCACTTACATTCTTCAGGAATGTTTTTTATGCTTTCATTTCTAAAGCAGAATTAAGTAAACACTGCTAAAAATGTGCACCATTCATGTATCACAGCATGCAGTAATCCTCTTTAAAATTTATTTAACTTTGAACTAGAGGCATGAGTCCAGACTGTAGCACAGCCCCTATCACTAATTTACATAAAAGAATAAAGGAATAAGTCTTATTTTGCTTTATATGCTTACATGTTGCACAGCTATGTAATTACAGTTTTTGGCCTTGCACAGACTTCCAGTTTCTCCTGGGAGAGTCACTGCTCTCCCTGGAGAAACCACAAGTATACAGACATTCAGGCTTTTTCTCCCAGAGTAAAAATGGCCAGTCTGGAAGAAAAATAACCTGGGAACAACCAGGGTTAGTTCTCTTCTGAGAGAGTTTCTCCTGGGACAGTGAATGTCTGTACATGTCATGGCTTCTCCCATAAGAGAACATGATCCTCCAGATTATTTGAATGTGTGCATGCAGCCTTTTGCTTATGAACGACTTGGGATTCTACTTTCACCTGTGGCAAAACAGAATTATCCTGTATGCATATACATCAAAAGAAAAATAAAATAGGACAACTTCTTAACCTAACAACCTAGTGGTCAGGGTACCTGTCCTCACAGACTGGGGACATAGGTTATAGGCTCCTCCTCACCAAGGTGCATGTTTGAACCTGCATCTCAGCAAAATGCTCTAACCACCACATATGAAGCCCCAAACTCCCTTACCAGCCCTCCTCTTGAAGCTGGTCCACTGCACCTTGCAGTTAATATTCACTAGCTAAACTGAACAACACAGTGGCAATTTCTGCCCCATTGGGAGCTAGAGTCCAGGCTATAACCCTTTTGAGGCAGCATCCATCTCACTGTATCACACGCCTTCTAGCTTGTATTTTCCTTTTGGCTAAATATATCTCTGCATCTCAGCTATTCAGCGTATCTGTGGGTGGGTGAGTGGGTGGGATGGGGGACACCAAAGTATCTAGGGAAAAGTCTAGTCCTTGACCTGGTAGCTAGAGCACTTTGCTGAGAAGCAGGAGACAGGTCAAACCCCATGAGTTAGGGGGACTTAGAACCTAGGTTTCTCAGAACACTGAACAATATGATGGTCTGAGTATACGCATAATTGAGGCAGAGAAGAAATCTGCCTTTGGCCTTCCTATAAACCCAGCTCAGCACCGTGACTACCAGGGTACCTCCTATATTTATTCCCTCTCATTTAGTTGTAAAGAGCTCTTAGTTTAGTCTCCGTATAGAATGGGCCATTTCCTGGCCATTATTTTTTGGTCTGAATTACAGTAAGTTTTTAGTAAATGTATCCTAAACATGTACTGTAGAAAGAAGCAAATCAGACCAGGATAAAAAACAACCTAAAGGGGAAACTCAAGTATTCTGAGTCTTTCTCAGATTCTTCTTAATATCAGTCTTAGTGTATGTGTCAAAGATTTGGATATTTAAAATGCACAGCTAGCAAAAAGACATTCCATCTTAAAAGAAAGTTTCTGTCTTAGAAGTACAGGAACATGATTCTCCCTTTTTTCACACATTTAAATCAGGCAGACATCTACTGAATTTACAGAATTACACTGGTGTAAGTCTAGTATAAATGAGAATCAGGTGTCTTGAACTGCAAGTAATTCACTGCTTCTTTTAAAGTGTACTGGTGATGAAAGCAAAGCATAATCATGCCAAATATCTAACATTTCAGTACTAAGGCTACAAAGATCTTGTCAGTATATAGTGAATAGATAAACACTACTGACTTAATGACAAATGGTGTAATAAAAAGAGTCAGCATATTCAAAGTGATTGCACCTTAAGGCTTAGCTTACAATAATCAAACCAAATTGTTACTAGATTATTTTAAAAGAAAACGCTCAATACAAATACAGTTCTGTTCAATACTGAACAAAACAATGTATAAGAATGTACGAGTCAGTGGTGGACAGATGCAGAGATGATGTATATCAATTGTGAATAAATTCTTTGTTTATATTGAAAAAAGTTATAATGACATCTCTTAATGAAATCACTAAACTGCTGACTGGTTTTCTAAATTGCAAGTTATTGTAAAACTGTTAGGACTAAACAAGCATTCTGACTACCTGCTAAACTAAATATAGGGTTACTTTTGAAATAAGAGGTACCCAAACACAACTAAAAGGTGCTTTCCTATATTGTAAAATAGAACATTTTAACAAAAATGTTAGACATAAATCATTAAAGAACTGTCTAGAAAATCAGAGATAATTCATGAATAGTATTTGTGAGAGAACCCCACTGAAGTCAATGGAATTAGGTTTTCTTTCAAGGACCATTAAAAAACCCCCACAGCAATTAATTGGCTATAAAATCCTCCTGCAACAGGCAAGAAAATACATTTTTTTGGCAAGCAAGCATTTAGGGTAGGGGTGGACAAACTACAGCCACAGGCTGGATTTAGCTCATGGAGGGTCTTTGTCTGGCCCACGGCAGGTCCCTTAGTCTCACCGGGTCTGGGCATCTGCCCCCACCCCCAGGTACACAACAGGGCTGGGATGGCTTCATGCCTGGACTGCTTTTCTAGGTAGCCCAGGTGGTTGCGGCTCCTTCCGGTGCCACCGCCACTGGCCCCAGCCCTATAGTACCAGTGAAGATCTGCACACACAGCCTTGACCCAGCCCACCTTGCACCTGCTCTGGATTCACCCACCAAGCCTCAGCAATAGCAGCAGTAGTGGTGGCCAGACAGAAATTGTTGCTCAGCGCAGGGGAAAAGTGTCCCATCTTCTTCACTGCTGCCAAGCCCTTCCTGCTGCAGCCACCTAAAGCTTGCACCCAGGATGTCCTGCAATGACTGTGCTGCCACCATTGCCCAGAGGCAGCGGTGATAGCACTGGAAATGCAGGGCAGCCTAGCGTGTGCTTCAGGCAGCTGCAGCAGAAAGGGACCAGCAACAGTAAGGGCAAGGAGCCACTTTTCCCCCATTCCAAGTAACAGCTTCTGTCTGGCCACTGCCATTGCTCAGTGCACGTGATTCTGGAGTAAACACAGCCCAGGCCATGTACGTATGGGTCCCCACTGATAATGCAGGGCTGGAGACAGTGGTGGTGGCAGCTGGAAGGAGCCACTACTGCCTGGGGCTCCCTAGAAAGGCAGTCCAGTTGTGGAGCCACCCCAGCCCCATTGCATGACCAGGGGGCCACAGGATGTACCACAGGCAGGCGGGGCAGGGTGTTCTGGTGTTGGGGCTATGCACACAGGTTCCAGGTGATCCACTCACATGGGAGTGAATCCAAAGCGGCTGTGGGATGGGGGTGGGGTTGGGGCTGCACACTGGTGGTGGTGGGGAGGCATTGCAGGGCACACAGGCTCCAGGCTGTTGTGAAACTGAGGCAAGTGTGGGTGCTGACCAGATAAGGGGGGCACGCATAGGAGATTCCCATGCACACTCCACAATACCCAAAACCCCTCCCCCACAAACCTCACATGCTCCCCACACAAACACCACACCTACCCATGCCTCCCCCACAAGCTCCCACAAACCCCATAACCCTCCCCACACTCCCCCTCACAAACAACAACCACATGCCTCTGTGGGGGGGAACTCTGCTCACTGCTATGCACACAACCCCCACCACACACATCTCACATCCAGCATGCATCTCTCCCCACATTGCCATACCCACTCACACAACCACACATTCCCACAAACTTCCTCCCACAACCCACATACCCACCCATTCACATCCACACATACTCCCCACACGTACACAGTCCCCCACAAAACACATACCCACACCTTCCCACACACCCCACCCACACAATGTACAAGAATAGGACTTCATTTTGAGCTATTATGCAATCACTTCTATATACGTGATACAAACACACACAAATCAGGACAGAAATCTTTTTTTTTAAATAAAATTAAAATATATTATTTTCAATGTTTCATTCTTAGTATATAATCTGGCGGTGGCTTCTGGTTCCAAGATAACAAACCCCTGTCTCAAAAGAGTACTTGCAGGGACAAGGAGAGGGACTTGTGCTGGCAAATGTCAGGGGTTAGGGGTCAGGACTTCCAGTCCGAAGGTGGTGACCAGGGGGTGGAGCACCTGTCAAGGGGTGAGGCTACCCTTGTGGCCCTCGATAGCTCACCAAAACTCATAAAGTGGCCCTGCAGCCTAAATAATTGCCTGCCCCTGATTTAGGGTGAAGGAAAGAAGCCAAAACCAGCAACTCTGACTAAGTTTGGGATTTCATTGAAAAGAATTTTGTTTCTCCTGTACACATCCATATAAACAATATGGACATATAAACAGTAATAAAACTGGCAAACATCATGCCAATTCTTCCTGGTGGCCATTTAGGAAAGCCATGAGGTATATAAGCAAGCAGTGGTACTATTTACAGATAAAAGAAAAAAAATAGATGACGACAGAGGGAAAAAGACTGGAGACACCATCCTGCCAACAGTCAGGACATTGAAGAAGGGAGAGTAGAGAAGATAACTCTTCTGTTTCTGCAGCACATAAAAGTCAGGATGCTTTAAAATGGTATAAGAATAAGAGGAAAAAAAGCCTCCAAGCAGCCAGGGAGTAGTATAGCTCTCTATTGTGACACCCTCAACCATTCCATTTCTCAGGTGACACCCTCAACCATTCCATTCCTCAGACAATCAAGGCCATGAAGCAGAGTGTGATATAGCCAAAAAACTATAAAACTCTCAATGATGCAGTTGTTAGAATTAAAATGACATTTCCATAGGCAACCTTCCTTAAACTCTGGAGGTAACATTTAAAGGTTTATCCTACCCCTGATATTCAGTCTTTGCTTATTAAAATTATCCCTTTTTTGATTAGTATCATTTAAGGAAAATTAAATATGGTGGTTTGCAGACATGGAAAAAAAAAGAACTTTAAATTCAGCGCACTCCTATGCCAAGCCCAGCTCATACCCAGAAGAGATAATGTGTTACTTCGACCCAGCTCCATAGTATCTGTATAGATTGGCTATTTTAATGGGGTGTTTGGGGCATTTTATCTAATAAGTGATTGAATCAACTTTAGATAAAAGCACCAAAAAGCCCCACTGAAGCACCAAATCGATATAGACACTGCAGAGCCAGTTGAAAGTAATGCCCTGCTTCTTCTGGTAAAACACAGGGTTTGGGGTTTTTTTTTCCACATCTGCAAGAAGCCTGTGGTTTCTATATCTTAATACCTCACTTCAAAATTCAGGGGCTCTGGCCTCTGCTTCATTCAGTTTGGTACCTGTATACCTAATCATGAACAAATACTTTTCTGTGACAATTAAGAATAGCCTTCCTGTGACATGGTCTCTCTTTTTTCATTCATCTTTTCAAAGATTTCATAGAATTTGGGCTGGAAGGGACCCCAGAGAATCGAGTCCAGCCCCCTGCCCCAGGGACAGGAAGTCAGCAGGGATCATAGGATCCCATCAAGATAAGCATTCAAATGTGTCTTGAAGGTGTTCAAAGTGGACGCTTGAACCGCTTGCAGTGGCAGTCTATTCCAAACCTTGGGGGCTCAGACAGAAAAGAAGTTCTTTCTTATGTCTAGCCTGAATCAGTCACGGCAGAGTTTGTGACCGTTCTATCTTGTCATCCCTTGTGGCGCTTTGGTGAACAGACCAGATCCTGATGAGCACCCCGATAAACTTATAGGTGGCCACCAGATTGCCCGTGAGCCTGCACTTTTCTAGGCTGAAGAGTCCCCTGGCTATCAATGTTTCATCATAAGGTCTGTTTTCCTAACCTCTGATCATTCATGTGACTCTCCTCTGCACCCTCTCAAGATTCTCCACATCCTTTTTGAATTGTGGAGCCCAAAACTGGACGCAGTACTCCAGCTGAGGCCTCACCAAGGCCAAGTACAATGAGAGAATGATGTCCTGGGATTTGCTTGAGAAGCATCTATGGATGCAAGCCAGCATTTTGCTTGCTTTACTAGCTGCAGCATCACATTGAAGGCTCATGTTTATCTTGTGGTCAATCATGACCTCAAGTCCCTTTCATCTGTAGTGCTAGCCAGCATAGCACTGCCGAGCCTATTTTTCATTTTTCAAACCTTGCATTTTTCAGTGTTAAATACCATCACGTTCTCATCCACCCATTTCCTGAGCCTGTCATGGTCAGCCTGGATCACCCTCCTGTCCTCAGGTGTGGATGCTTTACCCCAAATTTTGGTGTCATCAGCAAACTTGGCCAATCCGCTTCTGACACCAAGGTCCATATCACTGATGAAGATGTTAAATAGTATAGGCCCTAGGACAGAGCCTTGAGGGACCCCACTGGTGACCACATACCAGGATGATTGGTTTCCGTCCGCCACCACCCTCTGGGTCCTATTGTGGAGCCAGTTCCCCAGCCAGCGAATCATGGTGAAGTCGAGGCAGTTAGCCAGTTTTGCCAAGAAGTGATCATGAGATACCAGATTGAAGGCTTTTTTAAAGTCAAGATATACAACATCAATCTTTTCCCCCTTGTCCAAGTGAAAAACTGATGCAAAGCACCCATTTAGCAAGTTTGCTTTTTCCTAGGCGTCGGTCGTCAGCTGTCCCATCTGGTTTAACAGGGGTCCAATGTTGCTCTTGCTTTTCCTCCGGCTCCCCACATTAAAAAAAAAAAAGAGACTTTTTATTGTCCTTGATATTTGTAGCTAGGTGAACTTTACATGATGGCAGATAGTTTCTGAAATGCTAAAATGAAAGAATGAGTTCTGTTCTGTAAGAATGTCTCAAGAAGTATTAATAAGATCTTCTCGGAACATTGGGTTTGTTTGTTTGGTTGGTTGTTTTTTTGGGATTGGGTTTGGATACACAGGTTACATCCTATAGGTCAGTTAAAGACAGAATCTCCCAGCCAGAATGACAAGATTACAGACCAAACAAGTTGTATTGTGAAGTGCCTCATAGTGACATTTTAGATTTGAGTTAGGATACTGGCTGGTTTCTTGGGCTTAATGGAGTGTTTTACACATTTCAGAATTGCGATCTCTCTCTTTCTTTCTCTCTCTTTCTCTGTTACCAAGATAACTATATACAGACCATGGGGGAAATATAGCAACAGAAGGGAAGAAACAGGATCTTCTGAGATAAAAGGAAAGAACACTGTAATAGAGAGTTTTATACTGCAATTCCTTTGAAAACGAAAGGGATAACTGTAACAGGGAGCCAAAGACCCCTGTTACTTGAAAAGGGGAGGCACAGCAAGCTAGCTGTGTAGGTAGGCAGGCAGCTGAGAATGCACAGAGGAGGAAACTGGAGGAACAGGGCAGATTCCGAGACAGCCATAGGATAAAAGCTGCAAGCAGCAGGGCTAAGCTGCAGTAGGGAGAGGCATGCTGTCCATTACAGGTAAGGGGAAACCCTTTTCAGGACCACGGAGTCACCTGATCCAAGGAGGCAGGGATCCCGGGCATATAAGCCCAGCGTCTAGGGAAAAGTGGTCAGTGCACTGCAGAGAACAGAGCTCCCAAGAGAAAAGGGCTGTAAGAGACATCCTGCCAGACAAGAAAACACCCTACGAGCAGAGAGATGAAAGCTCAAGGGAAGGGTAGCTGGCTAAACATTTATTTTATGCAGAATGGAGAAGGTTTTCTTAAAAGAAGGCAAGCAGCCACTTTCGTTGTTCTAGTTAATACCAGAGAATGAGTTGTGGTTGCAAGGGATGAAGAGGAGACCACAGGGGTGCCTAAAGAACATGCCAAGGTTTGATCCCTGCCAAGGCAAGAGCACATAGCTGAGGCTGAGAAAGCCAAAGCTTGAGCCCAAGAAGGATGACACTAGGGCCAGAAGATTTAAGGCCTGAGAAAGGCAAGAATAGGGCCATAGGACCCAAAACCTGAGGTCCAGCACAATGGACCTAAGCTAAGGAGTGGGGACAGGCAGAGAAAAGAGGCCAAAGACCAACAGAAGTTTTGAGGCTTGAAAGGACGAAACGTTCTGCGGTGGCTGGTGGGCCCCTCCAAAATGATACTGTATACCAAGTGCAAGGCATGGGTGTAGCTAGGGGGGCAAGAGGCCACAAATATATTCCCTAGAGCATCTGGTACCTAGGGCACAAATACAGCTGTAAGGGTCACAACAGATTGTCTGACAGCTAATTTTGCAGTGGACTGGACCCACTCTGGGACATCAGGATAGCTTCCTAACCCTTTATGAACAACAAGTGAAGTGTGGCAGGAAAAACAACAGGGAAAGGCAGCCCACGGAGTCAGAGTAAGCAGGAGCTGTGTGTCCACCAGAGGACACCACAGCCTCACTGGGCATGGGTCCTGTCACTGAAACTCTCTCTCTTATAAAGATTAGGCAGGAAAGAAACAATTAAGTACTCTCTCATTATATGTTTGAGTCCACTAATAATGTATACTACATTCCTCACATATCAGCAGTTCCAGAGAAAAAATAAACTTTGTTTGGCAGTCAAATAGTCTATCAAATCAAAACTCCACTGAACCCTATTGCTAAGTCATGTGTCACTTGATGGCTATGAGACCTTGGAAAGGAAAATTTAAGAAAATCTGACTATGATCTATTGCTTGCAAACCTGAATCTGCACCCTCTGTCTATGGGTAGGGCCTGGTTTAAATTGCGTGTCCAGCTCACAGCATAGTGGCTCCATTAATCTTGGAGGCTCCCCTCCCCCCACAGGCCCACCCACCATTGATTGGCAGAGGGGCCCCATCAACTCCACCACTTGCCCCTGATAGCTGGGAGGTCAAAACTGCAGTGTTAAATATGCTCCAGTTTTTGCCTCCTGCTACTTGCTGCTGACCCAGATGGGGGGGCAAAAAGCACAGCATATTTAAAACCACAGTTTTTGCCTCCCAGCAATCGGGAGGAAGCAGCAAGGCCAACAGGGCCCCTCCACCAATCAGAGGCAAAGGAGTGTGTGGGGGGGGGGTCTCCAAGATTAAAGGAGCCACCACGCCATGAGCTGTGCCCATGATTTAAACCAGGCCCTATGTATGGGTACATAAAAATGTTACGTTTAGATCGTGCTAATCAAGATTAGGTCAATCTAAATGTTCTGCTGTGCCGTCATTCAGAAAGCTTAGGTCACCCTAAAAATAGCACACCTGATCTAAAGTTAATTCACCTTTTAATCCAGGTCTCAATTAACCCAATCTAGCCATGATAAACCTGACTCAATGAACACCTGCTCATATTCACAGCACAGCACTGGAGCTCGGAAAACCCAGACACTCACTATAACCCCAGGGCTGTACTGTTCTTACGCCCTGCCTTGACCCTGACTGGGCTATTTTTAGCTCCCCAACTACCCCTCAACTCTGGACCAGGAAGCCTCTCTCTCCCCCTGAGTCACTTACCTTCAGCTGCCCACAGCACCCCTGGCAAGTGGCAAATGCCTGCTCCCAAACCAGATCACCTGAAAATGCTTGTTCACACTGTATGATACAACTATACTCTTTAGGAATTCCCTGTATTCTGCTTTTAAGAGATTTATGGATAGATGTAGGAAGAACAATGTGATGGGCTAGTGTTTGTGAGCAAACATGTTCACTGGCTTTTCCTTCTATGTGTAGAGCGATAGCGCAAGAGTACTGGAACCAGTAGAATTCAAAAGGCAGAAAGTGTATTATTACCTACAACACATCAGGTCCGCTTATTTCATTAGCAATAAGCAATCCAATCAGCAGAAGAGAAGGAAATACTGAAACATCAATGTTATATGCTGAGTTTTTACCATACAAGCTCGGCTTGAGCTTTTCTTGAGCTTTTAATATCTCCTAAAGCAAGTACATTCGTTAACATCACACCTCTCCATTTCCACTCGTCATACCACACCACTGCCACTTCGCAGAACAAGGAGAAGGATTCCTTCTCTTCTGTTGCTTGAAGTGTCCAGCTTTAGCCCTGGGATAGGACTTAAAATTGTTCCTGCATGTTAACATAGAGTTTGCTTAGCTAAAATAAAATCAGCCTGTGAGCAAAATTCTGTTTGTGTCTTGTTTCGATTCCTTACCTTACTGATATATGTGATGTAAAATACTTTTTGCACAACTTACAAGGCATATGACAATTATATTATCCTACAATATGTTTTGATTTACACAAAACCATTCTTTAGCCCTTTTTGTTTCATGCCAAAGTTAACACAAATCTTAAACAAACAAATAAATGAGCATCCCCACATAATTTCCCTAAAAACAATTCTTCTGTTACAGAAACAAGCACAGGAGGAATAACCCTGTAATTACTCCCTAGGAAACCAGGAGCTGAACAAAGACTTAGAAACTGCCAATTTTTCAGCTTCCATTCTTGTGGAGAAAGTGGTAATCATCATCAGCAAGATGGCATTCCCACACACATCTCAAAGTATCTGCTGCATTTCTTCTACTCACATACCTTCTCAAGCTTAAGCAAAGTAGAGATTTAAATAAAGGCCATTGATACAAAAGCTCACTAACTTCCAACAGATATCTTTGAGCCATGCTAACCCCATTTTCTTTTTGTTTTCTTTCTAGATAGTGTCTAACCCCTCAGATGTTATATACTGGATTCTTTTCTCAGTGTTATATAGAGCTGTCCTCATTTTATTTTCCAAATACAAACAGAGCTCATAAACTAACTGTTTAAAATATTTTAGGATTTTGAATTTGTAAATAAATAACCTAAGGGTTTTTATTGTATTCTCTTTTAAATTATGAACTAGCGGTAATTTTTAGAGAAGGTTTAAAACATATTAACTTTTTAAAAATGCTATTGAAAAGACCAGGAAAGAGCCGATGCAGAAAAAATGGACAACAAAAGAATAAAACAGTGTAAGCATTGGAATGAAAGAATGAAACTGAATTCCAAATAAAATATGTATTTTTTTAAGATTTCCATTAAAGCTGTTTTTATCAGTGTTGTATAATCAATTATATTTTTTTTCAGGGAAATCTTACTAGTTTCGCGTCTTATATAGATGTTACACAATCATATAAGCAGACAGGTTACGGGTACAGGTCTGTAAAGATTATATGTATAAATCAATAAAATAAACAAGACGTTCATAGTGGTATTAAAAAATGGCAAAGAAAATGCAAAAGTTTTGTAACCTGGTCGGTGACCTGACTATACAACAAAGCGGATAAACTAATACAAGTGGTTCAAAGGACTTTCATAGAAGACTTGACTGACAGAGAATGGTAAAAAAATTAATACTGAATGGGTGCGTCTACACATGCAATTAATGTGACTAAATAAACTTCAGAGCAATTTGAGCCAGAGTAAACTAATCTAGACATCACCATCTATATGTGTATTTAAGTGGAGTAATTTACTCCACTGTCAGATAGTATCTATGTCTGACAGGGCTATTTGACAGCACTGTAAATTAGTCTATACCAGCCTAAATGCTATGTACATGTAGACAGGGACACTTTACTGAAGAGAAAATTAGCATACTGTGCAGTAAAGTGCACATGGACACATGCTCAATGTGTTACAAGGAATTACATCAGTAATCCTTGTAATCACCACCAAGAAGTGTTCACAAGCATATTTTTATGACATTATTTAGTATTCAGATAAATTAATCCCTCTTTTATTAGTCATATAAGCACCAATAATCTGATGGTGGTATTGTAATGTACCTGGCTCATTCCTTCCACCCTGGCTTAACTAAAGGAAAAAAATCCAGATAATAAATACTATGATCTCAGGAGTACAGATAAAAGGAAATGGTAACCTCATGTCAAAAGGGACCAGAATGAGATGAGAGAGAGGCTCTGAGACCAGGAAGGAGACGCATTACATGGCACCTGTGAAAGGAGGGCTCAGCACACATTAACTGGACCATCTTGCACGGATATATGTTGCCAGGAATCCTCAGCAGGCAAATTCAGAATGGAAGCATGCAGGTGATGGGAGGATACAGAGGAGTTGCAACAAAGTACGATTATTTCTATACGCCTGCACAGATCAGGAACTACTGGGTGGATGTTTTTGTTATAAATCTTAAAAACAAGTATGCCTAAAATACTGAACTATGTACTTATTAAAGTCCTAGCAAAGTAAGCCTGTTACTTAATGTGCGAGTGACTAGAATCAGAGCCCAGTGCCTCATCACTTTTAGCACTTGTTTTTGCACTTGAGGTATACACATAAAGGTAGCAGATGATAGTGGAGTCACACAGATATTTCTTGCACTGGGGGGACACATCCTCAGAACATTTTAGTCTCCTTTACTCTAGTAGATAAGATATCTATAACACTCTATTCGATCCTCAGCAAGTAAACTGGCTTTAATTTGAGGACCTTAAAATACAGATGTGTACCTGGTTCTGAAATCTCCATTAAGGCTGCACCTGAACCTTGCATTGGAGACAGTGGAATTGCAAATGAGTGAACAACAGAATTGTGGGGCTGGTTTTTTGTCAGAAGAAGGTGTGAAAAGTGTGATCTGTGTGTCTCCAGAGTTATAGAAGAGTCCATCTAGGCTTGTGTGTGAGAAGGGGCATATTCTCTGATCATTAAAATATGCTGAGGATGGTTGAATTTCACTGTAAACATGAAACAGTCAAGTGTTTTTCTTCCAAATTATTCCTCTCCACTACTAATGATATGAATGAAGTGTTTGGTAAAAATAAGCTATATTCAAATCCTCAGGGTCAAATTTCAGCTTTACAATTAAACTTGTATTAGCCCAGTGCTTTCCTGTTGACAACCTAATTAAAACACAATTTAAGTCGGCTTTATAAAATACCATATAGTTGGGCAAGTAAGAAAATTTCCTAGATAAATCTAACTAATGGCATTAATTTCTGCAGAACCTAAGGTTTTAAAAAAGAAAAAAGCAACATAGATACACCCCCAGCATTACTGGCACGTTTAAAAGCCAACAAACTCAATTAGTGGGCAGGCATTCAAAAAGCCTGAGGTGGAATAGATATAAAATATGTGATTTTCTGTAAGCAGCATAGTTTAGATCAGTAGCAAAGAAAACATACATTCACCCTTTGGTGCGGAGGTGGGCAAATGTTAAACTGGGTTCTGCCCACATTTTTAAACCACTCTATGTATGCCAAACTTCTGTTCTGTTATGAGTATAGACTGGTTTTGCATGCTGAACTGTTTGGTTACAGATATAGAGGATTTTCCAATCACTTATACCAGTAAAAGTGTAATGTCTGTACCTGGCCTTTGTTTTATTAGTACACTGTGAGAGTGCATTTGATGTGTTTCAAGGTTTTCATGAAGAAAGGCAGAGGCTCTCTGAAAACAGACAATAGGACAACAGGGCTTTCTTTTGGACATGGGAGTACTTGAATCAAGACCCTGTTCTGTCAGATTCATACAGGAGTCTTGTATTTCCCAGTTGAGAAACTAAGACTATTGGCTATTTTGTGATGATATCCCTCAAATTCATGTGTTGAAGCCTGTTCATTCAGAGAGAAAAGCAAAAGATTGACTTTAGAGGACAATGTTTATGGAACTCACCTGTGATATGGAGGCCAAATTAAGGTACTTCCTCTGAAATACACCTACATCCTTGGCAAAGGCCCTAACCACCAGCTCATAAAGCATTTCTCTCTTTTGTCATCAAATACATAGTCTTTTTGCATAATGGGACTGATCTAACAGAAATGCTGTAGCAATGCAGAACAGCCAGGAGTCTAATGCTCAAGGCACTCCCATGAAATGTGATAGACTGATATTCAAATCCCTAGTATGCATCAAGCATAGTTGGGATTTCAGCCACTGGCTATTGCTGTGAAGGTCTCTCTCTCTTTGATCTTAATCAGCATTTTCATGTTAGACCTGAGAAATCTTTCTCAAATGAAATTTCATCAAAAACACCATATCCTGGGAAAAAGGTTCATTTCTAACAAATCAGCATTTTTTAAATGCAAAGCAATTATACATTGTTCCCTCTAGGATCATACCACCACTACAGTCATCTGCAGTTAGCACATAAGACTGATTGTTCTGGTCACATCTTTCAAAATTTCAGAACTGTTATGTCAAAGCCTCTCATTTTTATTCACAGGCAAACAAAGAGCTCAGTACAGTTTAACAAATAGGAAACCGGCTTTCTGACTTCTCAGTTCCCAATCATCTTCTCAACTTAAAAACCTAACCATTGAGCTGAAACTAACTGCCTAAATGGATATATGAGAAGTACTCTTTGTACCAATAGGAGAGGATACTTTAGCAGTTCAACAAACAGGTTCCAGGTACTTAGCCAGGTGACTTCTATCAGTTTGATGGTTAAGCTACCGTTAACACTTTAGCACTGTAACATAATGAAGTCAGACTTTCAGAGTGGCAAGCCAGGTGCTTCAAACCTGGTTGCACACTGGGCTGCCATTCTGTTCTGCTAGGTAATAAGGAGACATGAAGGGGGAAAGGAGTGTGGCTGCCAGTGTCAGAGGGACAGGAGGCAGGGAGGGGAATGTTCAAAAGCAGAGTAGGGAGGACTGCAGAGGGGATCAGCAATACAATACAGAGCAAGGAAGGGCATACATCAGACCAACCTGCTTGCCACTGATCCTCCATGCTGCAAGCCAAATGCAATCACTTTGGGAGACAGATCTGGCCCATGCGTAGAATAAAGAAAGTCCTTTCCCACCCCAGGACAGTTATATAAATACGAGGAGAAAACTTAGTGGGCTGGCACAGGTACCAGTCAATAGCTAGGTCCAACTGTTTCTTGGATTGAGGCCCTGAGTTTACAAAGTGTTGAAAAATGGCACTGTCTCTGAAGCTATTGCTGTAGTTATCTTTTTTACTCTGCTGCCTGTTCCTTTACAATCACTATCATTTACTGTTTTTCTTGTTTAATTTAAATAATGTTAATAAATTATAGCAAATCTATACTTTAATATAATTTTCCATTATTTAAAACATATTTAAATACTTTTATTGTTTACAAGAGAAAAATGATAACAATTTAAAGGATTAATTTTTCTATCCATTCTAAACCTGTTGTTTACTCCCTCAAATTAAGAAGCTGACAGAGGTCAAAGTGTTGAGGACACCAACTGCTAGTAGAATAAATCTGGCCAGCATGGGGAGAAGAGCTAAAATTTGGTGAGGCAGAAATACAGTTAAGTGGTAGATGGAGAAGAGGAAAAGACAATGGATTAATATGGTTAGGGGAGAGAGTTGATGAGCGGAGGTCTCTGACAGTGAGTGGAACGGTCTATGTTGGAAATGTCTCATGCCTGAGTAAAAAAAAAAGGGGGGGGGGAGCTGATTTCAGACATGTAACAGAGTGGATTTTCAAAATCAGTGACTGACAGGACAGTAGGATTAGAACTGTGTAAAAGAAAATGTGTGAAAAGTGCAACCTATGTGTTTCCATTTGTGCAAATGGATTGAAGTGTGAGAGAAAGAAAATTCAAACTGCTTTGTATGTGAAATGAGAATGAACAGCTTGATGCTCCTATGGAATTGCTCAAGAAAGAACAATTCCTCAGGTTTGTGATTTTCCAACAGCATGCCACATCACCCTGGGGTACTGAGAGATCTTGTTAAGGGCATCACAGGGTGCCATACAACCATTAGGAATGTGAACACCTACACATAGTTCACAAAGTAAGCCCTGAGATCCTAAAAAAGAATCCATAGTGTCAAAAATGTTCTGACCTGTTGTGGTCTTTGCAATAGAAGAATTGCTCTATTACTTTCCCATAGTCAAAAAAAATGAGTAAACCTAAGAGCTAGCATTTCTCAAGGGGTTCCTTCAGTCTAATGAGGGGGACTGAATTTAAGGGGAAGTGCCTTGAGTCTAAAGAGTTGAGAACCACTGTACTAGTGGTGCGTATGTGTTACAAACCACATAGAACATGCACAAAAATGAAGGCATACCACGTAACCAATGTTACAAAAAATGGAGATGTTGACCATTTTCTAAGACGTACTTCAGTTCATTTGGGACTTCCAACTTTGTTCCCTATGCACCTTCTTCAGAAGCAAGGAAGACAAAAAGAATGAAAAAGCATCTCTCTACATTTTCATAGAATTCAGTGAGATTGACACATTTTTCTTCAGTCTAATTAAGTACAAACTGTTTTTCACTTAAAAGCAGTCACTTTAATTATAACAATATTTCTTCTGTCACAGTCCTACCATGACTGATTTGGAGAAAGAGCAACACTTTTATCAACCACTAACAAGAAACAGTCAGTCAGCTCCAGGACACTAGAACCACTGTTCCCTTTCAGAGCTTTGTTTTAAATCTTTCCTTGTTTTTCCTCAATAAACCATGACACAATGCTCCTGCATGCTCCCCTCCCCAAACCACAGCTGTCAATACCAAGTTCTTCAGCCTCTGAATATGCGAGCAGTCCAGAGTTAGTCTTCCCATGAAAATCAAGTCAATGACCTGCCTTCCCTGTTCCTTGTGAACTAAAAGAAAGTCATAATTTTTCTTCCCCTCCGTTCTCACATGTTGTAAATGTTCACTCAAGTTGTTAGCCAATACAAAATGCATTAATTCCTCCAAAGTGAGTTCACCATGAATGATTTAATTGAGGCCGATTAGGCATAGTTTTCCTTTTCTCCTTAAAAAAAAGGGGGGGAATGTTAAGATATTTTTCATTCAAAGTCTATGTTACTCTTATTATCTAATCAAGTGGAAAAGGCCTTTGTCTTCACTGGTCCATCCAAAAAAAAAAAAGTGTAGCAATAAAAACTTTAAAGATTCTCTCAATCTTTTGTTACCCTAAAAGACCCCAATTTAGTCAATTGCTGTCACATCAAGGAAAAGAAAGGGATAGCAAAAGAAATAAGAAAGGAAAAAACAGAAAGGAATGGAAAAAACACAACTCTGCTGTAGTTGTTTAAAAAAACCACTTTTTGGAACCAATGAAGAAGTCTGATACACAAGATTACACAGTTACTTTCCAAAGATTTGCATTTAAAAGATTGAATACAGGTCGCTTTCCTGTGACCATAGAAACATTAGAAAAGGTGGAAAATTCAGTCCACTGAACTTCAAATGACTTTATTAAAGTGTCACTAATCAGAACCCAAAGACACAAGGTTTTAGTGTTTGGGCTAACAAAGTGAATAGCTCTCGAAAATCTAATGACCTCCTAAGAGCATTACTTTTAAAAAGCCTTGTCAACAGCAAGTTAAATAAGAAAACCTTCATTGCTCCCTAGGAAAGATTAATCCCATGCAGATCACAAGAACTCAACTGAACTATAATGCTGAATACAATAAGATGAGGCTCACAAAAGAGAGAAATCCTTTTTAAACTTGGAAGTAACAAAGACAAGCAATAACTGTTTTGTTGGTGATGGTTTATAATATGTAAAGCATAAATACAGTTACTGTTAATTTAAATTAAACAGCTGAAACATTTCATTTACATTAATTTCAAGTATTTATTGTACATTAAATACTTACATTTATCCTAAGTCATAAAAATGAAAGAAAGAGCTTTATTTGTACTGAGTTAATTGAGAACCTTGCCATGACTCTACAAGAAATCCAGGATGCACAGATAGGGTCGGTGATCAGTGAAAGTGAACTATTATAATATTTATCATTAATAAAATTATTTTTGTAAATAATTCACTGTGTACCTCCATGCTTCTCTAGAAACACCACGCCACCATCTACGCTGTCACTCAGACCAGCATTTTGGGTTTTAAATCAATCTTCTTCCTGAAATCATGCATATTTAAAGCTTGTTTCTTTTTCCTAATTCTACATCTCCCAGATCTCACCTTTCCTCTTTGTCTGGCCCAGGCTGTTACTACCTCACTTCTGAACTATTACATCTTCCTCTTGGCTTACCTTATTGCTTCACCTTGACTTTATTAAAGTGTCTTAATGGATATCTTAGTGGAGGTGTGACTGCAGAATAGGTAGGCACACCTGTACTAGTTTTATTCATGTTTATAGAGGCAACTATCTTCACTCACGTTTACGGAGGCAGCGAAGACAAGATCATATAGGCTTTGCTAGTCATTGGCAAACAAAGCCTGGATCTTGCAGATATGTTCCACCACAGTTGACCTGGTTCATTGGATAAAGCACATGTTGCCTGATGTCCCACACTGGGCAGGGGCCTGACACTGCAAGACAAATGGCAGCATATTCCCCACTTACAGAGACATGCCCAGAAAAATGGAAAGCCATCATTTCCCATTAGCAGAGATGCATCCCAAGGAATTCCCTGGTGTGTTTCTAAGTGGGGTAAGCCAGAATCTCCTTACAGATATGATTTCCAAAGATTTTCTAGGGCACATCTTTGTAAGAGGGCAAAGATGGAAAAGTGCTTCTGGGGCTTGAGGAGCTTGATCCTAGATGGGAAGACCTAGGGAGTGTAGGATCAGGCCTTTCTAGGTTCAGGAATGCCTTCAAGGAGTGTAGTATTGCAGTAACTATAATTGCTTTGATTGCTTATATTGTTATTTTTCTTTTTATATAATGACATATTTAACCATTAAGATAAAGTTAATCTTGTTATGATATACTTTTTATAATAATTTGATCATTCATTATTAGTGTTCTGGAATTAACTATCTATTTTAAATTTCTTATTGCTGAACATAAATATATTGGACATATTGGTCTCATTATTTTAGACATATTTAACCTATTGGTCTCATGACTTTAGAACTTAAATTTAGTATAGGGAAAACGCTTGTGTAAGGGTTTGCGGTATGTCTGGCATATGTAGAAAGCGGTAACAAAAGAGTGAATGATATATGTATGTGACAACATGAAGGAAGACAGTACTTTTGCAGCAGGTGAAAATAGCCTTTTGTGGTTTAACAGTTAAAGACTGCAGTGACGTTGAGTCAGCACTTAAGGATTACCAGATACTAGATCATGTTTCACCCCAATGGCTGAAGACTGCAAACAACGACCCCCTGAAGATTGCAGACCACAAAGCCAGAAGAACATGTCCTACCAATCCCAGCCTGCCAATAGGACAAGGAGGATGACCTTCGCAACTGACTCAGCCGAATCCATAGGCTTGCACGGACAGCTATCACTATAAAGAACAAACACAAAGACAAGGCTTTGGGTCTTTTCCACCTGCTAGAAGGAGTTTGGGTATTTCCAACAAGACCTGACTCCATCTCTCATGGTCAGTCTGGCCGGCCACCAAACTGACCTGAGCAAATTTAGAACTTGGTAACACCTTAACCTTTGCAGGACTGTCTATCTCTGTGTGTGTGCTTATTTCTCTTGTATGAATGAATGAATGAATGCGCATGGTAATGAGTGAAGCAGACAACCTTACTGATCTTTATTCTTTATATGTTGCATGTTTTATGTTCCAATAAATGTGGTGTTGTGCCTTATCCCTGATAAGATTCCTGCTCGTTTTTAATTCACACTGTACACCCTGCACACACAACAGGAGACAATGAGCAGCTCTGGGCTAACTATGATCTCCTGCCAAAAGTAACAGCTGTCTGCCATAATAAAGCGGCACAAATCAATACTACTTATGTCACGACCCCACATTTCAGGCACTTGTGGTGTGACAAAGGGCATGGATATCTGAAGAACCTTACCGTGGCACAAAGATAACATCTGTTTCAACCCTTGCATCCCCAGCAGGCTTGTGTCCTGGCTGTTCTCACATTTGCTTGTATGCACCCATGCCATCACATCTTTGTTACTGCCATTACTAGTTCTAACTAGTTGAAAGTCAGTACAGGTATACCTATCCATGCTGTACCTTACAGCTCATTCACATACCTCAAGACTCATTTTGACTTGTTGTTACCCAATATGTCATCTCATATTAGGGTGGCCTTTGGCCTTGTTTTATACAAAACCATCCTGTTTTAAACCCTCTTTCCCCTGTCCATTTGTAAATTAGGAACATGCTGCAAAAAATCCTGTTTTTCAGTTCATTGGTAGCAATACATGTCAATCATGTGTCCTCACGATTCTGTTGCCTGTCCATAGAGGTTGAGCGATGCACAGCCAAGAAGTGCAGGGTCCCAAGCCAGGGAGGGAGGGAGGAAGGGTAAATTATGGCCTTTTAATGGTGGTCCTGTCCCTTGCTGATAATTAGCCAGGGGACCCAGTCAACCCCACCCCTCACTGCTGAGTAGCCAAGAAGGCATCAGCCACACCCCTGATCACTGATTGCCAAGGGAGTCAGTGGTCCCTCATCTCCTCTCAGCAAGGGGATGTCCTATATTCTGGGGATGCATCATAACCATCTTATCTCATATGTGATTGAAATGTAGACTTCAGCCCATACTCTAGCAACAATGGCCACTTCAGTTGTGAAATTTTCTGACAAGTTCTGTTACTCTTTTTTCCATGTACTTTTATAGACAGAAGTAGCATACTATAAATACCTACAAAGCCACCTCCATTCTCTTTCATTTAATTTCTGCTTAAAATGAGCCTGTGCAATGATGGTTTGATTGCTAGTGTACTGGAATGATGCTTATCCTATTCCTATAAGCACCGCACTGTTACTTTTTCCTGCCCCGTGCGTTTGCTATGAAAGACAAGAATTGGATATGTTAATCTTAAATTATTACCTTATAAAAAGGGATCATGGCTTTTTCTGTTTAAAAATTGCAATTTCTCAGATTAAAACCCCAAATCCATGTTTTTCCACGATTAAAGTGAAACACTAATATATATATAGGTATCAGTTGAACACACTATTTCATTGCCAACCTCCCAGGGAAAACCCAGGAACTGGGACCCGGTGCAGAAGGGCAGACCAGGGCAAGAAAGCTCAGTGCCACTGCCAGCAGCTAGTCCTCATCTGTCCCATGCACAAATCTGAGGGGCATGTGACCCCCATGCTTTCCCCCAGGAATACGCGCAGTGGTAGGGAACCAGCCCACCGCTGCTCCCCACACCAGCCACCCATGGCTCTGTCCTGCTCTCCAGCCAGCCACCCATGGCTCTGTCCTGCTCCCCACACCAGCCACCCATGGCTCTGTCCTGCTCCCCAGCCAGCCCTGCAGCCATGCATTCCAGCCCTAGTCCCCAGGCACACTGGCCTGACTGGGTTCCAGCCCTGCCCAATTCCCTTCCTCCCTTACTATGGGACCATCAATCCCCTACCTCCCTCCCCCTCAGACTTACCTGCATGGAGCCAAGGGAGCTGCTTTCATGCTGCCTGGCTTCCATGTGCATGTGTTCTCATGCACATGCATGTGGCGCCCCCTGCCTGATTGCCCTCCTCCTACTCCCCCAACCAGGCCCTTGCAGGCTGGAACTCTGTCAGCCAGCAAGGAGGAACCTAATTTCTCCTACGTGTTGCTCCTAAAAGGAGACAATCTGTGTTTTACCACATTTTTCCATGGTGAACAGAAAACCCAGATCCATGCTTATAATCTTCTTTTGACAGAGTCCACCCCTTTGTTTAGTCCTCAGTTCAAATTGGGCTCTACCTCTAGGGACTTATGCAGATAAATTAATATATAATAATAAATTGGTTCTTGAAGGGACAGAAAAAACCCTTCCTTGCATTAATTAGTGTGGGACAGAAATTCTTCTCTGATGAGTAAAAATGATTCTATAAATCAGTTTCTGAAGAAATATAGTTTTCATTTTACCAAATATTTAGCTGAAAATACTTAGGAAAACAGTATGGAATCAATTATAAACTTCTGCAGTATTATTTTCTTAAATCTGCAGATAACTGGGGCTGGTAACACCATTTCTTAACAAAATACCAAAGCAGCAGCATACTAAATTGACATGGCTCCACTCAGTTTCACTGCTGCTGTTCACACAAAAATGTGTGAAATAAATACAAGTTTTTTAGTGGAATTTATGTTATAATATGTTGCCAAAATTACATATCTAGCCCCCATCAAGATAGCAACATTTGAAGCTCTAGTAGGTGTGCTAGACAAAATAACCTGAAAGCTGATGCTACTCTCACTTTATACATAAATTCTATGTTCATCTTAATTCATGCCAGATGAGAATTTTTTCTCTAGTTAAAAGTATATCCACTGAAATTTAAAAATGCATGTTTAAAAATCCTTTAACATGAAAATGAAACAGCTTATGAAGTCTACTAAGAGAAAAATACTATTATTTTTCTTTACTCAAGGTTTATATCATATTTTTCTTTGAGAAAAAGACAGACAGACATGGGGAGTACAATATGTCAATATGCTGTTCTAATAGAAGCAGAGTTCAAAGCATCACATAAATATCTTACCACTTTTTCTCCCATCATCCTCACAACATACACATCTTTATAGACACCATGAAGAGCTTTATGCATAGCATAAAAAGAATGGTTAAAACAGAGCTAGATATCCAGAAGCACAAATTCGAAATTTTCTTCCAAGGTCACTCCAATTAATCTAGCTATACATGGGTCATTCAGACTGAGGAGTCAAAGGTGACCAGACATAATGCTAGCCACATTGTTCCCATTAACTATAGAAACTGGCATGCTATAACCCTGTTAGCTTAAATAGACCTTTGAACTTTTCATATATGCCTTAGCTTTCAAAAACTAGTAGTGGGTACAAGCCATCTGCCCTTTTATTTTTCAAGCACTGTCATAACCTCATTTGGGGTCAAGAGTCATATGCTAATTATTTATAAAATACCCTAATGCATAACATTATGGGTGTATTCGTGTGTCTGTGTGTGTGTGTGTATACAATATGTGTGTGTAAAACTCTTCTGAGTTACTCAACTAAAAATATCTGAGTTAAAGGGACCACCCAAAGACTAAACTATGTGAGTATGCATGCACATATACAGCATACACACATACACACACGTGTGTGTGTTGCACATGGCACAAATGTCATATGGGTTTACTGTAATAATTCAATTATAATTATAGTTAAAAGTGTTCTTCAATATTACTAAAAGCTGAAGAATAATTATTTCACTAGCTATTTTAATCCAACAGTCAAGGTCTAAGATGTCATATAACTTCAGTTGCCTTAGTCATATACACATTATAGGCACTGTCTGGTTATTTAAGTATTCACGATTATACTACATAATATATACCTGTTTGTTTGTTTTAATATTTCAAAACCTAAATCATTTTTGGTTTCTTCATGCAAGTACTCCTGCTGAAATCAGGAGTCCTCACTGCAATTCTTGATTAGGTTATATTTCAACAAAGTTAAATTAAGTCTCCACTGAAGGACTTTAATTTAAAGTGTTAGGAGATCACTCTATGCTTTATGGTAGTGTTGCACTTCACTTATCTTTATGAGTTATTTAACTAAAAATAAGTGAAAAAGGCACCACTCAAAGACTAAAAAACTGGATCTGCAGAAGAATGTGGGCAGCCTACAGCATATATGGTCAAAGTAAAACATTTCTAAGGTAAAGTGTTTTTATATCATGACTCTAAGCTTAACTGCAGTCCTTGATGCAACCTCAGCTTATGAAATTTAACCTTCTTTTAAATAGAATGCTGATATATAAACTCAGTTAAACTATTTGTAACACTGAGGATTGAATTGTATGGGGTTTTTTGCATATATTTCTGGGTTTTTTTATCAAATAAAAGGTACCAAACAATGAAAATAAAGTGAAGAATTTTTTTTATCTGCTAATTACTGCAACATTTAGGTCGTGATGTTCAGAAGTAGTAAACACTGGCTGAACCTTGTTCATATTGGATGCCTCTACATGTGCACTTTACTGAGGAGCAGACTAATTAGTGCCGCAGTAAAGCAGGACTATCTACACATGTGCCAGTATTAGGGCACAGTAAGCTAATTAATTCTGCCATAAAATGGGACTGTTGGGGACAGTACTATCTTACAGCAGATTAATTAAGTGCGATGAAAGGCTAGTGACAGGGACTGGCTGGGGAACATGGGTGCTAAAGTGAGAGAGCTGACAGCTAACTAGCCACATGACTCTGCACTTTTGGCACCCTCATGCCTCAGCCAGCCCGTACACTGCCTGACGCCATCGCCCAGAGCCTAGGGCTGACCCCACAGCCTGCTGCCAGCCCAGGCTCACTTTGCCCCAGGTCAAAGGGCTCCTATCACAGGCGTATGTGTAGATGCTGTGCCCAGGAACAGTGCACTTCAGCTAAAGTACGCCAAAGTTTATTATGTCACATTAATTGCACATATAGATGCACCCACTCAAGTAAAAAAGTAATCATTAAGAGCTGTATTTAGCTGAATAGCTTCAAAACAGAAAAAACAAACAAACTATAAAGCTAGGATGGACAGATATAAAACCAGCTACATTCTTCCCTTGTGTGCCAAAGACTTCAGAAAAAAATCACAGAGTGTAACTATGGTAAGTAACAGAATGAATACAGAATAAAAATACAAATGACATTATTTTAGGAAGAACACTTAACTGTGCTTGTTTGCTACAACTTGACCAACTGAATGCTCTCTCTCAAAAGTTGCCTAAACACTGAGAACGCACAGGTGGGTTTCTAAAAGTCCTAAACATGATCCACTACACAATTTAGCCTATTCATTTGGGTCTTCTTTAAGAAACATGTTAGTCATAACATCAAATTGCAGCACTGAAATTTGGGTCTCCTGTGAGTTCAGAGTATAATTGACTTTTACAAGCTTTGCTCCCATGATGACATACAAACAATTATTTGTATTGCAGCAAAATTAAGTATAACCCTTTACCAAAATGAATTATTTTAAGCTCCTTCTGTATTTATGGTTGAGATCAGATGTAATGTACATCTGAAAATGGGAAGAGTGAAAAATATTGTGGCCAAGAGTAGCATTCCCAGCAAGAAGGCATAAAAGGAGGAAAAGAAGAGCCGACTCAATTTAAATAAAAGTCTTTGGTTAATTACTTGTCCTAACAGTAGCCAAATCACTTGATTTCTTTTTTTCCTGTGTGTGTTTTTTTCTCTTCAGCTGGACTGCATGCAGTTCCAACCTGGTTACTTAAAAACTTGAACAGAACAGTTATAAATGTACCATATAATAGGATAACAGCTAATGCACATAATCCACAAGTAACAAAATAGGCAGAGTAAAGGAGATCTCTCTGTTCTGCCTGTATGAAACCCCAGGGATGCATTGCATCGCTTGCTTACCAAAGTGTCCTGATGCTTTCTACAAAGAGATGCCAGTGAAATCTTTCTTAGAAAAGATCTTTGGTTCTTAAAAGATTGTACTACTTCAGTGGTAAACACACAATGAAATGAAAACACTAATTTGCATCAGCTTTAAACATCTAAGTTCTAGGGCTACAAAGCTTATGTCTGATAAAGTACTCCTTCTCCTTAGCAATAATTGTAATGAAAATGCAAAAATCTGGCAAGTTGCTTGCTTCTGAATTACTTCTCTATTGCCATGGAGAATTTGGAATATCCACCACTGCACTGAAACAAAATGAGAAAAAGGAGATAGGATACTACTATTATTGTTTTCTTTCTTTTTTTTTTTAGCCTTGTTGAGATAGAACTAAAAGTGATAAAAATGAATCAGAAGTATATCAAGCCCCGCTGTCTGCAGAACAGTGGCAAAAAATGCTAAATAAAAACAATACTACAAAACTGCTACTGAAAAAAACACAACCGAGTTTAGGACAAAGTATATGCAAAGTACCCTAGGGGTTCACTCTATAATAGAGATAAAACTGATATAAAACAACAACAGCAACAGCAGTAAGATTTTTTTTTTTGGAGGGTCCATCATCTAACCATTTTTTTTCTGTTCATTTTGAGTTGCATCTGAAATTTACACGTAGAAAGAGTTAATTCAAGTTGTGCAAATACTTTATCTAAGAATCAGCACATGAACTAATGTGCTAATACAAAAGGACTATCATCAAACAATGAAAAATTGTTACATGAATGGTATATTAACTCTCCACAACATTTTCCAAGGGAAGATCCACTTACTAGTTTCTGACCCACCCTCAGCCTGTCTCTGTGTGCTGCCATGTTCAGAGTCAGGCCCTATAACTGTAAAGATTGGACACAAGTCCCTGTGTCCTCAACCACTACAATTTTGGCTGACAGGTACCTAACTAATCACTTCTGAAAATTGAATTCAGGTGCTTTTGAAAACTTTACTCTTATAAAGAACTTAATCATAGCTTAAAAACTTATTTAATGATGACATTAATAGAATAAAGCTGCCATCATGAAAAACATTACAATGTAGATTGGAACCTACTGCCCAAATGAAACTGTATCATCAAAAAGGAGATCAGTTGGTGATTATTCCACTGAGTTGAAGACATTTTAAAAATCTAGTGGAGCCAGATAAAATCTATTAGCCATGTAATGCAAACATCTCAATAGAAGCATGCCAGAGACAAGGATCCATATTGTAAATTTTTCTAAAAGTATTTTCATATAGATTGACAGTCCTAGTTTTAAGATCCATAAAGGCGTTCAGGTGAAAATCCCTGATTTTCTATGCATTTACAGTTGTGCAAAATCCAACAAATGCAATTAGTGAAGCTGTCGGTTTAATATCAGTCACTTCTTGTATAAATCACTACTTAGAACCAAACGTGATGACTTGCCTAGGTAACAGCATATCAACGACAGCCATGTATTTGTGTGTGTTTCTACACATTTTCGTAAATTGAACCCTTAATGGCTGGATTATGAAACAGTGGCAAAATGGTAACTAAATCAAGCTACAAGAAGCATCTTCCACTAGTAGTTATGTAGTTAAACTACAACATGTACATCAACTGCAGAGGCAATCACAGAGTTCATACAAACAGGGTCAGAATTATCCTTTCCAAAGAGGGAGGAGGAGGCACTTGTGAGGGTCGGTCCTCTCCCTTCCATCCTTACTCAGTGGAAGTTGGCCAGGCATACAGAGGAGCATAAAAACAACTTTTCCGTAAACATGGGCCAAACTACAGTATTTCCTTCCTTGGTCATCAAGTCTTGGAAGACATTGTGTCTGTTCCTGGTACAGTGCCTCTTGACGTTGCTATTGTCCCAATACACTTCTAACTACAGCCCAGTACTGGGTTGAGCTTTAGAGGTACAGTACAATACTAAGAATTTTCAGTGTTAAAGCTCTCAGTGTTTTCAATTTCCCTTCAACGTTATAATAAATGCAGCTGTTTGTTCAATGTAATTAATTAAGAGGGGGGGAAAAACCTTTTTAAGCTTGTAAACTGTGCTCAGTTGATCTGGAAGCTATTGACAGACCATTAACATGGAAGCCCACAATACTATTTCTACAGAAGTAACTTCTCAGCGTGCACAACCACACTTTGTCATTTAAAAACTCATAAATTAAAACCAAATCACTGCAGTTGAAACCACAGCACTACAACTTTCACACCAACATATGTAAACAAACATCTGTTAAACAGCTTCAGGATTGCCACAGCATTACACAAAATTTCTTATTTTAATTGTTGTAAAGGTGAAGTCTTAGCCTGCACATTACTGGAAAAAAATCACCATGCGTTACAAAAAGATAACGGAACCACCAGTTAAACTATGCTGGGGCAAGTTCCCTTCCCTACACACTCCTCCATGTGCAACTAAGCAGTTAGCATGTTTACTGGGACATTTCATAGGACCTGAGGATAGGGAGAGACCTTCTGCATGTTACAACAGCCCTAGCTTTCTGCACCCCCATTCCCCAGGGATCTGTACTTAGCATAGCCAGCCAATGTTAGATCTACTGGCAATGCACCACTCTTCCTCTGACTTGCCCTGAAATGCTTCCAAGCCCAAGATGCAGTACGTTCTCAAGACATATCTCCTGCATCCATAAATAGAGCAAACCTGCAACATCAGGGCACTTCCATATCCTTCAGAGGCTTTGTGACAAAAATCCAGAGCCCTGAGGAAGCATACTCTGGTACTAAAAAGCTTCTCTAAGACCAAGTACAGACGTTACACTTTTACTCGTATAAGTGCTCCAAAACTGGTCTATACTCATAACCCATAACAGAACAGAAGTTTGGCACACATAGACTGATTTTAAAAAGGCAGAATCCTATCTAAAACATTTGCCCTTCGATTGTGGGGGAGGGGACACATATGTTCTGTTCACTACTGATCTAAACTATGCCCCTTACTGAAAACTGCATAACAGATCTGTACCGCCTTGGGCTTTCTGAATGTCTGCAACTAGCTTTTAGCTATACCAACCATGCAGTTGATCCAATAAAAGATATCACTCACAAAAATCCTCATCTTTTGCATTAAAAAAATCAAGTAACTTTGTAAATCACAACAGAAAGTCCACTGCTCCCCAATTATCACCTCAAATAAAAGATTTAATGCTAATTTAGGATGACAATAATAATTTTTTTAAAAATGTTGATGCATCAAAGCTCCTTAAACAATAAATCTTGTAACATAAGATCCCTGATTTGGTGTGGCATACTCCAGTTTCAGCTTTTTCATAGATTTCATAGACATTAGGGCTGGAAAGGACCTTGGAAGATCATCGAGTCCAGCCCCCTGCCCTAAAGGCAGGAAGTCAGGTAGGGTCAAAGGATCCCAGCAAAATAAATATCCAAACGTTTCTTAAAACAGTCCAGAGTAGGTGCTTGCACCACCTCTGGAGGAAGTCTATCCCAGGCCTTAGGGGCTTGGATAGTAAAGAAGTTTTTCCTTAGGTCCAGCCTAAAACAGTCTTGGTCCTCCTTAGTTTATGACCATGGGACCTTGTTATCCCTTGGGGCACCCAGGTTCCCAAGAACCTGATGCACACCCAGTGTGTACTTATAGGCTGCCATTTTGATTACAACTGTAGTTTTGATGACAACCTATGTAGAGCAGATTTTTGACCCAGCTAACTTAAGGTATTAATCCTTTTTTTTTATTCACTCTAAGCTTACAGAAGTAGAACATGCTTGACCTCATAAAGATTATATTGGATAGTCAACAATAACTTGTCATTAAGTAGACTGACTTAAGGTTAAATTTCATATTTTAACAAATGTTTGGAATGAAGGGATTTCTATGTTCATGTTCTGCATGCCCTGCACCCTCATTACTTTCCATTAAGGATTAAAAAATGTCCAGACAACAAACAGGCATTCTACACAGGACAGATCACTTTACCAGAATGCTGTTTTTCACCTCTAGTGCTTGCAATAAAAGAAATAGCAACTGTTATCAAACTGTTACATAGATGTCATTCTATCTGCACCCCTGGGGGGAGAGGCAGCTTTTCTCACTCCAGAAAACCAAATGACTTGGAACATGTATTATTATACTCAAATCCTGACACCTATCACATGGAATTTAATGCTTTTGGTTATATATAGAATATTGTACAATATTCAGCTGGTTTCCATTGTACACAACAACAATTCCAAATGTCTTATGTTTGCATCTTTTTATAACCATTTTACATGCTCAGTAGGAGCAACAGAAAAGAGAATTTAGTTAATCATTAAGCTTTTCTTCTAAAATAAAGCCATGCTGACTGTCTCAATTAATCAATGTCTTTTGGAGTCACAAAGGAAATCTAATGCAGAGTTTTCTTTAATTCAAAATCTATTATCCAAATGTCAGACATATAGCATTATGAAAAGAGAGGCAGATGGATAGGTATTTGTTACAATAACATGAAAAAATTGTATTTCTGTTTAGTAGTCCTGGAATACTTTCAGCTAATGGAAAACACTTGATCCTTACCCCCTGCTTACTGATGTAATTTTAATAGGTGCAAAGAAGAATTAAAGTTTCTTGGCTAATAACTCAGCTTCTTTTGAAGAGAATGCTGATATGTAAATTCAGTTAAATATTTTTTTTTTAACACTGAGAAATGAACTATATGGTATTTTTCATATATTTCTGTGTTTTCTACCAAATAAAAGTACCAAGCAATGAGAATAAAGTGAAGAACTTCTTAACCTGCTAATATCTGTAACATTTGAGTTATGATTTTCAAAATTACTAAACACTGGCTGAAATTTGTTCCTACTGAAGTCAAAATTAAATTTTAAGAGTTACATTTATCTGAATAGTTGCAGAGCAGAGAAAAACACAGACCATAAAGCTAGGAAAGAGACATAATGATAGCTACATTTCTCCCTTGTGTGTCAATGGCTGCAAAAATAATCACAGAGCATAACTATACCAACCAAATGGTTCATTAGCTTCAGCTTAACTTTTGACTTCAATTTTTGATGCATCATTGATGTCCAGGCAAACAAATTCTAACAAATCCACAACCTTCTTTTGTGCAAAGTTACAATTTGCATCCAAATCTCATTGGGCGTTTCCCCATGAGTGCACATGTTGATTTCCCTAGGGACAAATAGCAGCAGCCTATAATTATGCCACTGCTACTTGTCCCCAGGAAACACCCTTGCAAACATGCTCTGGAGCACGGCAAATTATCACACGTGAGGTATGGGAAGCTGGGGCCAGCACCTGTAGTGGCAGCGATCTGAGTGCATGGACCCTGGCCAACAGCCAGACTGTGGTGGTATACACTACAGCCATGTGTGCCACCCCACTTTTTTTGGCAATTTTTTTTAGCTACCAAGATTTCCTGGTATCTAATTTGGCTCTGTGCTGCAAATATGCATTACAGAGAACTTTTTCAGATGTGCCATGTGTTTTGTGTCACCTCAAAAGCATCTGAGGTGCTGGAAAGTGCACCTGCCCACTTGTCTTGATGCGCTCACTTAGTCTGAATTTACAGCGTTATTGGAAATTTATCTCAAATATGAGAGCTGGTCAGTAAGGAAAATGTCAGTACATAGTGAAAGAAAACAGAGGTATATTCCCTTCATTGTGCCACAGATGCCCAAATGTGTAACCACAACAAAAGTTAGTATAAATTTGTGCCAGTGTTTTGCTGCAGATGTCTGTTTGTTTTAAGGCAGAAGAGCACGGGCAGCCCAGAGCGGCCCACACTCCCCAGCTGCCCTAGGCAGGTTCCCAGTCCTGTGAGCCCCCCAAAATCCCCTACAGATGTATGTAAGATATATCTGCAAGATGAACTCGGTTCCCTAAAGGAGAATTCCTGGGGTGCTCAGAATCAGACACCTGAAGCTCTGGGAGCACCTGCCCAGGTTTCCCCATTTGCAGAGGCAAGCCCCAAACTAGAATCCCTGGGCATGTCTCTGCAAGCAGGAAACCCTAGGTTTCCTCAGTTAACAGAGGCATGTCTGGCCATTCTGATTCACAGGATCTGACTCTGTTCTTATAGTAGAGTGTGTTAACTCTCAATGTTGGCTCTCGCAAGGACTTTGTAAAATATTTCACATCCTTTACAAGTGACAGGTTATTTTAAAACAAACTCGGTATTGGGAAATAAGTATGTTTTGCATTAGGGAAGTGGGAGGCAAATGTGCGTGTAAAAAAACTACTAGAAAAAAAACACTAGTAAAAGCTCTTGCAGGTAGAATTTGGGGCATTTTCTCTTTGAGCTGTTCCCTGGATAAAAGATTTAGAGCTGCATTTCTATTTAAAAAGAAAACAGCAAATTTCAAGATCTCTGTTGACTTGATGGTAGGAAATTGAGAAGACAATTCAAAATGAAATTTGTTTGTCCTAGCAGGAAGTCAGAAGGCTTGCTTTTCCCTTATGTCCATTAGTAATCCTGTGGCTTTCCAGCTGTGATCAGTGGGAAACAGTGCTATCACCATTTACTAAACAGAAATCTTTCTTAATGTGTTTTAATAAAGAACAAAAGGCATAATTTCCAGTTACCCTCTTCCAAGTCTATATTGATGGATAAAATTGCTTATGGATATAATGAAACATTCCAGTGGCAACAGTTTATTTCTGCAATCAATTTAATGCTGATATATGGCACATTTTGATAATGGTGATTTTTTTTAAGCATTACTTCAATTCTAAAAAAGAACTGAAACATGCTTACATAAACAACGTATGTCATGCTCTTTCCCTGATATCTCTGCTCTCCAGTATTTCTGCAGCCTTCCAAATCAAAAAAAAAAGGAAAGGCCTGCAATCATGAATATGCTAGTGTGTGTGTGTGTGTGTGTGTGTGTGTGTGTGCGTGTGTGTGTATATTTACCGCACAAAAGCAACAAATGAGTAATATATCTGAGCACTGAGTAGATGAAAACACCCACCGTGTGCTTCAATAACAAGTAGCAAGTTACTATTTTTACGATCACTGTGCTAAGACCACACTGTCCATAAATGGAACAAGAAAATAACTGCAACCAAATAAAATTTGTGAATGATCCTGACAGGAAAGAAAGACTAACTCCTATCAAACTATCTGCAAGTAATACAAAAATCAAGGGTCTGACTACATCCTCCCACAGCCAAACCCATAGGAAGAAACTTGGAATGAGGAAGAAGATTCCACAAAGGTTCCCGTATCGCACTTCATCCAGACTGCTAGCCCAAGGGGATTTAACAACCAGATTCTACAAATCCCTAACGTCTGTGGAGTTTTCAAGAGATCCACCAGAAACACATTCCTCCACCATGAGAAAGCTATATGAAGAAGAAAACACATCACTTCAAAGAGATATTAGGGCTGTGGACAAACTATCTGAGTGTCACAGTTTGTGATGGTATGACTGTCAGCTTGAAATTAAATGGCTGTTGAAAAAAAGACTTATGGAGGACTCTTAAAAGCCTGAAACTAAAAATATATCTGTTTTTCCTGTTTAAATCCAGTGAGCACAGAACAAATTGCTGGGCAGGTACAGAAAGGTTTGTCTAATTCAATGCTGAATAAACAGACCATAAGCAAAGGTATCTTTAACAGAGGAAGGATATTACTATGCTGAATATTACCAAAGAAATAATTACTTCTAAAAATAAAGGGGGCTAGGGACAGAAGTTACACTTAAACAGGTTTAAGTCATCAGAAATTGGTTTAAACCTGTAACAGAACAGAAACTCAGTGCACATAAACCAGTTACAAAATGGCTGAAACTGGTTTTGGATAAACCTGGTTGAATGTAGTATCAGACTTCACTGATATGGGTCAAACTGGTGTATGAAACTTCTGCCCCAGATCCCTTCCTGGTTCAAGTTAAATCACAGTACCCTAGCCTGCTTTCTACCCCTGGGCATTGTCTGCTCCAGCAGAAAAGGGCAGGGGGAGGAGGGGAAATGAAGGAGGGAGGCACGGACTGTTCCCCCCCTCCCCACTACAAACCCCAGTTATGGCCTGTGGCTAGGGAGGGGTGTTAAACCCACTTTTCCCACTTCCCCACCCCCAGTACAGAACCCTGCTGCTAAACTTACTGAAACTTACTGTTGGCTGTGACTGTGAACTACAAATCCCAGAGGTACCTGGAAGCAGGAAGAGGAAGTGTTGAGCAGCCCAAGAGTCCTGGTACTGTGATCCTGGACTGCAAATCCCAGAGATCTCAGGGGCAGCAGGAAGAGGAAGAAAATACACAGACCATGCTGGCTATGTCCCAAAGAGCTGTGGTCTAATGCCCTCTGCTTCTGGCCAGAGCCACTGTGTGGTGGCATTACCTGAATCAAAAGTAAATGTGCGTCTGGTTGCTTTTCAGTTAAATCCCTTCAGTTTAGACTAACCTACAAAGACTGAATTCATTCAGCCTCAGGCTTTTTGACTGTCTGTACTCACCCCAGGTATAAATCAAGAGATGGGTATGGATATAAGGTAATACAAATAAAATAAACAGTGTTGAAAAATAGCAAAGGTTGTATACAATGCCCACTCCCCTCAAAAGAACCCCAACAAAATCCCAAAACTGATGGAAGTTAAAAGACAGATGAAAAGAAACTAAAATAACTATCCAGAAGAGAATCAGAGAATAGCTTTTATTAAAAATAAATTAACTAAGAAAATACACCTGTTCCCAACTCAAAACTCTTTAAATCCAAATAGGAAAACTCTGTAGTATAAAACTACTCAAACATCACTTGCATATTGATGCCCTGACTTGTAGTACATTTTTCTAGGTAGGGTTTCTGATACTAAGAACAGGGCTAGGCAGTGGAGTATGAAAGCTGCAGGGCCCCAGATAACAAACAGGCTGAGCTGCACTTAACTCATGAGGAGGAACAGCCAGGAACTATATAAGCCTTACACCTGAGCCAGAACCAGAGGAAAGAACTCGCTACTGGGAGCAGCAAGCAGCACTGTGGGGGACCTGGAGACTGACCCTGGATCTGCTAGCTAAAGAGCTCCCTAGGGTGAGTGGAGATGCAATATGGGAGACTGGGAACTGTATGTCGAGGAAAGCCCAAGCTGGAAGAAGCTAGCAGAACTCAGTCGAAGCCTGAGGAGAGCTTAGAGAAAAGCAACCCAGCCACACTTCATTGTGTTTGTGTTTTTTTCTTTATGTTGTTGCTGAGGCTGTGGTGCATGGAAGTAGCTGAAAGAGGAGGGAAGGAGGCCATGGAAGATATCCCATAGACAGGCTTAGATTATTGAGTTGGCAGACTGCCAGACAACTAGTGAACTGAGCCCAGGCTGTCTAAACCTCAGACAGTGCAGGGCAAGGCACACAGGACCACTATTCTGGTTCTCTGGAGGCAACCTCCCAGAGTTATAATAACTAAAGCATGGCAGGAGAATATCGAGTAGTACTCAAAGTAAGACTATAGTGGAAGGGGCAGGATAAGACGGGCCATAAGGAGGCGCCACCACCGCTAGCAGCAGATCCCATTACAAAAACCTCAGTCCTAAAAGTGGATCCACATGAGTAGGCCCTTGCACCTGTGAATGAACAAGGCTTCACACCATGACAAAGGTCCACCAAGGCAGATCTGATTGCCAGATTGGAATCTATCATTTCCTATATATTTGTCCAGAACTCCTCTCACTTCAAGAACTACCCAAGACACAAATAAAAAAACCAATAACAATAATAAAAATAAATAATAACAATGGTTTAAAAGAACAAATGCATTTTAGTTATGGGTGCACAACTTCCAAAAATAACCCCCAAAAATGTAAAAATAAAGGTTTTCTTTATCTATGAGTTTCAGTTACAAGGTAGATTAACACAAACTGAATTAAAACTATTTTGTTTTCATGTTGAATACAAAGGTATTTCTCAAACTTTCATAATAGTGAATCATTTTAAGATAGTGTAATACTATCTCGGGTCAAACCAGAATGTTAAGAACTATCACCCGATCAAACTATTGTGGCTTCTTCATATTAAAAATCATGAAGACTCAAAAAGAAAAGAGAATGATTATAAATACATTTTCTATACCATATCACACATTAGAGAGGGATTTATGATGGTAATAGCTCTCTCTGGGGAAAAGCATAATCCACTTGGGACCACAACAGAATCTCAGCACAATCACCCTTTTCTGGCTACAGTGAAAGACAGATCACTGCCTTTTCGGGATTTGTTGCTGAAGTATTAGAGCCATTACATGTTTCTGAAATAGAAACTATGAATAAAATACATATGTATTAGATACTTAGGAGAAATATTTCACTGTGTCTTATATTGTATTACAAACATGCAGCAACTTTTCCATAAAAATGTATCTGAGTAAATTTACATTTTAGATAAAGTCTTAAAATTGTTTATTTTTGGCAAAATGTATAGGTATATCAGATACCACCCCTATATTTATCACATATAAATTATTTTCTCTATATTTGTATTTGGACTTATTTGTTGAATATTATACAAAAAAACCCAAACTTTCCAAAGCAAACTCAGGAACCAAATGGTACATTCTACAGCAAACAAGCTTCTGCATGTGAAGCATTTCTACACATACAACCAAAATAATGAAGGCGCACCTCTCTGTTCTCTTCCTAGCCAATGAGCCCTACAATATCTTGAATGCTGTAGGTTGCATGTGTAGAGGGAGTTAAGTTAGCAACAATGCAGACCCAGCTCAGGAGATTCTCCAGTATGCATGCACATGCACACAAAATCATGCCCCTAAACACACCCACGCGCATGTGCATGGACATGTACACACACACGTGATAGATCATCACCAAACTGAAGAGGGAGAGGATAACAACAGACTGGGCTGCATTAGTAGGAGTGGTGCAGATCAAGGTAAATAATTATTCCGCTCTACTCTGCACTGGTGAGGCCACATCTGGAGTAATGTGTTCAGTTTTGGGCCCCCCACTATAGAAAGGATGTGGACAAATTGGAGAGGATCCAGCAGAGGGCAACAAAAATGGTTCAGAGGCTGGGGCACATGACTTTTGAGAAGAGGCTGAGGGAACTGGATTTGTTTAGTCTGGAAAAGAGAAGACTGAAGGGATTTAAGAGCAACCTGCAACTACCTGAAGGTTGGTTCCAAAGAGGATGGAATTAAACTGTTCTCAGTGATGACAGAACAAGGAGGAACTGTCTCAAGTTACAGCAACGGAGGTACAGGTTGGATAGTAAGAAAACCATTCTCACTAGGAGGATGGTGAAGAAATGAAACAAGTTACCTAGAGGTGGTAGAATATCCATCATTGGAGGTTTTTAAGGCCCAGCTTGATGAAGCCCTGGCTGATCAAGTTGAGGCTGGTCCTGCTTTAAGCAGGGTGTTGGACTACGTGACCTCCTG
Organism: Caiman crocodilus; assembly: GCA_030014935.1. Classification (NCBI taxonomy): domain Eukaryota; kingdom Metazoa; phylum Chordata; order Crocodylia; family Alligatoridae; genus Caiman; species Caiman crocodilus. The sequence continues at coordinate 8,817,361 of JAGPOW010000229.1, read as the reverse complement.
AGATCCCCACAACCCTAATTTTCTATGATTCTGTGAGTGGATCAGGGCCTAGCCACCTTGTCTGTATGCTTCATAAATCCTCCAAGCCAAAGTCTCCACAAAGAGAATTAGCAGATCAGTTCCATTGTTTCACCTAAGTACTTACATTCAGGGCTTCAGGGCTATGGGTATCAACTCTAATTGTAGCAAAGGATTCCATCTGTCAGGAAAGGTTTTTTTTCATATGTAGGAAAGACGTAACAAATGGGCTTTGCTCGAATTTGACTGCATGCATACAAGATTACTCATAATGTCTTTTTTACCCTTCAATTAAAAACAATATTGCCTTAAAGCACTCTCTCCTACCCCTTCTCTCTCTCTCTCTCTGTGTCACACACACGCGCGCGCGCACACACACACATACACACACACACAGCTGAGCAGAAAGAAAAAAAACAATAACAGACACCTTTATCAGTTGCAGCCATCTGTGTTCCTTTGATTTGATCCAAGTATTTTGGCAGGCATATATGTAGTTTTCTCCTACCCCTTTATGATCTTACCCTGCAAAGAAAATGTTCACTCCTACTTCCTCCTTTCTCCATGAGTTCAAGGGTCAAGCAGTGTTCTAAATTTGTCAGTGGCTGAACTTAAAATAACAAGGCATCATTGCTTAGGCTTAATTAGCTGTGATCTCAACACAATCTTTTAAATTTATTTGGAATAATTGCAATCATCTGATAACATTACACTTGGCAACATACACAAGATGATAAATAACATATGATTTTCAAACTAAGATATATGAAGCACTTGGTATTAAAGTGTATAATAAAGATATGACTATATGAATAGAAAGCATAAGATTTAACTCATCTTTCAAGTTAGCCTTTTGTAAAAAAAGTCCACTGCTCCTCTAATATAGAAAATGGAAAAGCAGGCTAGGATACTCAGTTTTTTAATTAGTAATCATATTTATAAATTAATCCCTGTGTAATGTATAGGTCTTTGACATGACTATAGGGGAAAACACATATTTTTTTTTTAACCATTTGTCCACCAAATCCCAAGAGCCCCAAATATCTAGGAAAGTCAGAAACAAAACTCCCATTGATACCCAAGAGCAGAATCAAGCTAAAAAAAAAAAAATCAGTGAGTTACAAACATATACAAACAAAAATACAGATTCTTAAAGAATAAAGAAGTAATAAATCAGAGAGTTCAATTGCTCTTTTGTATTTGATGGATTAAGAAGAAACTGAGAAAGAGGAGGGAGAAATAAGAGAAGGAAAAAGGTAACATGGTGTAGGAAACCTCCTTAGAAAATATCAATCTTTTCACTAAACATTATATATTAAAGGTCAGATATCTTATTACATCATCTAAAATATTTAAACAATTTGCCAAAAATAGCCCAAAAGAATTGGCATTTAAAATCTTATTCTATAGTGTTTTCTTTGTGTTGTTCCAAAGTACAGCCTGTTTTCCCTATCTGCTGTGGGTATGCAAAACTGCGCTGTCCAAAACTGTGCACACTCTCTCTCTCTCTCTCTCTCTCTCTCTAGGTGTAATTGTGCATATCGTTTATAAACATATGTGCATATCTAGAGAGAAACAGAGTGAACTAAGTTGTGTACATACAAACCCATTTCAATATTACTGTATAGAGATAATATTTATACATATGCATACACACACACACACCTTGTGATATTAATTCAATAATTTTCCCCCTCTACCTCCTGTATACAAAAGCTGCTTTTTGATCATTATTACAAATCAATTATGATAGTAAACTATCCCAGTTAAAAATGCACTCATTAAATATTATAGTACTTCTTTTCTGACACCATTTTAGAGCACAGAACTCTATTTAAAGAAAATCATTCCTTATATGCTGACATAACTGAAAACTTGAAGTATTTCTAGCAGAAAACAGAGCAGTGGATTTTAAAGTTGAGAGATGTAACTGCAATTGAACAAAACTACAAGCAGCATGATGGCAACAAACCCTCCAGGACAAGCTTTTAAAAGTAAAAATAGGGTTACCATCTTGGCAAAACTAGATAAGAAGACAAAATTACTTACGCAAAACTTGTTTACCACAAATCATCCTTGCGCCAGCATTGCACTTGCAAGATTTTCTCTTAGTAAGGATTTCCAGAATCATGCTGAGCAACAGCAGATAAAAGCACAGCAAAAGACTACATTAGAGCAGCACATGTACATTCTTCAGGGTGCTTCATAACCCAAGACTCTGCTTTTATAAATTTTATTCTCCCTGTCTTACCTCAGGTTGAGTTGTAGTAAGGGAAGTTATTTTTCAGAGCAGAGCAAAGGAGACCTATACTTTGGTCAGCTGCCATCTCCAAAACTGCTTACATGGTCTATCAAGAAACAGAAGACATTCTTAAAAAACCTGAGTTTTATATTTTTATTTAAAAATTAAGAAGGCCTGCTCCACTATGGATTTAAAAAAATCCCGGTATTTCTAAAACAGCTCTGTCCTGAAATAACTATAATGTTCACCGGGAAAATACATGGAAAAAGTTATTGAGTAAAATCATTAAAAAAAAAAAAAAAAAAAAAGCTAAAATATTGAAACAGGCCATCTAAATTATTTATTGTTTACACAAGTTAGGTGCATTCTGCATGTTGTTCGACATTAAAAAAAATACAGATATCATATTAAAGTGAAAAAATTACTAAATGTGCAAAACTCTAGAAATCTTAGTGCAGAACTGATAGCTTTTATTAGACCAACTATGAAATCACAAAAAAATATATCCATCTTTGCAAGCTTTCAGGCACACATGCCATTCTTCAGCCTGAAGACCAAGCCAGCATGGTAATAATTCTCTTGGGTAGAAAATAAACTTCATTTTGCAAAGGGAACTTTGAGGCTGGAAGTCTGTTCCCTTGGGGTCTATGAGAGTCCTGCATTTCTTTTTGTTTCAGACCAAGACGCACGGGTGACTGGTAGGGGGGCAGCCAGTCAGGATTGCAACAAGTCTCGCTGCCCGGGGGGGTGTCCCCCGCCACTGATCTCACTGTCCAGGGAGAGTTCCTCTGCAGCCAGTCACTGTGGCCAATCGCTGGAGCCGCTTCTAGGAGTAGCTGTGGCTGCTTCTGGGAGCGGCTACAGTGATTGGCCAGCACTTGCAGGGTGGGCACTGGTGCTCCCACCTACCCCATCCACTGCCTAAGCAGCAAGTGCTGCTGATTAGGGGGTGCATCAGCACTCCTCCATGCACCTCCTATGGCTCAAAGTTCCCGTCTTCAAAATGAAGATTATTTTCTACCTAGGAAGAGTTTTACCATCTTGGATTTGTCCTCTGCCTGAAGAAGGACATGTATGCCTGAACGCTTGCAAAGAAAGATAATTTGTGATTTTTTTAGTTGGTCTAATAAAAGGTAACAATTCTGAACCAAGAATTCTAGAGTTTGGCATTTCTTTTTGTCTCAGACCAACACGACCACCAAAAAATCCCTGAAAATTAATAAAACATTTTCTTTCCCCCCAAATAAGACATGCACCTTGTTTTTTCAAAGGCAGAATGAAAACAAAAAGATTTTCCAGAGTTTTGACGGCCTAAAGAAGAGACAGTCTAATCATCAGGTCACTCATCCTCCTTTTCCTTTATAAGTAAAAGCTACAGTTTAACCTTTCCACAGCTGAACTGTCAGTAGCTCTTTTCTGCTTAGTCAAAAGTTGAAACTGCAGCTGCTACTGGAAACTGAACTCTGGTCAGATCTAGGATTGCTGTTGCCAGGATGCTGATTTTAAACTTTGAGTGAAACAGGAATCAAAGTGGAGTTCAACCGCATCACTGTATCACTCCTCCTCCCCCAAAATATGCCTATGCTGGACTCCAACCCTCCTTCCATGCAACTGCTAGAAAGAAAAGAAATAACAGGTATTTTATAGCATCTCCATGCTTATATTTTGGGTAGAAAAACGTCTTCCCCACCTAAGACATGCACCCCAATTTTGGAAGGCTATTTTTGGCAGAAAATGTGATATGCAACTAAATATGGTACTTTTCTAATGGAAGTAAAACTCTCAGCTTTTAAACACTACTATTCCAACAACGCCAGAATAACTAAGTTAGCAATAACCAAAGATAGATGAAATATTTTTGTGTATGTTTGCCTAAAATTTTAACTCTATGGTCTTGTGTTAATTTTTACACTAATATCACATTAGTTGAAAAGGTTTAGAAATAGAAACAATTATATAACTACCCCTCAGAATTAAGGAAGAATGTTATAAGGGACTTTTTTTATATATAAAATGCATCTTTCACAAGGGACAAGTACCATTGTGGCTTCATTTTTTTCTGCATACTGATTTTGCAGTCAAATATCAATATCAAATGAATGTGCAATCCATGGACATTAGCTAAGCAACATTAAAAACAGTTTGAGACAGTTCCACATATTCATATTTGATTACTCATAAAAGATTGTATATGTGATCATATTCCTCACTAACAGAACGTCTTTATATTACACACACACGAAACACACTGACATTTTTAAAAGATCTGTGTTAAACACATGCGTTTGTCAAACCCAGGGGTATCCAATTTACAGGCAGCCAAGGGCACATGCCTTAGTCCTGGGGACTGCACGAGCTGCAGGCCACAGCCCCTAGGGCTATTTATGTCATAGGCAACCCCTGCACCACCCAGGCAGCCCAGATGCCCCCTCGCATTATGCATGCTGCATAGCCCAGGTTCCCTCCCAACCATGACCACCCTGGCCCGCTTCATGCACAGAACCCTCTTCCCCTTCCAGCTACAAGTACCATTTGTACACACAATTGGACAGGACGTATAAATTGGAGAAGGGAGGCGAAGCCCAAGGAAATCAGCAGCTGTGACAAAAGCAATAGTGGGGGGAGTGAGTGGTAACCAAGTCAGAGACCATGGGCCTCTTTGGGGTTTACATGTAGCCCATTGGCCACCAGTTGGATAACCCTCATCTAACCCAAGTAGTAGTCTGTTGCAACTTTGCTTCTATTGACATTAACAACAATCTATTTAACAGGATTAAAATCAGCCCAGTGATAAAATATTTTCTAAAATCAGTAACTCCTAAAGTGCATGAAATTCTCAATTAAAAGAAAAATGTGACACAGGCTATTATGAATAATACTATTAAAAAAAAACCTGTCCAATGAGAAAACACTCTAACAAATAATGTGCGAATATTTTTCAATTTAAAAAAATGTGTTAAGAATAATGTTTGTCAAAACTAGGGCTATGCAACTTCCACCAGCCATGTTCAAACCCCCAACATATCGGAAACTGTACCTCTGTTCCCTCAATTCTATTCACACTCACTACACCTCAAAGCAAAAGGAAATTTAATTATGAGCACTGTAATGAACTATCAATATTTGTCTGTTTAATATTAAACTGAGATGAAACCCAAGAATACGATAGCAGCAGAGGTAAAAGGTTAAAATCCAGCCTAGAAGAGGAGAGAAAGAGGTATTTTTAATAAGCTTAGTTCAATAGGTAAGATGGGCCTAACTGATAACCTTAAGTGTTTGAACATACATTTATCATTCCTTTATCTATGTGATTTTGTATTATAAGAACAGCTTGAGTTCACATTATTTGGGAGACATACCAGTCTAACACTTGCTTCTCAGCATGTCCCATACTGAGTATAATTCAACAAACAATTAATCTGCTATGAAACATTGTAAGCATATCCAATTAATGTACACTCCAGGCATAATGAAAGCTGTTCTTGTTCACTCTAATTAAACAGTAAGGGGCAACACTTAAAAGTCTAAACCAGTTTCTCTGATGGTGTAAATTCTCTGTTGGACTTCCAAAAATTGATGCAAATAATCCAGGACTGGATTTATCATGGAAGTTAAAAATAGCTCTCTGTTTTAAAGATATTTTAGAAAACTCACAAAGTACAGACAAAGAGCTACTCAGGGAAGGAATGCAAGATGATCTTTAGCCACGCCATCGCCTGTTGTTCTTTACAATTTCAGAGGAGTATAAGTGATAAAAAGGGAACCATCTCCTCTTTGACAACAAGCTAGTGATTGTCACCTGATAAGAAGTGTAAAATGTAAAAATTAAGAATTGACAAATGTAGATCAGAGCTGTCCAAACTGATGGCCTGTGGGCCATAGGCCCAAGCTCCTTGCCTGGTTGCCATTCCCCTATTGCTCCAGCTGTAACAATACCCAGAGACTCCAGGTTTCCCCTCTGTCCTCCAGTTTTCACTACTTGCCTCTGGCACCAGGGGCAGAGCAGTGAGGTGTAGCATGTCCTTGGGAACTGAGGGTGAGTCTGCAGTCTGAGGGGACATGTGACTTGCCCCAGTATAGCACATGGGCATGCGACCTTCCCTGGTTCAACTCACGGGGTGTGCAGCTTAGAAGTTGAATAGACTTGGAGTAGATCATAAATATCACAGAAAAGCAAGGCTGAAAGGCACCTCAGGAGGCCACCCAGTCCAATCCCCTGCTCAAAACAGGTTCCTCACTATCCAAGCCATCCTAGTCAGGAGTTTATCAAACCTGTTCTTTAACCCTTTGGCAACAGCCCGCATGCAAACTACCAGGCATAATACCTAAAATATCGAGAACTTGCCACAGGTAAAGCAGAAGAATGAGGGCACTCTCAATGCCCTGCTACTGTAAGGACAGAAAGCAGGAATAACTATGAAGCAAGCAGAGTGCTGCCTATCATTGTCTGGTAAGGGTTTGCTTAACTGACTTTATGAGAAGAAAATTATGTTGATACATGATCTGTAAGGTCCCTTCCAGCCCCTAACAACTATGATATTATGAATGTATAAATGACTAGAGGAAATTAAATGTAGAAAGATGGATCCTTTTCTTATATTATTTAAATTGAATGAACATTTTACAGCCCTCAGTTATAATATTCAAGTTAAATATCTTTAATCTGTCAATATCAAAAAATGGATTGAGACAGGCATTTAAACACTTAGTGTAATTGCCTGCCTAGTTGCTCAGGAAAGGAGATTTTATATTGAGAAGCCAGCCATTTGGCACGGTTGTGGAACATGAACCTGGGATCAAAATTAGGGAAGTTTTACTTTAGTTAAATCATGATGCTGCTTCACAGACTGGGTCAAGAAATCCTCATCTCAGACACTTAATCTTGTTACATACTTAGTAGAGAATTTCTAGGCAAACTTCCTTGTTCTTTTATTGCTTCTTTACATCTCAATTATATTACAGAAAACACAATAGCTTGACCACTGGAAAGGCAAAGTAGGAAAATGTCATAGAGATTACTCCTAATTATTCCATCAGGGTGCACAGTTTGAATCACCCCACCTCCAAAAAGGGAGCAGACTTGAACACTGATCAAAGGATATCAAAAGATCTCCCAGGAGAGTCAACAGGAAACCAAGACTCCTGCAGGGAACCTTCTGAACTACCCCTATCCCCTGCCTGCCCCTGACCTAACACTTCAGCTCTACCAGAACTTGACTTAAAGCTTCACCAGACAGAAGCTGCCCTGGGGAGCCCCCATCATAGAGGCACAAGGTTGAATCAATGACAAGTTAATGCAATGAAGATAGATTTCAACCACCTGAAGAAGGAGCCCTCAATACCCCTTCCAAATGTCAAAAAAAACTTTAATTTGCTGACAGTGTTTACTGGATGTCATCAGAATAGATAGACATTTTTTTTTTTAACAAAACTATCTTTACAGAAATTATTGCTTCCTTAAAGTCCTTCTTTAAAAAATCATTTGTATTATTATTGTATAATAACTACCTGTAATTTCACAGTATAGCTATGGCTATCTATTTTGCAAATATTACTAATATCATTTTGGTTTTTTACTCCAGTGAGAAAACAAACACACATATCACTACATAAAACCACTAAAATTGCAGTCTAGACTCAAGTGGTCTAATTAAAAACAAGAAAGCAAATCAGTGTAAAGCAATGAAATGGTTTCTCTAACATATCCTTTATTACTGTTGGCAAAAGTAGAGTAAGGCTGTAGGATTACTGAAACTAATCATAAAATGTATCACAGTGATCTGGCATCACTTTTGGCAACTATGACACTAAATATAATGGACAAACAATTTCTTTTTTAACTGAAATTTTCTCTCTATCCACAATAAATTTCCTTTTTAAAATCAGACCACTTGAGAGTTATGGCTTGTTTTTGAACACTGGCTTTGAACAAAACTAGATTTAGTTAGCAGCAGTACAACTCCCTTGTCTACACTATCAAAACTACTCTCAAAAGAACTGTCATAAAAGGGAGTTTCACTAATTTACATAAAATGACTATGGCAATACACAAACTGTACATAGACCACACCTTGGATTGTTATTTCAAAATTTATTATCTACTTTCCCAGTGAAACTAAATAACTTCCAACCTCTTGACAAAAGACAGTGAAGATATGTGGAACCTACTTATCTCTATACTATCAGTCATAAGCTAGGGGCAAAAAAGATCATTTTCACAGAAAGTCTCTTGCAGATCTGTAATTCACCAAATGCATAAGAAAAAGCCCGGTGACCACAGGTGAGAACAGTTTAGGAGAAAAAGATGACAATATAATTAATCACAGCACAGTTCATTATGTTAACTATGCTTAACAGGACAGATACTAGCACACTGCTGTCTATTTTCTCCAATAACCATTAAATGCAAAATACTAAGGCAGGAGCCAGGAAACTAAGACCCCCTCCCTTTTATGAGATGCCCATCTCAATGAACCACACACCTTCATGTGTCGTCTTTCTGACCCCCACATGTTGCCTACCCTGGAAGCCAACTTCAACGGAAGGAGTGAAAAGTACTCTTAGCAGTGCCTAGCCCATGATGCTTGAAAGTGGGTGATGAAGGTTCAGATCTGAACAAGGATGCCTTAGGACCTGGCTCTCCTATTCCCTAAGCAATACCCTAATCACTACACCAGTGGTGTACACCTTTTAGCCCTGCAAGCCAGATGAATGGCATGAGGCTGACCCAGCACTCCAGAATGAGACTCCGCACCACCTCCACCCAACCCATCATCCTTCATTTGGTGTAAAGGGCCACATCATCCAGCCTGTGGGAGTCCCCATGAGTCCATAAATTGGCAGCAGTTGCTGCTCCTTTGCCTCCACTTTTCCTCTGTCATTAAATTTTCAGACACTGGGGAGCTCTGCTGGTGAGATGACTGGCTTCTGTGGGCCAGATCTGAACTAAAAGAAGGGGCCCCTTCCTCCAACATTGTTGATTAGTGGCAGAACAAAACATATCCTTTCCAAGACTTAGAACAGAGTATACACAAATACCCTGACAGAACAGGACTGCGACAGAATGTAAGTGCCCTCAGAAGAGCAAGAAGAATTGCACTGAGGGGAGGTAAGTTCTAAAAAGCTGCTAAATAGCTAACGTAACACTTAAATATCTAAAGTTTGCTGCCGAAGTGCTACGTGCCCTCCATTGAGGAAGACCTGGGTTTGGGTCTCCATTTCCTCTAAAAATTCCAGAAAAGCATTTTTCCTAGATGAGTTGATTGTCTTCAAATGGTCAGGCAGAAAAAAAAAATGTTAAAATCTCTGAAAGGGAAGTTCAACAGCTTCTGGGTCAAATGGTATGGTTCCGGTGATGGGACAGTAATATAAGAAATGATGCATCCATTGATAAGTAAAACAATGAAAAGACTTGAATTATGTCTACTGTACCAGTTGACTGCCCCTATATTTATTAGTCTATCAGTGTCATTACTTGAACACAACTACACTGTTTCCAGTATAGGAGGTGGCCTATCCAAACTTGATGATGCCACTGCTAGACATGATAATGTTACTATATAAACCTGGCTTTAGTGGACTGAGCAAAGGAGATCCAAATTTCATTACTAGCTCTGCCACCAGGCTGCAGAGTGACTTTGGGCTAATATCTCCATCCTGTGACACCTGATTTTCCCCAGCTCTAAAAAACACACCTCCTTTGTAAATCCACTGTGAAATCTACTGGTTTCAGAAGAGCACTGTATAAGATTTCAAATGCGATACTGTTGTCACAACAGGACTAGAGATTTTGTTCTTCACCATAATACTAAACTTCCCATTTCTTTTTTCACCTTGAACAATTTTAGCTAGCATTCCAGAAAGTGTACCTACCTATAAGCCTTCATGTTTCAAACTATAAATCAACTGCTTGGAAGTCACAAGAAACTGGATAAGAATGCTCTTGTGCAACTGTCAACCCTGACACCTTTAAGAAAAGCATGTGGTGTGTAACGCTGGCAGATGGGGAGCTGGACTAGTGATCTGATCCAGTAAGGCAAGTCCTATGAATTGGTGTGAAGAATAGGAAAAAAAATCTTTGCTCTTCCAGATGGTGGATTAGGCAACACATTTATATTAATCAGGCAATCCTCAGTAGAACTCAGGAGAAGAATCATAACAAGAACCCTACACCACGCTACAAAGGATGAAGATACAGTGATTGGATACCTTATGGAGAAATTGTGCCTGGACTTGACTAGTCTCTCATATACACATGCATGGTATTCTTCTAGATAGTCAATAAGTTAATATTTTTCAAGCTTCAAAACAACCTTCTATATTGTACCAACTCTAGCACACATACCCACTCCTTTTCCAACCCAAGATGGTAGGGAGGAGGAAATCAATCAATCAATATTTTACTGTCCTCTTTATCAATCTCAAGTGACAAGTTTAGTACCCAGCTTTCTCTGCACTTTCTTGGAATTACTTATATGTCCATTAACAATTAAGATGATATTTGCCTGCAGGTGGCCAGATATTATGAAAGAATGAAGAAGGCATTTGATTTATTCTGTAATGTACTTTTACTTAACTGGTCTAACAGCACATCCGTTGTAATACAATCAATGAGGAAAATGTGAAAAACAAAAAGCTCCCTCATGAACGAAGCCAAAAATCAAATTATGTATCCATGCAGAAACAGCTCATATCTTCAATATTTCCCCTATTGTGCTTTTATTCTAGGAATAATTTTATAGGTGTCCCTGGATAAGCAGTGAGGGAAGGTAAAGTTATATACTTCAGTAATTTAATTCTTCTACTAACCAAGCATGTAGTAATAAAAGGGTGCAAAAGAAAACATAACAAATAAAGGAATGTCTGACTCCTATAATACTGTATTTGTTAGGATCCTATGGTACACTAACCCTAATCTATGTTCTGGTTCAGTTACCATTAACATTGCCACACTGAAAACAGGATTAATAGCAAAATGGATAGAGCTAAAACCTTTGCCCTTGACCTGATACAAGAAGACACACTTTTAAAAAGGAGCACTTACGAGGTTAGAAGTTTGAGTATCACAAGTCATATCCATGTTCTCACGTATAGTCCCAGTTTCTTAAGAAGGGAAGGTAAGCAGTAGATTCTGAGATTGAAATCTGTGCACTCAAAAAGAGTCAATCCTTCAAATCACTACTTTCGCAAAACAAACACAAACTATCATGGGAATACAGGCACTAATTTCATTGCTTATTCAGAACCCACTGACTGTTGGCTTGCCTAGAGAATGTCAACTGCAGTGGCTCTTGCTCAAACATGGGCTAAGGAAAAGCATTCCAAAACAAGCTAAATTGTTACATATAGCAAGCAGGATATAAACAGTCTGCAACAGATTAAGATGGTTTTTTTTAATTTGATAACTGATTATAAGTTTATAATGTATTTCTAAAGAAGCACAGTGAACTAATTATGTTTGTGTTGGGAGGAGGGAGGAGAGACGAAAGCATTTAAGATGCTATAAAGATGCAACCAATAATATGAAATCCTAGCTTCCAACCCCTGCTTTTAATATTCTCTCTAGAAAAAACATTTGCTTTTGATTTCAGGAGTGGTTTGTAATCAACAATTTAAAGATGGTTTAAAATTTCAATGGTTTCTTTCTCTGTGCCTCAATGTTCTTATTAAGCATTTTTACAACGTGTGAACCTACTGTAACCATAGGGTCCTGCAAGACCTCTCTCATCCAAGCACCCCTAACCCCCATGAAGAGTGTTAACGTTTCAACTGAACTATTTGAAATGAGAGCTGCAAGAGTTGGGCTCAAATTCTCACTGAGCTAATTCCCAGAATACCAGACTATCATGAAAAAATATTACACATTACTCATTTGGCTTGTTTGTGTTATTTTTTTTCCTTTATTTTACTATCCAGGTTTGCAAAGAACAATATATTAGCAGATTCCTACTAACAATCAGCTACTTTGAACCAATGATTCAAATTATTTCTAAAATACAATACCCTTCAGATTTGTCATCATTCTTCCTAATGTTGTATACTATGTACTTTGCTAGTTACTACAACAATACAAGCTTCCTCTTCCAAACTGACAAATCTTTTCTGAGTTAAAAGCAACTGTTTAAATTAGTGTCCTCAAATAAACAACCATTTTTAACTTCCTTAACAACTACCAAATCTAGAAGAATTCATTCATACCCTCTTAATAGTCTCACCAAGAAATTAAAATAAAACAAAAAAATATATTAATTGAAACAAAAATACCTCATGTGCCAAATGACAATATTCTATATATCATATTCAGTGCGACTCTTCACAAAATCAGAGCATTTCTAATGACTTGGCTATTGTAGAACATGCCTTTAAGTGGAAACATAAGTGGGGAAATCCCTGGGATGTAAAAAATTGTGCAAAACTGATGTAATGTGCTCAGTTGGTGAGAGAAATGGTTAAGCCATTATGCACTTCCGGCATCCCCTACAATAGGGCTAGTTCCAGACTTCCAGTGAGCAAAAATGACTCACAAAAAAAAGTAGAAGGGAAACTCAAAACTCTAGTAAAAAATAAAATAAAGTCCCACCTTCACTATCCCAATAAATTTCCACCCAAAAGTGAAGGTCATCAGTGTATGCCTTACCTATGTAATGGATTTACTTTCAAATGCAACCTTTAGAAAAGAAAGTAAGCCTAACATAGTAACTAATATTCAAAGCCTTTTTTCTCATGCTTCGTTCTTCAGCCTAGTCAGGGAGAACATTTTAAAACCAGTTAGTAGAGGGTTTATAGAAATTCTGGCATTCTGCAAAAAATAAGCAATTGTTAGCCATTTCAAAGGAAAAGCAATATTGTGTTACTATCTTTAATACCTTATTAATATATTTTAATAAAAAAGAATAACAGTAGCTTGAGACCTATCTGAGAGATCATTATTAACACCACAAGCCAATGAAGCACAAATAGAGTCAATTCTCTGGTTCTGTCTGAACTATTCAGACATCAATACACTACTGGCTGCTTCTCAGACCAATCCTGATGTGACAACTTCAGAGAAGGCAACTCAGCCATAGCTCAGATGGGAGTGGAAAGTCTTTTTTTTTTTTTTTAAATGGAGACAGTATAGCTAAAATGAGTTGTGAAAAGACCTGAAAAGGCCTTTTGAGATTTAAATCTTTATGTCTACTTCTTCTTTGTTTAGCACTATGTTGAAGGTAGTCTAAAAAAAAAAAGGTAGGCCCATCTCCTAAAAATCAGAAAGAAAACTGCTGCAATCAAGAAATATGGCTGATGCTGCTCTATTCATAAAGTCAAAGAAAAATAATTCGTTGCAGAATTATGTAAAAGGCTCTTTCTCTGGCTAAATAATGCAGTGAGAAATAAGCTATTCCAGCTTTGACTGAAAATTAATACTGATATCTGTGAAATCAGAATGACCAGTTAACATGACAAGTACAATTAATTTAGAGAAATGGTTAATTTAGAAATGAAAAAGTAAATATTTATTTAGTAAAGTATTTTACCTCTGCGCGTTGTGTTCGGGGCAAAACAGCCGATTTCTCAATGGCATAAACATCCACCAGGTACAGACGTGCTCCTTGCTCTCTGTCCAAAATGGCAGCAGTCTGGATTACACCAGTATGGCGCCCAATGGTAAACAGACGTCCAAGACTTTTGTCTTCACAACGTACTGATACGATGTAATATTCCACTTGGGCTTCAGAGCCTCTTGGACTAGCTGCTTCTATCGCTATTACGTTTGTCCCAATTGGTTCACCTTCTTTTAAAATAGTAATGTATTTTGGCTGTGTGAAAACAGGTCCATCAACTCCTTGCAGAATAACAGTCATCTCAGTGGTTGATTTTCTTCTTTCAGGACCAAGGTCTGTAGCTGCAACTATGAGGTTGTATATGAGCTGAGAAGGTACCAAAGCTGAGGCCACTCTTAAGTCTCCACTGTAACGATCCACAATAAAGGTTTCAGTATCCCCATTGATTATTTCATACTCAACTTCCCCATTTGCTCCTTCATCAGGATCTGCAGCAATAATTGTAGTTAGGACTGAACCCATCACAACTGAAGGGTCTGCTGCAAGAGCATTTTGTGATATGAATACAGGAACATTATCGTTTTGATCCGTAACTAAAATAGTCACATTTTTCACAGCAAATCGTCTAGATTCCACGGGAACAGCCTGATCAGTGGCTTTGACTGTTAACTCAAAGAGATTAGCAAATTCACGATCTATTTCAGCATTAGTAAATATCGTTCCTCTGATTTCATCTATACGAAAATGATTACCTCTTGGCATTTGTTGAATGATTGCATACATTAGCTGCCCATTTATATCTGCATCTGGATCCCGAGCAGTCACAGAAATAACAGAACTACCAACAGGAATATTCTCAACAATAGATTTAAAAATGTCCCCAGCAGGAAAATTAGGAGGATTGTCATTAAAATCCCTAACATGTATTACCACTGACATTGTTGAAGACCGAGGAGGCCTGCCTTGGTCCTTTGCCGTAATGTTTAGTTTAAACAGAGATTGCGTTTCGAAGTCCAACTTTTTTGCCAGAAAAATACTGCCAGTATTGGGACTGATGCTAAAGGTTCCATGATTATTAGTCCCTGTAATGCTATAATGGAGGTCTGCATTGTCACCCGAATCAGAATCAGTAGCAGTGACAGAAGATACAAGTTCACCAATTCTCATGTTTTCCAAGACATCCACAAACAAAGTAGACTTAGGGAAGGAAGGACTGTTGTCATTTTCATCTAGTACATCAATGCTTAATGTACAAGTTGAACTGAGGGAAATTGTCCCAGAATCTACTGCTTGGATGATAAGCGAATAAGATGCAGTAGCTTCGTGGTCCAGTTTGCCTACTAATGTTACCTGTCCCGTGCCAATATCTATTGCAAACTGGTTTTCTTCATTGCCTTTAGTTACAGAATAGTGAATCAAGCCATTATTACCTTCATCAACATCTGAGGCAGAAACTCTTAAAACTTGTGTTAGATTTGCTGCTAATTCAGATATAGTAGCTTGGTAGAGATCTTTTAAAAATTTGGGTGCATTATCATTGATATCTTTCATATAAATTTGCACAGTTGCCTGATCCTTTAGAGGTTTTGGCAACCCCTGATCTGTTGCTATAACCGTAAGACTAAATACTGCTGCTCCCCTTTGCCTCATAAGAGATTCCCTGTCAAACTGATGAGTACTTGTTATTTCCCCAGTTCCTGTGTTCAACTCAAAATCTGGCTGCATATTTTCAAAGGAATACCTAACTTCACCATTTGGTCCAAAATCTTTATCAACAGCATTTATTTTACCCACAAATGAACCACCACTCTGTTCTTCTTCAAAATAAAACACATAATTGGTACTGTTAAACAATGGTCTATTATCATTTACATCCTCTAAAATTATTGTGACATTTACAGTAGCACTAAGAGGTTCTACTGCTCTATCAGAAGCGATAACCAGTAGAATATATCTTTCTTGAAGCTCACGGTCCAGTTCACTCTTTATATACAGCTGGCCATCTGGGAATATGCCAAAGGCATCCCCGGTATTTCCTTCAGTTATAGTATAAGCTATTTCTCCATTTGCTCCTGAATCCTTGTCAGAAGCTTGCACTTTAAAGAATCTGGAATTCACAGGTTCCGACTCCAAAATAGTGACTTCATAGGAAAGCTGATCAAATACAGGTGAGTTATCATTTACATCATGAACAGAAACAGCTAAAATAAAACTAGAGGAGAGCTGTGGAACTCCCATATCCGAGGCCAGAATTTCTACCTGATAAGACCCAGCAATTATGTCAAGTGGCCCTTCCAAACTTATGTTGCCATTTTGTTCATTAATGGAAAATAGGCCCTTTGGATTCTGCTTAAGGCTATAAAGGACTATGCCATTGACACCTTCATCGGGGTCAACAGCTTTGGCTTGAAATATGGTATGCCCAGCTTTCCAGTTCTCAACCACATTTACACTTTCCACTGCATGAATAAAATGAGGGGAATTGTCATTTAAATCTCTGACAGTTATATTGACCATAGTGTCTCCAGTTATTGCCCCCCCACTAGCCACCACTTTTAGCTGGTAAAATGCTTGCTCTTCCCGATCGATGATACTGGCCGTGGTGATCTGGCCTGTCACTTTGTTAATGGCAAACATGCCCCTTTGGTCACCTGTTGTAATAAGGTAGGTGATGTTGATGTTAAGGTCCATTGTAGAAGCATAAACAGTGCCAACATGATAGCCCAGAGCAACGTTTTCAAAGACAACAAAGCTGTATACATCCTGGCTAAAAACTGGGGGGTTGTCCTGAGTGTCCAAGACAGTGATGGTGACTATGGCCTGATTTTGGGAGTGAAGATGTCCACCATCAGTGGCCATTATTTGCAACTGGTAGGCAGTCTTCTCTTCCCTGTCAAGGGCAATTTTTGTAGTGATGACCCCCGTCTGGGTATGGATCTGAAACCTGGAGGTGTCTCCAGCTGAGATGCTATACTTGACTGTCCCATTGAGTCCCATGTCTGGGTCGGTAGCAGACACAGTGGTAAGATAGCTGCCTGCAGGCTCATTCTCCTGGATATGGGCAAAATACTGAACTGGGTAAAACACAGGGCTGTTGTCATTCACATCCAGCACGCTCACGTTGACCCGGGCTACTGAGGAAAGGGGAGGAGAACCTAAATCAGTGGCCAAAACCTGAAGGGAGTAGTAGCTCTGTTCTTCTCTGTCTAATTGTGTGATGGTACTGAGCTTGCCTGACACAGGATCCAGGCGGAAGACCCTGCGAGGGGCCATCAAGGGGCCGACTGCTGCCACAGTTGGCTCAGCTTCCTGCAAGGAGAAGCGCACAGTCCCATTGTCCCCCAAATCCCCATCAGTGGCACTCAAGATCAGCAACTCAGTGCCTGAGGGGGAGTTCTCAGCTAGAGACACCTGGTAACCTTCTGGTTGGCTGAAGCAGGGTCTGTTGTCATTAACATCCAGGATGGTCACCATCAGCTGAGCATAGGAAAATTTGGGCTGTACTCCTTGGTCACGAGCACTGATGTTCAGCACCACCTCTGAGGCCCTCTCTCGGTCCAGCCCACCAGAGGCTAATACGACATTACCAGGGCCAGTAACACCAGTGTCAGTGCCCGCAGTGGTGACCAGGCCACTGTGCTCACTGATGCGGAACCAGCCCAGCTCATTCCCAGA
This sequence comes from Caiman crocodilus, assembly GCA_030014935.1. Lineage (NCBI taxonomy): Eukaryota > Metazoa > Chordata > Crocodylia > Alligatoridae > Caiman > Caiman crocodilus. The sequence goes on along the minus strand of JAGPOW010000229.1, from coordinate 8,799,883 downwards.
AACAATGCTGTATTTGAGGTTGGCATTGAGACCAGAGTCACGGTCAGTGGCACTAAGACCCCGCACATAGCTGCCCAGTGGTACCTCCTCACTGATATTGACCTGGTAAACAGACTGCCCAAAAACAGGCGGGTGGTCATTGATGTCATTCACAAATATCACCAGGCTGGCCACTGACGAGCGGCTCACTGGGGCAGGAACTAACCTGTCTGGAGACAGGGAGGGACTAGGGGACGCTGGTGATGATGGAGGAGCCCCAAAGTTATCAGCCACAGCCACGGTAAGATTGTAAGCAGGAATACGCTCCCGGTCCAGTGCAGCTGCTACTTTGATGAGACTGAGGTTAGGCACCTTGCTACTCTGCACCTCAAAGTGACGCTGCTCATTTCCTGCCAGGATGGACACTGAGATGTTCCCATTGGCAGCAGGTGAATCAGCATCACTCACAGTTAAAAGTGCCACCACTGTGCCAGGAGCAGCATTCTCATCCACTGATGCAAAGCGGGAGGTGGCAGGGAAGTAGCGGAATTTCACCCGCGGCTCATTGTCATTCACATCAATCAGGCGGATGAGGGCCTCAGCTCGGCCGCTCAGCGCTGGCGCTCCCCTGTCCATGGCCTGCACAGTCAGCGAGTATTGCTGCCGTATCTCGTAATCCAATGGCTCCCGGATGCGAATCACCCCGCTCTCCGGGTCCACCTCAAATGGGATATTCCCAGCCCCTCCCCCAATACCACCCTCCACCCCCTCCAGGCAGTATCGGATGTCAGCGTTGGTGCCTTCATCAGCATCAGCTGCTGCCACCTGAAGGACGCTGGCCCCAACTGGTGCATCCTCAGGCACCCGGGCTTGGTAGAGCGCTTGGCTGAAGATGGGTGGGTTGTCATTGATATCCTGCACGGTGACGTTGACCTGCAGGTATCCACGCCGCCGCGGCTCTCCCTTGTCCTCTACCTGCACCAGGAGCTGGTAGGTAGGGGTAGCCTCTCGGTCCAGCCCGCCCCGGGAGACCAGATGCAAGAAGGCTCCTTCCCCACTGGGATTGAGGGTGATGTTGAGCCGGAAACGCCCTTCCTCGTTGCCCCCCACGATGCGGTAGGAGCTGTGGTCCACACCATTAGTGCCACTGTCCGCATCAGTGGCCGTGTCCAGAATTAGCTGGCGGCCGCTGCCCGTGTCCTCTTTGAAGGTCACCACAATGGAGGGATCCGGAAAGACGGGAGCATTGTCATTCAGGTCCAGCACCAGGACCCGCACCTCGCTGGGGTACGTGGGCTGGCTGGACAGTACCACCAGGTCCATCACGTCGCTGGCGAGGCTCTCCCGGTCGATGGTGGACCGGGTGTGCAGGGCTCCGGAGGTGGCATTGATGGAAAAAAGGGCATGGTGCTCGCTGAGGCGGTAGGTGAAACCCGGACGGGTGGCGACGGTGCCCACCCAGGCGCCCGCGGGCTGCTCCTCCAGCACCTGGAAGACCTGGCGGGGCTCGGCGCGCGCGGGCGGCGGCAGCGGCAGGACCAGGGCGCACAGGAGCAGCCAAGCTGGGGACGCCGGCCAGCCCATGGCTCTCGGGCAGGCGGCTTGGCGCGGGGCGGTGGTGATCCAGCTCAGGAAGGCGGCGAGGGGGAGCTCCGCCTGAGCCAAGGCATCCAGCGGCGGCGGCGGCGGCGGGGGGCTGCAGCTGCCCGCATCCCCCGCGCCCCGGGCTCGGGCAGCCGGGGCGGGGGTACTCACGCGGCGCCGAGAGAGACGCGGAGGGCTGCGGGGTAGCCTCCAAAGCAAGGTCCCGGCTCCGTCGGGGCTGGCGGCGCGGCGTCCCGGCGGCTCAGCGCCCGCCGCCCATTTGTACATCCCCGGCGGGGACTCCGGGACAGGGCGCCATCCCCGCCGCTCGCCGCCGCCGCCGCCGCCGCCGCGCTCCGGCTTTGTAATCCACGCGCGCGCCGCCGCCGCTGCCGCTACCGCTCCTGCTGCCGCTGCCCGCAGCCCGGCGCAAACTTTGTTGGCGACTCATGGATCCCCCTCTCTTCACCCCGGCCCCGCCTCCCTCGGCCCGCCCCGTCGCCGCCGCCCCGCCCCGCCGCTCCGCTCCCCACACGGCCGGCGCCCGCCTCCTGCACCGGGGGGAGAGCCCGAGCCCGAGCGCCCCGCAGCCCTCTGGCCGCAGGGGCCGAGTCGCGGCGTCCCGGCGAAGGTTGGGGGGGGGGGGGGCTGTGTGTCCTTCTTCACCTCCAAAGTGGGCGACGCGGCGAGATACGGGTGACGCGAGCGCTTTGCAAATGGGCTCTCCTTTAAAAGAGGAACAGTCCCCGAGGCTTTCCCCTGGCAGAGCTCCAGGGGCAGCATGCCCCCTCCACAAATCTGCCTGGTCTGAACTGATTCTGCCTGGGCGCCACAGGCATCTGGTGGCAGGGGGCATAGGGGTGCACGTGCCCCCCAACCATTGCTCTGCCTGACAGCCGACACTGATGCTGTCGGCAGGACTGGTACCCCCTGACAGGGCCACCGCCGTTGCAGCTTCGATAGGTGCCCCCCCCAGATGCAGGAGACACCAGTGGCTCATGCTTGGCACAGCTTAGAGCACGGGCGATTGGTGCCGTCTTAGTCAGGGGAGGCACGTGCCCCCCCAGCAGACAGTCAGGGACAGGGAGGTCCCCCACGCATCTCACCATAGAAGTCTTCCAAAAGTGGCCGGGGGGCTCCATCCCAGCACTCCCCAGCTAGTGCTTGCAGTGGAGGCACCAGTGCTCCCACCTGCCCCCTGCCTGTTGCCTAAGCAGTGAGTACGACCTGTCAGGGCTGCTCTCAGGGGTGCACCCCCATGCACCCCTTACATGTTACCACATTAGAGGGAACGCTGCCCAGGAGCTGCTTGAGGTCCGCTCCCTGCCCGACTCTCTGTGGCAGTGGGGTCTGGCAGCTCAGGAGCGAGGGGATCTAGGTCTGGAGGTGTTTCCAAATGGGTCCTGGTACCCAAAGGCTAGGGACACAGACCGGTTCAAGTGATCAGACACGGGCTTAAACCTGTAACAGGACGGATGTTCAGTGCACATAAACCAGTTTGAAAATGACTGAAACCAGTTTGTGTAAACCTGACAAGTATCAGACTTAACTGATTTGGGTCAAACTGGTTTATGCATTGTCTGTCCCAGACCAAAAGGTTCGGAACGACTCCCGTCCCCTGCCAGAGGCAGGGTTGGCAAAGGGAGAAGCCCTGCAGTCACTGACCTGCTCCCTTACTGAAGCTGTAAGGCTAAAGGAGTTGGGCCAACAATAGACCTAGCATTTTGCTCTGATTTGGGGTTTTGTTTTGAGTCTGGATTTTTTTTTCCCTCCTGTTTCTTTTTGTTCTGTTTTGTGTTAGCAGGGCTGTCATTGCCCCCCATGCCTCCTAGGCTGGATTTTGTTAACTTGCTACAGGTGCCCCTGCTCCTCCTTGGCTGAGGAGACCAGACCTAGAGGCTTTGCATGCCACTGGTAGAGGGGAAATGTGAGGGTTGCTGGCAGGTTTGGTCCTGCAGTTAGCTTTGCTCACCCTCTAAACTGTGAGGCTGAGTGGGGAGAGAACATAAAAACACTCACTCGCCACATCAAACCATATGTCCAACTTGTCCTGTGTCAGAGAGCAGATGCTGAGAGGGAGACTGAACTGGAGGTGGGGGAGTTTCCCCCTTGCTCGCCTTCTCTCACTTGCAGCCTCCAGCATTTAAGGGCTAGGAAGTTATGTCTGAGAGGATGCATCCCATAACTCACATGCTCAATAGCTACTGATGTCTTTTAAATAATTGTTTTAGGTTGGGGTGCTCAACTTCTGGCCTGTGGAGCAAATGCAAGCTGCAGAGTCACAGCATCTGGCCTGCAGTGCTCCCCACAGGTCAGGAAATTTGTTGGCAGGGGAGCAGTGGCAAGTAATACCACCACTCCCCCATCCTTCCCCACACAGCTGGATAGGGGCCAGGCTGCTTCCTGATCCCCTCTCAATGCCTCGATTAGGCCCTGCCTCACTGCCCTGTGTGCCAGACCCAACTGACCAGCAGGATCTGGCCCACAGACAGACTGAGCACTGTCCATCTGGCCGGGGTGGGGGGGGGGAAATGGTTGGGCACCACTGTTCTAGGTCATTGAACAGAGAAGTAAAGGAACTCCCTATGTAACTACTTCTCAGGGCCCACCCAAGAGCCCCCCTTTGGTTCCCTAATAAAATGAATATGTCCTTAACTGCAAGAGTCTGGGCAATGCAACAAGTCTCATTATGTGGAAGCAAAGTGACTTACAAAGGTGTGTCTGCTTGTAAAAATCAAAAATGGTGTGGTTGGCCACAGGCTCTGCACTTCTTTGTTTAAATGGGATCTTTAGGAAGTCAGGGAGTCAGCTGTGGTTGGTTCATTTTATTCCCAAGAAGATGTTCAACTGTGCAGCAATAACCTTCTAAATAAATCAAGTGGATGCTTACAATATTCAAATGTGAATTAAGTACAGTAATGCAGATTTTAAGTGTCAGCATTTCCACTGCCCTGACCTTCGGTATGGTTGTACTGCAGATAAGTTAGGAAGCAAGAGTATTTCAATTGTAGACAGAGAGCGCCCTCTGGTGTCCCTTCATTAATACAGATTTTTCTGCATTGTCTCCTATCAAATTTTCTTTCAAAACCAGGAGGCTTCTATTGCAATGCTATTTCCTCTTTGTTACCTTGGGATAGCAGGAGAGACGGAAAAGAAAATATGCAGGAATCTATGAATTGCATCTTTTCATTAATATGTAATTTTGATTGCACAATAAGTATCTTCTTATTCTACTAAGCACTTATTTTGAAGAGATAATTGCTTGAAGGAAGTTTTTGGCAGGGTTAGTCCTAAACTGTATGCAATATTGTTTTAGTATAAATATCTGGACATGGCTACATAGCCAGGAATGCATATGGGAGCAAAAAACATCATTTATAATTGATTAAATGCATCAGTTTAATCCCAGCTGTTATTATAGTGTCATTAGCAATTAAATCAGTGATTCTCAACCAGAGTACCATGGCACCCTGGAGTCTCTTGCGATTCTTTCAGGGGTGCCATGTGATGCCATGCAACGTTAGCACTGTTAAGGGTACAACCATGATTCACAAAATAATCCCAGAGATGTCAAATAAGAATCAGTGTTAAAGACGGCCTACCTGTTATGGTCTTTCTGAGCAATTTAAAATAGAAGATTCACTCTGTATATTTTTCTGTAGTCAAACTGAGTGAAAATGAATCAGATATTTTTTTCTGATGGGTGCCTTGAGTCTATCAATAGGTGCCTTGACTGTAAAAAGGTTCAGAGCCACTGAACTACACCAATAAGGTAAACCTGCTGGAAAAAAAAAATGTAACTGTTTCATTTAATTTAATTTCATTCTTAAGAAAAGTAGCAAAAGTTGGGAGAGATTCCTTTACTTGATGGAAGAAGAAATGATAAGATAAAGGCTAGAAGATGAAAAGAATATTAATAAGGTGAAGTCCAAAGAAAATTGTTATTCTTGTATAGCATGAGGATAAAATCCCAGAAATACAGTGTTGTTGTTTTCTCACAGCTGGAATGAAGGAGGAAGAGCAAGTATAAATCTTAGGGCAAATTTCAGAGAAATGGCTCATTCTATTCCTGAATGTGAAGTGGTATTGCAGGTAATTAACTACTCCACAAATCTCTTTTGCACATACACGCCTGAAGCCAGTTTCGCTATAAGCTTAAAGCAGTAAACACTTGATCATGTTCTTTACAGGATGCAGCTTGTAGCCTCTGGGCATCGAACATCCTACCTCGGGCTTCCTTGCTCCAAGTATTTGCAGATATCCGGCTTGCCTTTGCAAGTAGCTTTGGGGCAGGTCTCTCTCCGCGCCGTGGCCCGCCCCTTCTCGCCTGGCATGACTTTGATCTTCCAGAGGTGGGGCTTCCTGCAGTGTGGTCACCCTTTTCAGCTACCTATGGTAGAGGTCTTCTGCGAGGCTCCTCCTCCCCTTTCATCTCGCCCTTACCCTACCCAGCAGATGTTGGTGTTCCTGTTGCTGCTCCCTCAGGCACGCCACTAATGAGCTCACCCCTATCACCATGCCTCAGCCCCTTCAAACCCGGGGTAACACAACCAAAACAAAATTCTACTGAACTTAATCATGGCTCACTGCCTAATGATGTCAGGGCCTCTGCTTCTCTGTCCTTCTATCGAGTCACTGCCCGTGACTCAGCCTACTAGCTCTCACTCTCCGGGCCAGGTACCACCACTCTTTGTCCTGCGCCTACTGTGCAACCCTCTCTCCGGGTTCTCCTTGACGCGGATCCCTCTCTCTGGGTCTATACCATCTTGCCGTCCCTTCTCCAGGTCCTCCCAGGGCTGCAGCCTTTCTCCCGGATCCAACCCCAACCGCAGTCCTCTCTCTGGGTCTTCCTTGGATCGCGGATCCCTCCATGCTGTTGTGGCTCTCTCCCCACTCTTCCCAGGCTCACCCACTGCAGCCGCGCCGTCCTCCGGTGTCCATTCATCTCCAGGCTCTCTCACTCCTCCGGGGGGCGCACCGGCAGTCAGCTCCGGCGTTCCATGCCTCCAGCAGTCTCTGTCAACCCGGCCTCCTCCAAGTAGCCACGTGCGTGCCCCCCGCTCTTTGCTGCGATCGTCTCTTTTATCTCCATCGGCCAAAGGTCTTCGCTGACGTCACCTGCCATCCGCAGGTGATTCAAGTCTTTGTTTTGGCTGCGTGCAGGCTTCTCTGGCGGTCCCTGTTCTTCCTTGGCTCCTGCAGTAAGTAACTTAATTTTTTCCTTTCCTTTTCCTTCTGTTTTGCACCTGTTTCTGCCTCCGTGGCTCCTTCCGGGACCTCCGGAGTTTCCTCAGGGTTTCTCCCTCTGTGACAAAGCTCTTCAGAGATAAAGGGCCACAAGTAATGGCAAGTAAAAGGAGATTGTGGATAACAGAATTTGATTAGTGCTTCCAGGTTGTGCTTGTTTGGCAGTTCAATATTGCCCATACTGCCCATACTGCAGGCAGCTAATGTGTTAGATCTTCTCATTTGTTTCCTTATCTAAATAAACAAAGAAGTCAAGTCATAAGTCAAAATAAATGCACTCTATACAGTGTGAGGGTCCAACCTTCTGACCCTTCTTACCTTTTGGCAGGTAAGCTACAAATTTGCATTGTACCCTCCCCAAATGCCACTTACCCCATATGCCACTCTATTTTTTGCTCCCTGTCCTATATGCCACTTTGTTGCCTCCTCAGTCCACCACGTGTCACACACACAGGCTACCTATGCCACTTGGTTGGCCACCCCGATCTATATAATATAATCTTTAATTTTATTTTTTAATCAGTCCCATGGAATGCCCCTGCCCATTACAGGACGGGAAGGCCAGGTGAGGGAGATTCCTTACTCTCCATCAATGCTGACCTTGTGAAGGAACACCTTGAGAGGCAGAACACTTTCAAGTCAGCTGGCCCTGACAGTTTGCACCCCAGGGAGCAAGGAGCTGGCTAGCATCAGAGCCCAGCCCCTGACATGGATCTTCAAGAACACCTAGTGCTCCGATGAAGTGCCTGAAGATTGGAAGAAGGCCAGTGTGGTACCTGTCTTCAAGAAAGGGAAGAATGTGGATCTGGCAGACTACAGGCCCATCAGCCTGACCTCTATCCCAGGGAAGGCCTTAGAAAAAAGATTAACAGACTGGCCGATGGCAACATCCTGAGGGATAGCCAGCACGGGTTTGTTGCAGGTAGGTCTTGCTTGACCAATCTTACTTCCTTTTACGACCAGGAAGAAGAAATTGATGTCATATATCTTGACTTTAAAAAAAGCCTTCAATCTGGTATCCCATGATCACCTTGTAGCAAAACTGGCCAACTGCAGCCTTGGCTACACCACAATCTGCTGGCTGGGGAATTGGCTCCATGGCAGGACCCAGAGCGTGGTAGTTGACAGAAGTCAATCATCATTGCCGGGGTCATCTGACCCCGGTGCTCTTTCCTGCCAAGGCAGGGGGTCGGACTAGATGATCTGCCCAGGTCCCTTCCGACTCTAGACACTATGAAAC
>JAGPOW010000229.1:8779381-8789787 GCA_030014935.1 Caiman crocodilus | reverse complement strand
AGAGTATGCACAGTGGGTATCAGGGAAAGACCCTGAGGGAGGACTTTCTCCCCCACAATGTAGCTCCTCCAGGCTGTAAATGCCCCAGCCCTGTCCCCACACCAGTCCCCTACCTATCAGTGATGGGGGGGTGGAAATGGAGCCCTGCCCCCTAGCCAGGGTCTGCACAGGGGCTGGTAAGAGAAAGCGTCCCAAGCAGGGGCTTTCTCTCCTGCAGCTTGGTTCTCCAGGCTGCAGATGCTCCAGCCTCACCCCCTTGCCAGCTCCCCACCTGTCAGCTGCAGCAGGTGTGGCTAGATAGGGAGAATGGACTCCTTTCTGGCCCCCCAGCTGGGATCTGCACAGTGTAGGGGAGAAAGCCAACAAGGTTGACAGGCAAGAGCCTGTCTTTCATCTGGCCACTGGTCTGAAAGGTCAGGAGATAAAACTACAACTTCTCAGACTGAATTAACTGAAAATGTGTATGTGACAATTTAGCACCAACTTTATCCATTTTGCTTGCTAAAAAATTACTGTTAATAATTTAAAGCCAGGCACAAGAAAGAAAAATCAAATAAACGTTGTTTTTTTGCAGGATGTGAGTACATAGACCTAAGCTGCATCGCTCCACAAACTAGCATTGTTACAATTTAATTTTGGATAAATGATGATTCCTGGAAATAACAAGACATCTCTCATTTGACTGATATGAATGATATTCTGCAATGCTATGAATGTTACTGCAGCCAGCAGTAACGATAGGCAGACAGATGGACAGAAAGACTAACTCAGTATTTGAAAGCATATTGTCTATAAAATAAGACAGGGATCTTCCAATATTTAACCATCAGGTACAATGTATGTAAACCTTTTTAAATCTTTTGATACCAAAACAAATAATAAAATTAAAAGTCAGATGGTTAATATTAGTTTAAAGATGTTTCTATTTTACAGGATCCAAAGCAAGCATTTTGTTTAAAAAGTTTAGAGAAAATAACATAAGAATTACTTAAAAAAATATTTCCCAATACTTGTATTTTAATAGATAAATGCTGATAGTAATTTTGATAGTTGTTCTGGTAACAATTTTGATTAAAAGTGTTGCCAGAAAAAATAATGAAAACATTTTGAAAATAGGTTTATATAATGTTTTAGTCTTTAAAAAATGTAATAGGTAAGAAAAAAAGTTAACTGAACAATTTGAAACAGCTGAACCAGGAACAGAACAAAATTGTTTTGTACCTAGGATCACACTTCAGTGGTTATATATGTTCCAAATGAGCTAATGAAGTTCTCAAATCACCTCATTAGAACTAAGTTTCTTCTTTCACATCACCACCAATATAAGTTATTGGTGCCACCTTAATTATACCTTCAGTTCTGCTGATGATACACTCTGACACTTCAGGTTTCTACTTCCAGATACTGAGAACCATAAAATCCAGATGCCATCAAACTTCCACTTTAATGCAAAGTCTTGATGGTGATATTCTTTTGTGTCGACAGGTTAGCACATCTGGCTGTCATATATTCAGAACATTTTGAACTTATTGTCCTTTAAATGTTTTGAGGTGGAAGTTGTGTTTTAGAGTGTAAATTGAATGAAACCAAAATATGTGATAAATGAGTGAAATGTGAAACGCATAATGTTTACAGTTTGGAGCATTTCAAGAAAATAAGAAAAAAAGGTTAAGGATGTTGTCACATATCTGTCAGTGGGGTACCCCCAGAGGCCTGGCTTTCTCCCTTCTGTCTTGTCACATGTCCTAAGAAAGATCAAATTTTGGCCTGGAGTAACTTCTTATCCCCACAAGCCTCAACTCCACTGCCCTTATGCTGGACCTCACAGCTGCAGCAGGGGAAATTCTGCCAACCACAGGTGGCTTCCTTTTGGGTAGTGAAAGAGATTTTAGGTCCCCCTTGAATGGGATAGCCTGGAAAATCACTTACCCAGACATCACTCTTCACCACAGGCAATCAGTAAGCAGACAAACAAGAGTATTCATCATATAGGTGAAAAAATATATACAATGAAAACTGACCATAAGTTTGGAGACAAAACAAAAAAGCATGTAACAATTTTTACCATGTCAACTGGCTACCACCTAGTTCCCTGAGAGGTCTGCCATTATTTCCAGATATCATCTTCCTGCTCATTCCTTCAGTTCTGGCTGCTGGGGACTTTGACCCTCCTCCAGTGTGGGAAAAATCCAAAGATCTTGGTCACTTTACAGACTGACCTTATAATACCTCCAAGTCAGCTCCACCCCTCCAATTCACATTGTCCGAATTCTTCATGTTTCTCCAGAATCCTCAAGAAACGTTTCTCTGTGGGTTATCTAGCATTCTTCTGAATGATGGTCCATTTCTATCAGCTGTTTTTGTGGCAGAGGAGTTGATTTCCCTGTTATAAGCTGTGGGTTCATCAGAGCTAGGTGCCTAGGCCTGGGTACTACCTGTGACCAGCACTGTCTTACAGGTGCTGCCTCTTGCCGCTGTTATCCACCACAACTTGCTGTAAGCTTAATTTATGTAACAGGAAGCAGTTCACCATTATGCATAATCCTCCCACAGGTAGGATTTATTACGTGCAGTAGTCACCATCCAAGTTGGGGCTTGCCCCTTTAAGGGTTGGCCAAGCTTCCCAGTTTGGTTGCTCTGTGTGTTTAACCAGGGCACCACTGGCAGGGAGCTCCACCACCCCTACATTCAATCCATATCCATTGTCATAACAGAAATATGCAATAACATAAAAAGCTGGGGCTAGTTGCCCCTCTTACCATGTCTGAGACCACTGCAGCCAGAAGCCTCCACTCTCTCTCATCTCCTTCTTCCAGTCAAAGATAGCTGCCTTTAATTCTCCTTCTGGATACTGAGCAACCAGTCAACTGGCCTCTCCACCCAGTGTCTCTTTGCCATACCTCAAGTCAAGTTAAGTTTGGGCATGGGGTTTTCCCAGGCCTCTCCAGGATCAGCTCCATGCTGGGTTTTCTCCCTATCTGGCAACTGGTAGCTCAGCAGCTTTTGAGTTCTCTGAGCTGGTTTTCTCCCCAGCTTGGCAACTGGCAGTATCTGAGTTCACTAACATGCTCCAGAGATGATGAGGGCTGAGGGATGAATGCAGAGCCCTGCTCATCACTCTACTACATAGGGAGACCATGTCTTTGGTGCCCAACCTAGTAATGTCTTCTTCTGCCCATCTGGGAGTGACAGTTCTTCTTGTGCCAGTGACACAATGGCAAAAGATACTTAACAGTTCCACCCACCAGCATGCGCTGCAGGCAGCAGATACCTAGCCAGGTTCATGCAGAAACAGTGAGTCTCTGCTCCCAGAACCATCCCCTCTGTGCAGCCAGACAGGCAGTCAATGCATGATAAGCATTCCCTGGGCTCTGAAGTTGGATTGGGGTGGAGGTCAGAATCCAAGCCCCATGTGGGCTCAGACTATAACTCAGAGCAGGCAGCTGGTGCATGGAGCACCACCTGGGGCCTGAAGGCAAAAGCTTCAGGGGATAATGAGTCCTACAGGGGCTCCTAACACCTGCTAGTAGCAGCCAAGCATATGGGGGTGAGGAGGGGGCCAGATTGTCTCAAGCTGGCCCAGAAATCCCTATGCAAGGACACAGAAACCCTAGGACAATGGGAACACAATGGCAGATGAGGGATCTCATTGCGTTTCCCCATGGAGGAAAGCAGAAGCATGGGACCTGGAACATCTGAGCTCTCTGGACTGATGTCAGATCATCACGCTGCCAAAAGAAACCAGGTACCCTTAGGGGCTGAGCCAGGGTTTGTGATCCCCCTGGCTCTACATTACTCTGGGGGACTGCCTAGTCCAGGCAGGCCCACACAGACTAAACAAGTACACAACAACCCCTGTGAAACTGGCATTTCCTGAGAGAAGGCAACCAAAGTACTCAGAGGGCTAAAGAAGAGCCTAGGGCATGGTCACTTTACCTGTTCTTGGTTTATTTGCTTTGCAGCTTGGGCTATGTCTGGCTGACTAAACTTTCAGTAAAACCCCATGAACGCAGCTGAAATATCGTGACTCCAGACAACCTGGATGCTTCTTTCTCTATCTGAGCTGCAAATTGGTCTCTCAGGATGGCCAGACATGAGTGTCCAGCACCAACTAGAACCCTGAGTGGACAGGGATGGGGTGTAGGGGAGGAAGAGCCCCACAGAAAATCCCAACATCGACCCTTACTGACCTCAGCCAACTCTCTGCAAGCAGATACCACCTTCTTATATCTCTTTTAAACTACAATGAGTCATGGTGAGTGAGTTTTGAAAGCAAGAGAACATGATACCTGCTGAGCATGAAGCGCACAGGCCCCATTGCAGTGCTGCTGCTCACCCTGGGTCCTGCTACAGCATCCCTCAATTCCACAATTAAACCATGTCCAGAAGGCATAAAGATATACACAGACAACATAACATGATGTATGAAGCATCGCATGGGCTTTTCGATGAGACCAGACACATCTTATTGGTGAAAGAACCACAAGAAAGCATTCATAACACTCCATGAACCCACAGGCTATCATGGAGCTTATGACAGATGTTTTCTTACCATACAAATTTAAAAGAAATCTAGTTATGCAAATTCTGATTACAATTCAATCATATACTGGTAGTAGCCATTAAGAGCTTGATCCAAGGTTTGCTGAATGTATTTCTATGTCTGTTGTGCAGAAAATCAGGCAGTGGTCCTTCTGTCCTTAACATCTGAGTTGATACCAGTGTCTGAACTCTCTAACTTTAGCCTAGTCCTCCACCACTTAAATCATAGGTATAATTATCAAGCTATCTATGAAACAGTCATTATATATGAACTTGACACATACTTTCTTAGTAATGTATACAATGATTTTCTAGACAGCAAAATTTTGGAGATCAGGAATTTTGCATTCTTTCCTAGTTCTGGAAGTAATATTGCATGGTGATTATAAAGAGGATATATTTGGATTGCCAGCCTTAATAGATATCACTTCTGTCTAGCATATTTCCATTAGTATTAATGAACGTATTAATATAATTTTACAAGGCACTGGGAAAATGTAATCTATAATACTGTATATAGTTCTGGTCACTCATTTCAAGAAAACTGAATTCTAACTGGAACAAGTTATGAGAGAAGGACTGGTAGGATGATAGGATGAGTGGAGAATCTGTTGTACAAGAATAAACTAAAAGGTCTTGGCTTATATAACCAAGGATAAGAGAGGTTATAATTGCTGTCTATAAATACATCTGAGGTATAAACAGAAGAAAGAAGAGCTAGCTGTTCAAGCTCAAAGACAATGTCTGAATGGGAACAAATGAGTATAAACTGGGGACAAATAAATTTAGACTGTAGATTAGAAGGTTTCTTAATGCTCCTATTAAACTGACACTCTGAGCTGATCTCTGCTTTTGCTACTAGATACATCATAATGTTTTAAAGGTCAAATATTTGAAATATGACATTTTTGATAAACAGTGTCTAGAAAAAAACATCATAGGCTATTCACTGTGTCCCTGTTCTTTCATCACTGCAATTTTAGACAAGTCTTGTGAAATGTCATCAATACTCTTTCAGATGAGGATAGTGCTATGAGAACCCAGAATGAATCACACTATTGAGAAGAAAGTATTTACAATAAGATCACAGACCATTTGCTGAACATTAAGCAAGGCAATATGAGTTAAACTGGGAAATTACTTTGGGTATAATTACAAATATTTTAAAGCAGCAGGATATATTTCAGATTTATAAGCACAGCATTCAATTGCAAGATATGTATGACTGAGTGCAGCTACAGTGTACTTCAATGCTTGTATTTAACTTTTTTACTGCACTTTAAAGCGGTGCATAAAAAAACCTGCTATTATGTTAATACACAGTAATATAGGCTACTGCACATTACCTGTCACCTAAAAACATACACTTGTGCTACTGTGCATTAGGGAAACCTAATGCATATTTGTTTAGTACCTCACACGGGAGGAAGCATTAGGAAAAGTGCATTGATGCACTTGTAGATACTCCCACTGAATCCCAAATAGAAGGAGGATTTGACAGTTAAATAGCAATGTATCCAGCTCAGGTTACCTAAAGAGAGAGGGCAAGGTATGTACCCTCTGCAGGGCCCATAGTAACCAAATTGTCACAAAGCAGTGTTTGGGGAGAAACAGAGGTGGCCGTCTGCTACAGCTATGTCCTAGAGAGCTGAGCTTTAGTGCCCCCTAACAATTAACAGATATTAATCTATATAGCAGATTCAAATTAGTTTTCTAGAGTGCCTTTTTAACTAAGGTCAAGCAAAATAAAATATAAGTGATGATGATGCATAGATTTCATGATAATTCTAATTCCATCAAAAGCACTAGGAAGGTTGTGCCGGAGGGAGGGGGAGGTTGTTTTTACAGAATCTATTTTTCATTAAACAGTGTTGCCTAGCATTAATTATGTTACCATAATTCAATTCTTTACAACTGCATTCCATAGCAATGATTTTCTGTGATTTCACCTAGGACTGACGTCAGGTTTATAAGCCTATAGATTACCTGGGCTATCTGTTTAGCGTGCTTAACTTTGACAAAATATTAGCTTATTTCCAGTCTCTTGGAACTTCCCCAGGATTCAACTGTTAAAAACAGATATCAAGAGCTCCTCAGCTAATTATTTTATTATGCTTAGTCATTCTTCTAGTGCCCCATAGAACTAAAAAAAAAAAGCAGTTTTAGTATTTAGGGCAATCTTTGCCCCCTCTCTTATCCTAGCATCCTGTGATCTATGTACTGTGACATCAACAGTGGTTTAACTAATTTTGATGGCATCATTCAAAATAGTTCCAATTGTTTACACAAATATATTTTTCCTGATGAGATATTTTCTCCTTTTACTCAGCATATGAAGAATATACTGGTAACCCTTACTGATTGGCCATTTTATCAGGCCATGTCATTTAGAAAATACAGCATACGTTTGTGAAAACAAAGTAGGTGAAACTTCTGGAAACAAAATACTTCTTATTTTGGAGGGGTGGTGGGCAGGCTGGAAAGGGAAGGGCACTGTACTTGGCCTGAATACTGATACGTCAATACAGTTTTCAGTTTCCTTAAAAGTATGGTCCTTAAGATCAGTATCCTAAAATAATGATATCTTTTTATTATTTTTCTAGTTTTACTTGTAAGGTTTTGGGGCCAGATTTTTAGCTGATAAAATTCAGTATACTACACTTGTATGTAGCAATACTCATTTACAACAATCAAAAATCATGACCTAGATTTCTTATTTTGTACTGTATACTGTTTTTTTCATAATAGTTCTTTTTCTCTTTTTTTTTTGGTTATAACAAAAAATCATGTTTCCTTTGTAAGTGTTTTAGTCTGTGTATTTCCAGGAATCTTTACTGCAGAAACTGGTCTTGCCATTACCTACATAAAACTACATTTGATCATTTTTTTTGTTAAAGTATATAAGTCTCAATGCCAGCCCTAGCCAGCTTGCTTTATAGGCTAATAAAATCTGAAAGAGGTGATATTTTCTATTCTCTGACATTTTGCTGAAGTTGTTATGACAACCAAATTGCCTGAGAATTGTGGACATCCTTAAGGCAGTCCCAGAGATCAGCTTTCAGGTTCTTTTATCATAAGCACATTTTGGAATCTGCTTCCTCCAGAATGTTATTTCAGGCCCTAGACTAGCATGGTATTGGGGAATTCTAGGTCTTGTAATAAAATTGTGAATTTCCCACTGCAAAGGATGATAGCAAGTCTGGGTTTTATTAATACTATGGTTGTAAGTAATTTAATTCCCCATCTTCTTTCACCACCCTTTAGCTTAGTTACTTGACTTCATAGGTTGCTTGCTACCACACTACCATCTGAAAAGAATGGGTTATTTTTTGTTCCCTTACCTAGACAGCCAGCCAGCCCTTACTTCAACTCAGCCTTTTTTTTTTAAACGGAAGTGCAATGTCTCTTTGGATGAGTGAGAAAAATCTAAATCAATTCTACTCCTATCTTTGTTTTTGTTAAAGATGTTTCTGTCTTAATTCATTCTTTTGTTAAAATATTCTAATTTAAAACACTTTCGTGAGGCTGCTACAAGGAAAAATTGCATATGTGTTGTTTTAATTTATTTTGATTATGTCTAAAATAGTTATATTTTGTTCTCTTGAAGTCCATATTCCAAGGCTTTTAAAGTTAGTTGGAACAATTCTAATTTGTTTCACTAGGGTTTGTATATGAATAGTTCATAGTTAAAATGTTATAAACTTTGTGTGATACTAGGATAAGGATAAATCAGTGCTTTACTCTGATTAGCTGATCAGAACTTTTGTGGTTGTACTAACATGTGTAATAAAATGTATATAAAAAACCTAAGTATAGTATTCTGATCCTCTCCAAAAATGTAATATAATTGATATAGATACCAGTGTTGGTAAATAAAGCTTTGGAAATTTTAGTGGAATGTTAATAAATATAAATCCTTGTTCTCAAAATCTTATCACAAATACTTATGTCAAAAGTGACTAGAGATCTAGCATAGCACACATGAAGGAGGGATATGAGCAGCATATATCTCTAGCAAACAAAGTTTGCATGTTAACATCTAGCCATATTATATAAATTGTATGTTCAGGCATGATAATCATAATTTTTAATTATCCTGACTTCTGTGCATTTTAGTTAATGAAATTAATGTTGTATTAATCAGAGCCTGGTATAGGGAGATTGAGATTAAGGTGTTTAGAGCCTGATCAATGGCCATATTTCTTGCCACTTACTTTAGTCATTGCTGAATAAGTCCTTCAATATGTTGCAATTAATATACAAGTTTTGCTTGGAAAAAAATAATTCAAATATTTTTCCTATTATGTTTTATAGACTAAGAATACACCAGTTTGAAACAAGTAGTCTTATTTTTTAACATATGTCTGCTGCAGTATGTTTTCTTTTTCCTCAGCAGTCCTTTCATGATTAGAATACACAGCAGTGCTCTCAAAAGCACTGTACCGCTACCATTTTTGTTATTAGATTAAAACTTTTCTATTTAATAGCTCTTGGCCTGGCTGTCAATGAAACCTCATTGAAGTCAGCAGCCAGCACAGTTTAGAATATTTTTAAAGACTTCCTCTACAATCCAAGCACCAGGTCTAGCAGCATCTCACTCAAAGTCAGATCACTTTTGAATTTCACTTTTGATGGACAAAAACCTAAAACTTAATAAGGTCCCTGCCACTCAAAAAATGATTTAATGTGGTGATGGAAGGAGAAAAACCCTCAAAATGATCACAGCAAGGAAATCCAGAAACTTAAAAATAACAAGAAATTAAATATAAGACTACATTAAAAATAGTAATAATAAAATGTCCACAGTGTGAATTAGAATTTACCAGACAACTGGAAAATACTGGGATATGAGATACATTTTATATAATCCACTAGCTCTCCTTATATCACAGCAGCAAAGCAAAAATGCAGAAGAACTGCACACTACTCTAGTAATGCTTTTGCTATGCCTCTATCACTTAAAAGAACAACTTCCTTTTACATTTTTGAGGAGTAACCATTTGTCTTAATTAGAAGAAGCTGGTATAGTAAAATGGTATCAATACCAATGGGAGAGTCCTGCCATTCATTTAGCCCCAGGGCTACACTTTTCCTATCATAGATTCATAGATGTTAGGGCCAGAAGGGACCTCAATAGATCATCAAGTCTGACCCCTTGCATAGGCAGGAAAGAGTGCTGAGTCTAGATGACCCCAGCTAGATGCATATCCAACCTCCTCTTGAAGACGCCCAGGGTAGGGGGGGAACCTCCCTTGGGAGCCCGTTCCAGACGTTGGCCACTCTAACTGTGAAAAAGTTCTTCCTAATGTCCAGTCTAAATCTACTCTCTGCTAGCTTATGGCCATTATTTCTAGTAACGCCCAGGGGCACCTTGGTAAGTAAAGCCTCACCAATTACCTTCTGTGCCCCCGTGATGAACTTATAGGCAGCCACAAGGTCGCCTCTCAGCCAACTCTTGTGGAGGCTGAAGAGGTCCAGGTGCCCTAGTCTCTCCTCAAAGGGCTTGGTCTGCAAGCCCTTAATTATATGAGTGGCCCTTCTCTGGACCCTCTCCAGGTTATCCACATCCCTCTTGAAGTGTGGCACCCAAAATTGCATGCAATACTCCAACTGCAGTCTGACCAGAGCTCGATAGAGGGGAATTATCACCTCCTTGGTTCTGTTTGTCATGCATCTGCTGATGCACACTAACGTTTCATTAGTTTTTCTGATGACTTCGTCACACTAATGGCTCATGTTCATCTTGGAGTCTACTAAGTCTTAGTAGACTCCAAGATCCCTTTCCGCTTCAGTGCCACCAAGCCGATCATTTCCTAGGCAGTAGGTATGCTGGACATTTTTCCTCCCTAGGTGCAGCACTTTGC
>JAGPOW010000229.1:8759985-8773154 GCA_030014935.1 Caiman crocodilus | reverse complement strand
GGACACTAGGTGCCAGGGTAGCAGTCCCGCAAGACATGTTATGGGTACTATATAAAAATAAGCTACTTGGAAATATGAGTGGTCCAATTGGACCTTTATGAATAACTTGGAACAAGAACTTGTTGGATGGAACTACCTCATCTGATTTTGGTTAGAGATGGAATGCAACTACTGAGCTGGCCATTAAAAAAAAATAGTCACTCTGCCTTGAACTTACTAAATCTGGAATATGTAGCAGAACATAGTACATCAATCACTACTGGGCTGCTGAACCTTTATTCTCTAATGGTGAAACATTGCTTTTAAATCAGAAATACTGCCGGTTATCTATCAGTGTAGCTCTACAAAGCAATAAATCTGACAGTTAAATCTGTTTTTGAGTCCAATGGCTGTACTGATACATTCAGCATTTCTTCCTGATGGTAAGTGGTGCTTTTCTGGCTCTTACTGTGATGGTATTTGACCAGAAAAAAGAAAATAAGTATATCCATAATGTTTTTATCCTCCACACCTAGCACATTCCCCACATCTAAGCATGGCCAAAACATTAGTATCAGGGGGACTTGAAGTTCAGAAGAGAATCCTGGAATAAATCAATCATATTTACAAAGGCAGATATTTCAGCATTGCTAAATGGCTATGGGACAATGCTAAAAAGTTAAATTCTAGTAAGGAAGAATTTTTATGTAAGAGATTATTATTTTATTCTGCCACTTCCTTTGTTTTTAGGAAGTGCAGAAGCCAGAACTTTGGCTAATTAATACCTACTCTCCAAAATTGTAAGACAATTGTATTTTTTTACATATCTTATGAGGGACACAAAGGACAAAAACCTTCAAGCTAGGAACAGACATTCAAAAAGCCTGATCCTGAATTGATTCAATCTTTGCAGGTTAGTCTGACCTGCTTAAGTTGAACCAATTTGCAAGTGTACAGAGATTCACTCTAGACTGTAGGCATATGCCTGAAGTGGCTCAGCCTAAATGCCAGGTGGGCACTAGAGTGGGCCTCCTTTCCCTTCCATAATGCTGAACTGAGGGAGGTGTGGCCAGACCTTAGCAAGATGCTTTGATTAGGGAGGGGTATAAACCCTCACCCTCTCATGCACCATCCTAGACTTTTCTCTGCCCACTGATCAAGGGGCAGGAATGTTACCAGACCCCAGCCCCAGGCTAGCACTCTGAGGCAAAGGGGAAGTATGTAGTGCATGCATCTGCTGATGATACTGATTTTTTCAAACTTCCTCTCCCTGCTTCTTCGTATTGTCTGCAAACCTGACAGGTGAAGGAGCCAGCAGACCATCAGTGTTTATCAGCCTATCAAGAAAACAAAATCCTCTCTCATTAGTTCAAGCTCTTCTTAAACAGCTTTGTCCAAGGAAGGAACAGAGGGACTTTACCAGCTGGCTTGTTGATTAGTTCCAAAAAGACCTATGCAGACACTGTTCTGTCTGCCTGTCCCAGTGAAATTGGAGACATAAACATACATACACACTTCTCTCAGCATTAGCTAGCATACTATATGTGTAGGGTCTATGGGGCTGGGGTCCATGCTATGGGAGATGGGAGGGAGGGTAGGAGGGAGGGAAAGGGGAATCACTGTTTGAGCAGCAAGTGACAAGGGGGGGTGGTAGGCAGGGGAAAGCCAGGCAGACCCTGCTGTGCCTGCAGTCTCTGCCAGAGCTCTGGCTAAGGAGCAGAGGAGTTGGGCCTGCCCTGTTCTCTGGAGCAGACAGCACAGCCCAGCCCAGGACTGCAAAATATCTGGGATGCTCGAGGACTCTGTTTTAACTTAAACCAGGAAGGGGTCTGGGACAGGTTTAATTCAGTCAGTTAAGTCTGATACTGTATTCAACCAGGTATATTTTAAACCAATTTCAGCCATTTTGAAACTGGTTTATGTGCAATGAACTTATGCTCTGTTACAGGCTTAAACCAGTTTCTGATCTCTTAAACTGGTTTATGTGTAATGTCTGTCCCTAGCTTCAGTGTCCCAGGGACTGCCTCATGGAGCCAGTCTCTCTCAAGGGATGGAGTCTTCCTCTTTCGGAAGAGCAATTCTGCTACTTTTTCAAGTGAAGTTTTGAATCCCACCTGTCTATAGAGTTTTGACACACACTGCTATTGCTAGGTTTCTAAGCTAATATTTCCACTGGGGCGAATAAGGCAATTCACACTCTTGAGAATGACTGTATATTTCCTGCAGCTTTAGGAAGTGAACACTGCACCAGTTATACTTCATTTTCTCATGTTGATTTAACCATAAGGACAAGAAAAGCATCTTTTAAAAGGATATTGAAATTCTGGGCTACAATTCTGGGCATGAAAAGGTGAATGTCATGGCAAAACCTGTTAAAATCACAGGTTTTTCAGTCACAACGAACAAGTTGATAGGGCTGTATTACAATGGTAATTTCTCTGAATGAGAAGAAAATGAAATATAAACAAAACCATACTCTAATACTTTAGCTCCACTGTGTTCTGACAGCACAACCCTGTTCTGAATAGTTGAAGAGATACAATGCCAGTCCAAAAGTAGCTCCAATAAGTAGAGCAAACCTATTTACAGTTCTGAAATGCTTCAGAAAATACTGAACCCCATTGTTTCTACTGGTTGGCACCAAGGGCTATGGTAGAACAATAGCCTTTCCTTTTTTAAGTTCCCTTTGTGCAAACAGAGTTTACCCTATGCCTATCTGCTGCGTAGAGGTATAAAAGTAAGGAAAGGGTTGCTTCATTCCTAGGGATCATATAATCTGACTCTGTGTTTGCAACACACCTCTTTATAACAAGCAGCAGGTGGTTAGTAATTTTGCTTAGAGTGTTTTGTATTAAGGTGATGAAAAAATAATATGGCATCAATCTGAGTGCAGAAAAGCATTTGAACTGTCATTATGAACAGTCTTGTCTTTTGTACAGTTATTTTTCATAAATATAAGGCTCATACTTTGAAGCTATAGATTTTCATAACAGATGGAATCTAATGTAAATTGACCTGCCTTCATGCTCAATACATATACCAAGATATGTTAATCTGAAGAGTTATAAAACTACCTACAAGGAACCAGGAACTTAGGTTATATAAACACAGTGACAGAGTTCCCACAAAAATCTATTTTTTACTACTGCTATTTTAAGTGCGAGTATTCTTTCATTTCAAGATTATTTATGAAATAATATTAAGCTACTACACATTTTTTCATTGAAATGTTATGGGTAACAGAGTGCAAATTTAGGAAAGTCATTATTAATGTATTTTTGGTCCTCTTTATAGCATTTCAAAATGAATGTTGAATGAATATTAGGGAATGAAGCCAACATTTGCATGTTCAAATAAAAAATACTGCAACTGCAATTTACAACTTGAACTTAAGATATTTGAGAAACCTAATTACACACTGATCTGCAAACTGATAAGATATGAAAGGTTGCACTTAAAAAATCAAGAAGTGTTAGGTTTCTTCGTTTATAAACATTTATGCCTTGACATTTTGGTTTATATTTTCCGCACTACCATAAAAAATGATTTTTTTCTGTTTGGGTATGGTGTGTACATGATTTTGGGGATAATGCATATAATAACTAGGACACTAAGGAGGGATTGAGAATGCCCCTTAAGCAAAGAAGTTTTTTTAATTAGATGGCTGTCCAATTTCTAAGTAGCCAGGGGCTGTGTGCCCCATGGGTTGCACCAGTCAGAGTCACACGCTGTGGGGGGCTGCACTAGTAGGTGCTATGAGCCCCCAGGGTTGTATGCTGCATCTGAGCAGGAATGTTCTCACCCTGCTTCAGTGAGCATGTAGTAGATGGGTGCTCCTCTATCCCTTTCCATATGAGTGTAGGTAGGCATCATGTTGCACCAAGTGGGTGGGCAGATGGGAGTGTTTCCATCCCACTGCACTGACCATGCAGCCAGGTGATCTCACAGCCTGTTGCGGCTCACATGCCAACAGGTGGGTGTGCTTTCATCCTGCTGCACTACATGTGTGGGCTGGGCACACCCGTTTTTGCACAGCAGAGCATCCCTTATGGGCTCCCCTGTAGCACTACGCTGCACAGCTCCTTTGGGTTTGTGGGCTCCCCTGCACTCTAGGCTACACTGTACCTCCCTTCCTCCTGTGGATGGATCAGGTAGTGGAATCAAATGGAGGGAAAGGGAGTCCCAAGACCCCACCAGCTGCAGCTTGGAGTGATAATAACAGCAGCAGCTAGGTGGGAGCTAAGGTGGAAATGATGTTAATCTCACACAGGCTATATGCAGCCCATGGGCCGCCAGCTGGACCCTAGCATCTATGCCTTAATTCAGGGATGTCCATGGATGCTGCTTTCTGATGATATCAGGAATATACCGTGAGTGAGAGAGTTTACATTTAAAGATGGGTCCTGATACTGTGAAACTGGTCAAAGTTTAATTAGTGATGTCTGAGCAAATAAATGAGAAAAGAAATTACAATACATAGCAATGTGACTATTTTTGCAAATCTTTTTTTGCTTTCAAAGCTCTTGCCCTAGAGTTGTTCCAGCTGTTATTCATTTGCTTTGGAATTTACCAAAATAACCTAGTCTGGCCTTTTTAACAGTTTTATTATTTTTTCCTTTGAACCACGTCAGAATGATTTGATTTTTTGCTGAGTTTCCAGGATTCAAGTTTGTTTCTAAACTGAATGATATTATGGCTTTACCCCATGGAGTTTTTTTGTTTATTTTTATACAATATGAAATCTTATAGTAATTGCTTCTTCTGTCAAAGGTAATAACATTTCTTAAATATGAAATACTCCTCTGATGGCTATGGAGACCTGTAGCTCTCACCTGGACTCTTCCCACTTCTGTTTTTCAAATCTGCAAGGTGAGGATTTGTTTATGGGAGATATTGACATTTTCAGCACTCACACACACATAAATCTGCTCACAAATATATAGGTTGATGCATGGTCTGTACCTGCTTTCACTTCCTGGGCACAAAGCTCCTTGTTTCAACTGACTAAACTACTCCTTTTTCATTGTATTAGTGAGTAACAGAGAGCCAAGGGGCTCGAATAAGTGTTGAGCCCAGAGCAGGGCAGAATGTGAGGTCACAGAGCCAAACAGGGCCAGGGGCCTGGCACCTGAGAAGGGAACAGCCAGACAGGGGCCAGGGGACCAGTGCCTGGGAGGGCTATACCTGAGCTGCTGCCTCAAAGCCAATACAGTGGGTCTAGGGTAGAAGGCTTAGCTAAGAGGAAAGGGGTCGTGGTTGAAGAGGCTGAAGCCCCTGCAGGAGGGTAGGGCAGCAACACTCATGAGGCTTAGGGCATTGTGTAGGGCAGGAATGGAGCCACACAATTAGCCCTTAAGGCTATATACCTTTCAGGGGCATGGTCAAGAGAAGCCCAGTGAGGGGCCTGGGAATAGTGAAGTCCAGCAAAGGGTCTGGCAGTAGCATAGTTGAGACCAGTAGGATGTAGGAGAACCCCAGTGGGGATTCAGCTGGACTGAGGTCTGTGGGCAGCCTCCCTTTTAATCCTCTGATTACATCAGGGCACGGCAGGCAAGACAGAAGAAAAGGCATCCTTGGGGCAGAGAGAGGGGCATGGTTGCAGAACCACGAGGGGGTGTCACAGCCACCCCTGGGACTCCAACATGCTACACAATGTCACTATAGCATTAAAATATATATAATAGATTGTTCACAGGTGACCATTGCAAAATATGGGTATAAATGAGATGGTTGTCTGAGTACGCTGAAGTTATTACTCCTGTGGGTTTGTTTGTTTTTTAAATCACCCACTACATAGGGTCTTCTCTACAGACTGATTTTTTCTTTAGTCTCTTTCTGTTTTTCTATCACTATATTCACAAAGCATGTATTCCTCAAACACTCAATACTCCAAAAGTATTATGGAGCTGATAATGATCCAGTACCAATGCAAATGAAAAAGAAAGCCCTATCCATCATTATGATATATAATGTATGCAAAGACATAGTAGGCTGCAAAAAGCGCTTCATTTTTTAACTGTAGCTTAATATTTTGGGACATACCATTCTTGCAGTAACTTAGGTCTGATCACAATTCTTACCGTTATTACAGGCTTATGTTGCATAAATAATTTATTAGGTAGCATTAGGCATTTCTTGATTCCTCTGGTCATTTAGAGGTGTATATTTTTAAAAGATGATGTCAGGTGGAGTTGCATCTGTGTCTTTTTATGCCTTTGTCCCAAGTGGTTATCATTTTGACAGTGCTGTATCTGACATGAGTTGTCATCTCAAATTTGTAACAAGCCATTTTTTCACAATGTAGGTACTTTGTTTTCAAGTGCTAATGTTTGCTTTATGACCTTCCTATTGGAAAGGAAAAAAAGCAGTTTTTTTACCTCCTAGAATAATGAAATGAATGAAATAGATATTCAGTTAGTCTTTAAGGTGCAACTCTACCCTGCTTTTTGCCTGATTTCAGACTAACACAGCTAACTAACTCTCTTTTTCTATTGGAAAGTATATGCATGATAATACACCACTGATAATAACATGGGAGATGTAAGGAATGAACTTTTAAAAAGTTTACATTTTTTTCTCCTTATTTTTGAGCTAGCACTAATAGTTCCCATGCATGCTTTTCCAGCACACCAACATAACTCTCTCATCTTTGCAGATCAGTAATTTGTCCTCAGAGATGAAGTCTCTCTTGCAACAGATCATCTAGGACATTAGGACCTTCAGTGCATAAAATGAAGGACAGCCTTCCTATGTAGCTAAATCATGCTCTTTTCCTGGAAATATTTTGCATGACTTTGGTATGCTATGCACACTCTGCATTTATGAAACATAGAATCATCTGGGGAAGTGCTGTTTTCATTTTGCAACCTAGAGAAAAATTACAATTTATTCTGAAGATGTCTGCTTTTTGTTTAGAGACAGCATGTGGTGTGGCTTTCTAATGAATTATGTTCTTTAGAAAATGTATTAACGCTTGTTTTTCCAGAATGGTAAGTGAAATAAAGAATGCTCTCATTATTTACTATTATAAATTTAGATAGCAGTAATATTTGGGTTAGAACAATTTTGATAAAATCATTTTCTATCTGAACTGTGGTTCTGTAAAACTCAAAATGCATTTTTAAATTGGTCAATTTCTATAAAAATGTTAAATGAGGAGAAAAATCTGAAGGAGAAAAGTCATAATAATATAAAAAAAATCTCCAAAGCATTATGATCTGAATTTGTTCAACAACACCTCCACATCTTTAAAAAAAATTATAATATGAAATGTGTCAAAATAGAAATTAAATCGTCTTTATAATAAATATTTCAGTCAATCTGAAGGGAAATTTCACTTATAAGAATTTAAGTTTGCTCCAATTCAAAATGAAACAGGATTTCAGCCCTTCCTGAAATGAAATTTTGTATCTTTTACATAATTTTACCTCTTTCAGAATTTTATCCACCACCTGTTGGACTCAATGAGAGACTTTCCATTCATTCATCTGATATTACATAAGGTGTTT
Source organism: Caiman crocodilus (assembly GCA_030014935.1). Taxonomy (NCBI): domain Eukaryota; kingdom Metazoa; phylum Chordata; order Crocodylia; family Alligatoridae; genus Caiman; species Caiman crocodilus. The sequence continues at coordinate 8,765,667 of JAGPOW010000229.1, read as the reverse complement.
TTATTCTAAATATTTCTTATATTAAAAGATAATATTTTCAAAAGGTGAACTTGTCCATTCGTTTTCTCTCTCTCTTATAGTCCTCCCTCCCCTATCTCTCAGGCCTTGTTTTTACTACTTAAAAAACAAAAAAGGAGATTTTTTTTTTCATTTCAGGGAAACTAGCATATTTATCCCAAGGCAGTAAAATAAGTAGAGACCAATCACTTTTGGTTTACTATGTAACATAAACCTGCCAACGTCAACCTCTGGCATGAGCTTATTTTAGGCTAAAACAGGAGTAGTGTAGTTGCTTTTTACTCTATGCTTGTTGATGACTCCAAGATAAAAATACATTTCTTTCATGATGAAAACAAGATGCCACAACAAATAAGTAACTGCATTATTTTCTTCTGGTTTCTTTCCTCACCTACCTTTTAGATGGAAAATACCCTACATATTGCCTCACAGTTTCTGACCCCCTAGATTAGTTTTCAGAACAATTGGATTAAGTGCTTTAAAGTATTCACACACACAGATTTTCATTTTTGCTTATCTCTTGAGGTTGCAAGAAATGCAAGGGTGAATACAAGTTGGCTGGAGCCATAACTTAGATACCTAACCTTCAATTTATGCACAAACAAGCTAGACAATTAGGGTTGTTTTTTTTCAATGGTTTAAATAAAAAGAGACAGAACAATTCTATCATAATTGTCTTAAAGCTCATCCTTCTAAACTGTTAAGAATTTTAAGAGAGCTCATTACTATATCTGATATTTAGAGCTAATACATTCCTTATCAGGTAGACATTCCCTTGAAACATAATTTATTTTAACATATCTAAGGTACTGTATTTCATGGTGCATGAGTCGAGTTTTGAAGCCCAATTTTTAACTCTTAAAATTCAACCTTGATTTATATACCATATCAACATCCCCTTTGAGCAATGCTGGGCTCAGCGCTCAACTGGTATAGCCCAAGCAATGCCAGTCATAGGGGATGTGGGTGCTCCAGTTGAGTGCCGAGCCTGGCTCTGTCTGCTGTGAGCAGTGCTGCTGAGTGCTGAGCCCAGCCGTATCCCTTGCGAGTGGTGTTGGGCTCAGCATTTGACTGGCACAGCCGAGCTCATTGCTCAGCAGCTCTGCTTGCTGTGGATGGGGCAGGCTTGGTGCTCAGCTGGTGCAGCCCAGGCAGGACTGCTCACGGGGCATGGGGACACACCAGCTGAGGGCCAAACCCAGCGCTGCTTGCAAGGGTTGGGGATGGGGATGGGTTTGGTGCTTGGCTCGTGCACCCCCATCCCCTGCAAGTGGCTTTTTCTGGGCCATGCCAGCTGAGAGCTGAGCCTAGCCCCATCTCTGTGAGTGGTGGTGCTGAGCATTGAGCCCAGCCATGCCAGCCAAGTGACAAGCCCAGCAATACTCACAGGGGATGGGGCTGGGCTTTGCGCTCAGCAGTGTCGGTTGCAGCAGACAAGACCAGGCTTGGTGCTCGCATGGCACAGCCCCATTCTGTGTGAGCAGTGCTGGGCTTGTTAGGGTAGCTTGTCATGTTTTATGCTTTAAAGTTGCAACTGTTTATAGAGCAGTGAATTATAGCATTGTTTAAAGTTTCTTTTTTATATTCAGCCTAAAGTTTTGAATAGCTTCATAGTTATCTGAATATTTCATGTTGCTGGTGTTTGCAATATCAGCTGGCCTTGTGTCTTGCAAGCAGGTTATGGCCTTGAGTCTGCTCGCATGATGTTTCTTTCCTTTTTCTATCACTGTGAGAAGTTTCTCTAACACAATATAGTAATAGTTTTGTTACTAACTCAAAGTAACTGAACTTGGCACTAACCAGCTGAATCAGAGGGATGATATGATTGGATATGTTAATGAAAGGTGATAAAGGACACCAATGGACAATGCTTAAAGTAAGACACCGGAAAAAGGCCAAATTAAGAGGTGTGCTCATAATGGTGCTGTTGAACAAAGGAATATGCTGACAGGATAAAATATGAACAATATGCTGACTGCAGAGAGATCAATCAAAAAGCAAGGAGTCATCAAAGGAGTCAAGTTAAAGAAAAGCATAAAATGGGGAAGCGAGAAAGTTAAGCGTGTCGCCGTCATCATCATCATTTACATCACGAATCCAGCTTTCAACACCTGTCTGGACCATCCCAGCCAACAACTCACCCTTTGCTTCAGGAACTGAGAGGCTGTCTTTTCTGTGAAATAAAGTAACTTCTGGGACTGGGTGAGATCATTGTACTAAGTATTTTTCTCTCTCTGAATATAGAAACTGCTTAGATAATACTTGTTGTACTAATAAAGTTAGACTTTGATTTTAGGATACTGAGTTGTCTGTGTTCATATTTCACATTCCATTTAAGGGTTAATTGTGCTTTAATGATCCTTAAACAAGATCTGCTGATCAGTGGTGCGAACAGGCTCAGTTCTCAGCTGGTGTGGCCCAGGCAGCACCACTCGCAGGGGATGGGCTGCATAAGCCAAGTGCTGAGCCCAGCCCTGTCCTTTATGAGTAGTGCTGTGGCACATGTCCATCTCCTGGGTGCCCAGCCTGCAGTGAGGGCATACAGGAGCTGGTATAAGTTGACCCTATTTTCTGATTCAAAAAGTTAAGTTGACTTATACACCAGATCTATGAAATTCCTAACTTTTTCTATCAGAAAAATGGGGTTGACTTATATACCACATTGTCCTGTACACTGTGAAATACAGGAATTTTTCTTTCAAATGAGTGATTATACCCACATGGAGAAACACACAGTGAACATAACCTTGTGCTTTGTAGTGCTTCAGAGGAATTATTTTATGATATTATATTGCTCAGACCAACTGATATTAAGAGAGCAAGAGTTCATTGAATGTGAATGTTTCATTAAACTCTATTTATGAGCATCCAAGATTTTAGAGTTACTAGTGGCTTACAGTGCCTTAATTTTAGAATGGCCAATGCACAAAACCGTTAGTGGCTATTATTTTTCAGATACACATTTTTTCACAAATGTGTCACCCCACATCTGAAGAACCCCAGATTGATGGTTTGAGAGTGAGAAGCAGGTAAGGGCAGGGGGCTCATTGCCCTTGCCCTTTTGCTTGGCTTTCTGGGAGCTGAGCCACAGAGCAACAAGGCACAGCCTCTTCTTGCTTCTCATGCAGTGGACTCTAGTGTGTGAGAAGCCAGCAATGAGCAGCTGACAACTGCTTCTCTCCTCCTCTCCCCTCTCAGTAGCTGTACCCTATGTTTTCTCTGGACTTGGGTTGAAGTTGAACTATTATCTCCTAAAACTACCATTTTTGCTTTAAGAGAAAAAGCTAGAAAGTTTGTATACTTACGTTTTTGACTGAAAGAGCCATGATTCTCCTATTAAAAATGAAACATCTGTACATGGTGTGTGTCCCAGACACAAGAAAACACTTAAACATGTCCATAACTTTAAGAACTGGAATAGTCCCATGAGTTTTAATGGAACTTTTTAAATGCTTTTTATGTGCTTAAGTATTTTGTTGGATTGTGGCCCTACTTGATACTTTGTTGGATATGTTCAAGTATCTCTTGCGTTTTTGTTTAGGTAATCAATTCAAAGTCATTTAATTGTGTTCTTTGACAATTTCCTTTATTCATGACTTGCTATTCAGTATTGTATATTCAAAGTTTCAGCTGTGGTACCTTGTTACAATCACAAACTTCAGTGATATGATAAGATCCACTCATCTACTCAGAGCTGGCAGGACACACCCTAATCTTTTGTGTTCAGGGCCATCTTTACCAAGCCAGATGTGCTTTATGCCTCCAAAGTTTGAATAGCGACCATGCATTGCCTTTGACATAAAGTCTAGGCATAGGCTCAGAGTTTAGACAATCTGCCTAGCACCTTCTTCTGAGAGTTGGGGTCTGCAGCTCAGTTACTAAAACACTGGCACTAGTGCCAACCCTGCAGATTCCCATAGGTTAAATGTACTTTCTCCCTGATATTTCAGAGCAGATGGTAGGTAAAAGCAAGCGGGCAGTAAGACAAACTACAGTTTACCCTTAGTATTACAGTTTTCTTCTCAGTACAGGCCTGAGCAAAAATTATAACCCTACCTCATTTTCCTCACCAGTTACACGTATTCTTAGCATTTAATTCCTCAAGGTAATTTCCAAAGTCTTTCTATTACAACTTATGGCTTCTCTTCAGAATTGTGGAGTTTTTCCTCTTTCCGACCCAGGTCAACATGCTTTGGCTCTGGATAGTCCTATAGTTGACTTACATATCACCTATAACTCTCTGTTGCTCTTTCCTGCATAAAAATCTCGTGCCAGTCTGTGAATCTTTCACATTGCTATTTCTCCAAGACTTTCTTAAAATACTTCTTTGTATCATTGATATTTTATCTGTCAAGAATCCAGTTCCCACACCCCTCTGGATGTTTAGCCTTCTCTTCACTCTCATCTCCCAAGCTGGACAAATCAGACAAAAGAGCCAATTCCATAAAAAAGAGTTAAAAGAGTCAGATTCTCAGTTTCTTAGCATGTGCCAGCATCTGCTTATCTGATTTTACAGCAGCTATGAACTATCAGTCTCAAGTCTACGAACAATGCAGCTGCCTCCACCCCCCAACCCCTGCCCTTTGCCCCACTAACTATTCTTCCAACCTAGTTGACCTTCAGCCTAATAACTGCCTGAGTGCTTCTCTGGCCCTCTTTTTTCCGCAGTCCTAGCATGGTTTTGTCACAGGCCAGCTGGGCACTGTGAGTGTATCAATTTTATCACAGGTCAACTGGGCTGTTTGATTCAGTTTCAGATCAAGGAGGCGAAGTTGGGAGTGAAATAAAGGCAAATTTATTATAGCTTATATACACACAACAGTTAACAGAAAGATAAATGCGATAAGCAGATAATGCAGTATTAAAGAGCTAATCATAAATAATAACAGATAATAACAGAAGATAGATAGTTCAATCTGTCACAGGCCAACTGGGTACTGCAAGGGTATTAGCCACTGGGCTGTTCAAAACAACAGATAGACAGACATGGGTTGGCAACTTACTGTTAGTCCCTCAATGCCAGGTGCGTACCAAGTGATTCCAGCAAAGTCAGGGATCCCCATTCAACGCTGTCAGAGGGATTACTGGGGAAGATCCCTTGATCAGGATCCAATCTTCACTCACACCAGGAGTCTGGAGTCTGGGTGTGGAACAGAAATGACTGTCCTGTTCCCTCCTTCCTGCTGGTTACCTGATGCACGTGCTTTTTTATACCTAGTCTTATGTTAATCTGTTGGCCTCAGGGCCACTCCCAATGTCGCCCTATAGCTGTTACCCTATGGGATTGAAAGGTGTTTAAATTATCATAAAAGGTCACTACCCAGACTCGAGTTTATCCTATAAGCAAATGATGATGCGGCACTTATAGGTTTGAAATTGAGATTGCTCCGCCTAAGTTCCAACCCCTTCTAGGCTTCATTTGAATATGCTTTCGTGGGACATGTTTTCTTGGAATATGTTGGGTGTGCCAGGCAGTTAGATCCAGTTTTTATTGCTCAGGCTGAACCCTGAGCAAAAGACCATTGGGTCTCCTAATCTTACAGCTACAGCTTTGGCTTTGGGGCCCAGTCAGTTCCACAAACAGTTAATTTATTATTTTAGTTAAACTTATGACAGACAAGTTACATTTGCAATTTACAAACTTACAAGCTTATATTAACTAAT
>JAGPOW010000229.1:8714424-8744264 GCA_030014935.1 Caiman crocodilus | reverse complement strand
ATAGGTACTTGGCTGGGGTCCTGTGACCCTGGCACTCGTTCCTGCCATTGGCAGGGGGTCAGACTTGATGGCCTGCTCTAGGCCCCTTCTGACCCTAGACACTATGATGATACTATGATGGTACTATGATATGGCGCACAGATTATGGCTGAGACTTCCACCATTGCTGGTTTGGAATGTTTAATTATTTACTAAACATAGACACCAGTAATATCTATTTCTTTTTCTTTTCTTTTCTTTTCTTTTCTTTTCTTTTCTTTTCTTTTCTTTTCTTTTCTTTTCTAGATAGATAGATAGATAGATAGATAGGTAGTCAAGAATTTGTAATGAGATAAATTCCTAAGTAAAACATTTCTATTCAGACATGTGTAGGTGTTCTTCTTAAAACAAGTGACTTTATTTTAAACCTCTAAATATTTAAAAGTACAAGAGGCATATGATGAGTAGGAATATTTGAAACAAATGTTTTCATTTAAATCTGTCTCTAAATATTTTAAAGTGAAAAGAAATCATAGTATTTCAAGTTATACTTATTGTTTTACAATATTTTGAGTGCTTTAAACCCATATGACTTTTGTTGTTTGCAAATGTTCTCTTACAAACCCAGCAGAGGAGATGATATATCAAGAACTGTGACATTAATGTTACATGTCATTTAGAAAAGTAGCTCTGTTTAATCTGTAAAAGAGTTAGCCTTCACCAAATTATCTGTTAACTGTATTTAGAAAAGAAATATAGCAGATTCCCATGGAATTTTTGTTAAACTAAAATGAGTTTTATTTAGGTTTTTGTTTTCCTGCATTTATCAAACTAACAAGAATAATGTCCAAAACAACGACATTTAAGAAAATTGAAATGCAAATGGCTTCCAAAGAATGTCACTGTTTAGGTGTATGCTCTATAGATGCTAGCTTTTGGGGGTGAAGTTACTTTATAGGAAACTGCTTCCAAATATCATCCACATTAGTGGGAATGCTTTATTTCAGAGGAGTTGTAATCTGGAGGTAGGGTTAACAGCTGTATTGTTATGTCAGCATAACTGTGTATTGATGTCAAGCTTGTAGGTTCTTTATCAGTTGTCTGCTTCAGCATATTCAGTCTAGAACAAACATCTTGAAGGCTACTTCACTTACAAAACTCCCTGTGGAGCTTAGAGTTCCTAGATACTATCAGGCAGTATCAATAGACAAGAGTATAACATAACTAATTGAAACCTTATACCTCTATCTGGACTATAGGTATTTGTGTAGCACTTACACTTCAATTCTCTTCAGTGCTGCAATGTATGACCTGGCAGAAATATGGGATCATTCACTTTTGTATAATTTGCTATAGCTGTCTCTCCAACAATTCTATAACTAGTGTCAGGTTTTTCATAGCATAATGAGAAAAAACAATGTCTACCTTAGGAATGCTTTTCAGTTTTTAGAAGGAGGCTCCTAAGTTGTCATTAATGGCAGCCTCTTTCTTACATAATTCATTACCAAATGTAATAGTGGCTACTGGTGCAGAATTTACTGAAACAAGAGCTGTGAGATCTCCATAATTTGTCTGTAACAATTCTGTCACTCAGAGGCAAGATTGAATGTGAACATAAAAATAAAAATTTAGGTCCAGTTAAAAAATGTATTTCCTGTTCATAATAAAGTTTGACCTCTTTAAATCTCAAATCAAAAGTAAAAATTCTAAATATTTAGTAAAATTAAATTCTGAAAAAATACTTTGGGTCATCTAAAACATTTCAATATAAAATAAACTGCATTTCAAACATAAATTTTGTTTCAAAGTGGGAAATCCAGAGTGTGAGTCCTAAATTGTTGAAATGATATAATAAACATTCATAAAAAAAATTCCAAAACAAACTTGTGTTGAAAATTATGTAGTCTCCGGGAAAAGGTAAAATAATGACATTTGCTGACAGAAAACTTACTATAATAATAACAATAATAAACACAACAAAAATGATAATGATATTTTGCAATTGTTTTGGTCTGGCTGAATAGTAACCATAATTATCTCTGTTGTTGTTGGTCAGGAATCCTGGTTTTTTCCTGTTGAAAAATAGGTAAATCTCTGATAAAACACCCAAATTCTCCGATTTAAAAAAACCAAAACCCCTCATTTTCCTATGGTTAAAATGAAATGCAACTATATATGGAAGAATCAGTTAAACACACTGATGTTTTATTGATGTATTTACAATTTTAAAGCAATTTGGAAGCCTACTAGTGTCTCAAACACTATAACAACAACATTTCTAAATACCTATACATTTTGGTGTTTGACTTTGGTTTCTGTACTATAGAATATAAGAACTCCCCCTGCCTGCTTTGCTACCAGGATGCAGGTCCAGCTGCGTCTGTCATCCCTCCTGCTTTGTGGCTCTGCCCCTCCCCAGGTTGGTACCCCTCACACCCAATCCAAAGCCCTCTAGTCCTTCCACTGCCCCTCATTCCCAACCCACATCTCCCTACCCCGCCAGGTGCCCCTTACTCCTAATCCACAGGCCGCCACTTCCACACCCCTGCTGTGCTCCTCACTCCCAACCCATGGACCCCCATCCCCATCAGTGCCCCTCACTTCCACCCCCCAGCCCTGCTTGTGCCCCTCACTCCTGACCCACAGATCCCTGCCCCCCCCAGCCCTGCTGAAGGGGACCCCCAGCTGCTATGGGACCAGAGCCATGGCCTGCTGCCCCTGAAACTCCCAGTAGCACCCAAGCCCCAGCTGATATGTGCAGGAGGCAGCAGCTGCTATGGCTAGAGTGGAGTGCAGAGCTTCAGTCAGCCCATGGGAGCACAGCCAGAGCAGAACCAAGTGGAGCCCATGAAGGGGAGCAGGGGAGGATGCAGGTTGTCTGCTTCAGGCTCAGGGCTCCCTGCCCTGCTGCCCTCCCCCTGGGTACCTCCACAGCCCAGCAGGTGGGACTGGGCACCAGAGGGTGGGGAGGCTTTGTGCTGCCACTCATGCCACCAGGAGCCCCATGCTAGCCATTCTGCCATGGTGAGGTGCCCCCTACTCTCCCAGCACCAGTGGGGGAGAACACTCTACACTGCTACCCCACTGCTGCTGGGCAGGCAAGGTGTGCCTCACTATAGCAGTGTGGCTGGTGCAAGGATATTGGCAGTAAGAGCAGTGGTGGCAGCACCAAGCCTCCCCATTCTTCCATGCCCAGTCCCAGCAGCTGGCCTGCAGGGGCCCCCAGGCAGAGGATAGCAGGAGGGGAGCCCCCAGCCAACAGCAGGAAATCCACATCTGCCCCTGACCTGCACACACATCTGGCAGGGCACATGCTCCCCCATATCCCCCTCCCCAGAAGTGCATACAACAGTGGGGAGTCAGCCCCCCCTGCTGTGCCCTGGAAGAGCCACCTGTGCTCCCTCCTTCTCCCTGGTTGGACCCCATGGCCTCACATTCCCACCTGGGCCCCAAGTCCCATGCACTGTCCCAGCACCTCATTCTGTCCACCCTCCCCCTGCTCCTCTGTTCTCCCCATATCACCTAAGTCCCCTCCCATAGACTTACCTGCAGGCAGCTGAAGAAGCTGCTCTCCACTGCCTGGCTGTATTGCTGGCAGTGTGCATGTGTGCGTAGACACATATGCATGTGGAGCCCCCTGTGTCCCGCTCTCCCAGCCCCCAGCAGCGCCTTGCAGGCTGGAACTCTGCCAGCCTACAAGGAGGGACCCACAGTTTCCTGTGTCTTTAAAAGAGAAAATCTATGTTTTTTCATGTCAAACATGGCAAAAACCTATTGATAATTAACTCAATTGGGCTCATTTTGATACCTCTAAAATATCATGGGCTTGTAAGAATAACACTCAAGTGTTATACAGGAATAAATCTCTATGTGCACAGAACACATTTGAATGATTTGCAGCAGAAATGTAAAACAAGAACTGAAAAGAAACAAGTATAAGGAGAGAAAACTTATAGAAAAACATGAGTGTTCACATGCATGCCCATGACTGTGAGGTATTTTATCAATCACAAATGTTACTTCTCTCTTACTAGAAATACTTATTTGTAACAGGATCACTTTTTTTGCAGAAAAAATTACTATAACTTACAGGAAAATAAGCTCAAGTTCTGAACTCAAAAATAGTTTGGGAGTGTTTATGAACCCCCAAACTCAATGAATTGATACTAGAGTGGAACAGCTTAATACCAGACACTAGTTTCATTAGAGTGGTTTCCTTTATAATCAGGACTGGAATTTCATGTGTGACCTACAGGATGCAGTTCACACAGAAAGGTGAATTTTGGTGTACAACATTGCTACATCTTGAAAGAGCTGATTGTTTATACCTACATTTCTTAGACACTTCACATGAGCATTTGCATGCATGTGTGTGAAAGATAGAGCAAGCATGCATGTAATTTTTCACTTCTAATGCTCTGATATTTTACAGTACTCCAGTCCCAATTTTTCAGCTGTGAACAATAATGCATTCTATGTTCAGGATCTGACATATGACACTGTGAGACTGAGCCAGCAAAGGAGAGCAGCTGCTGTTCAGGCCATGCATCTGAATTCCCACTGCTCTCCACCTCAGCAGAAAGCCAAGTGATTCCATTTAGTGAAAGCAAACACATCCCATGAGTCTGCTGTAAAAGTGGCTGGAGAGGAAGCAGGCCACATGGTTGTGTGAACAACCCATGCCAGAACAAAAAGCAGCTTTTCAGCACTCAGAAAGCAAGAGGGATGAAGTACTGTTGTGTAGGGTTTCCTTGTACACTTCAAAAAATGTTAAAACTTAAAAGAAGAATGCATATGCAGTTCTCTTCATTAATATTCATTATCATTGCTTTCTTTCTGTGGCTGATTACTATTTATAGAAATTCTCAGTAGAGTAAGGTGTTTTATCCAAGCATAAAAAGGGTCCTTGCAATATTTTAGCACCACATCGTATTTTGTTTCTTTGCTACATATTTTGTTTCTTTGCTGCTTGTGAGCAACAGCTGTGTCTAAAAAGTAAATCAAGCAGAGCAAGACCTTGCTGAGGATCGTCACAGCTGGCACACATTTCTTCTCTATATAATCTGCGAAAATGAACTTGTGTCACTAACTGTAACAGTGCAGTCTGGTGAGACATCATGATCTTACACCCAAACCAACCCTTTTAAAAGAAGAATGTAACTTATAGGCTCATAAGCTCTAATCACATCCTTAGCATTGCTGTTTACCTTCCAGCAACATTATTCCAATTTGAACTTTTCAAAAAAATTATAGATTACATTCCTTTTGTGTTTTTACATTCTCGGTGACACAATGATTGCCCACGTTTGGGTTCTGTCCCTGAAAACAGTGTTTTGATATCTAGGCAAAATTGTTTATAAAACTTCCTGTATGATCTTTCTTAAACAAGAGGGAGCCAGACTAGACTCTACCCTAATGTTCAAAGCACTTTCTGGTATGGGTTCTGTTTTCTTTTTCAAGGACTACTTATATACTCAGGTCTGAATCCCTGTTTCTTGCTCCTTACCTCCTGAATCATGGTTCTGTCATGGTGACTGTCCATGTCTAGGCCCATTACAGACTTTGTCTTCTGGACACCCACGTCCTGATCTCCTGCCTCATGACTGTTCACATTCTGGTTATACCCTGACACTCTGGAGAATGATCTAGAAAGAGAGGGAGACTTTGGTAGGGAGATACAGAATGACTAGGTACTAAGCAGGAAAGTACTTACAGCTAGTTTACAGTAATGTTTATCCATTTTACATTAGATAATCTTTGGACACAAACAAAAATAACCCTGGCATGAAGCACGAGAACTGAGGACTGCCTCTTTTCAAAGAATACCCTATGCTCTAGTGACGCCTAGTTGCTCTGACTGGTGCTACTCTGTGCATATGAAGAAGAGAAGCCTAAGCTTCAGCACTGGCAATTTTTTCTGTGTAAACACTTCAAATGTTAGCCATTTTACTGCTTTTCAAAGCCTGGAAGAAAAATGAAAGATAATCAGTATCTACTCCATTCGTAGATCTCCACTTGGGAGCATAGGCAGAGGGAGAAAATAGTATTTAGGGAGGCTGGGCATATGCGTGCTTGTGTGGGTGCACCCCACCCCCAGTAGGTAAGTCTATCATGGAGAAAGGGCATGGGGGTGCAGATCGATGCTCCCACAGTGAAGGAGGGAATGGGGCAGGGACTGGGGGGAATGAGGCCTTGGGGCCGGGGCCAGTTGTGGGAGGCTCAGGGCCTGGGCAGCTCATCCAGGAGTGTGGGGGGATCCTGTCATTCCACACACCCTGGTGGAGGCCCAGGAGGCATATGGCTCTAGGAAATATTGAAATCTGACATATTTAATGGGTAGGGAGAAAAAATTTGAGAAACAGAAGTGTCTAAATGCACACAATTCTTTTACTAATATATGTATATATTAAAACACACACACACTATATATATACACAAATATAGTGTGTGTGTGTGTGCACGTGCGCACGCGTGCACGCGTGCATACCTCTTTGTGCATACACTTACCTCAGTCTTCAAAGCCAAGGTCAGTTCCTAGACTACTACACCTGGCAGCACAGTTTGGGGAGAAGGCGAGCAGCTAGCAATGGCAAAATAATAGGTTGGGGACTATTTAGAAAAGCTGGACATATACAATCCACGGGGCAGGATGCAGTGCACCCAAGGATATTGAGGGAGCTGGCCAACGTGATTGCAGAGCTGCTGGTCATTATCTTTGAAAACTCATGACAATTGGGAAAGGTCCTAGAGGATTGGAAAACAGCATATATAGTGTCCATCTTTAAGATCAGGAAGAAGGAGGATCTGGGGAACTACAGACTGGTCAATTTTACCTCCGTCCCTGAATAGATTATGGAGCAAGTCCTCAAGGAATCCATTTCTAAGCACTTGGAGAAGAAGGTGATTAGAAAGTCAGCATGGATTTTCCAAGGGGAAGTCGTGCCTGTCCAACCTGGTTGCCTTCTATGGTGAGAAGACTGCCTGTGTGGATGCAGGAAGAGCAATGGATATGATATACCTTGACTTTAGCAAGACTTTTGATATAGTCTGGGGAAGATAATTTGAGGAGGCTGAGGCAACTGGGTTTATTTAGTCTGCAGAAGAGACGATTAGGTGATTTAATAGCAGCCTTCAACTACCTGAAGTGCTTGGAGGATGGAGCTAGACTCTTCTCAGTGGTGGCAGATGACAGAAGAAGCAGCAATAGTCTCATCCAAAATGAAGGAAACTTAACTGCTTAATTTATTGGAGTAAGGTATCTTCAGTCATACTTTCCTTGGAAAGAAAAATTTACAGTTGGTTTAAAACGAAAAGTAAAAATAACATTGATGGTCTAAGTATTGTTGTTCGATCATAAGGTAATATGCATATTAGGTCCGATTCTTAGCTTACGTATTAATGAAGAAACTACAAAAAAAAAAAATCAGGGGATCTATGACTATTCAGATCAGCTGAAAAACTGGCCTAACATTTTATTTAAATTGTTTACATTCATATTTGTAGACATTGAGACCATATTGCGTTATCAAGTATACATGTTAGTATTCCTCCATGAAGAAGACGAGCCTCTGTGGAAAGAAAATTCCATGAGAAATACCTAAGCAATAATTTCAGGGAAGTAAGTCATTGTTAAGAGGCACTTTGATTGCTTTCTTTGTTAACACCATAGTGTAAATCTGAGGTTAACTGTGATAATGAATTATTTTGAGGAAATTATTCAATATAATAAACCACAGCCAACAGAGCTGAACATGAAGACTGTCTCAGTAAGGAAGAAAATGAAAACTGGCCATTCCCTTTTGGTTTGGAACTGATTTTTTTTCCTATGGTAGAAAGAAGAGAGCTTTCTGCTTGCATTTTCTAAATTTATATTTCAGAAAAAAAATTAAAATTCAGCATTAAAAAAAAATAAGGTTCATTAACCAAAAGACAGCCTTTGTCTTGAAAACAGGGATGATTATTATTTTTAAATTGGAATACGTAACACAAAATAACTCCAATCCAACAGCAGCAATAATGAGTCTACTGACTTCAGTAACCATTGATGTAAACCAAATATTTGTAAATGAGTATTGCTTTCAAATTGTAGTTTTAAAGATTATATTGTTGGCAGTTTTGCTAAAGTTATTCTGTGTAGAATAAACATTTTCTTAGGCTTGGTATTCTAAAACTGATAGTATTCTATGCCTGAGTTTATTCAGTTTTATGCCAATAAATGAGAGAAACACTGTCTTTAAAGGAACTAGTCCCGATGAATGGATTCTTTGCATATATAAGGATTATGTATTTCTGTTTCTAACAGTACATGTAACCACTATAACTGGATTTGTTTATAATTCAAATAGGTTGTGGTGTTATTTTTTATTCTCAACTTTACAACTACATTCCTCTAATTGGGTAAATGTGCAGTTTTCCATTGTACATCTTGGATGAGGTACTGTATTTTCATGCATGGCTTCAGCTTCTCTGATGGTTCCAAATATATAGAGGCTCAGCAGCCCCAGACCTTTGGTAGATCTGATATGGAACATATAAATGATACTTACTTGATGGATGTAAAATGTTACAGCTGAAATCATGTGAAACAAGAGAGAGAATTTTTTACATTCTTTTTAAAATATGTGTAATACCCACTGATTTTCCCTCATCCCAGAATGTGTTACAGAATCTTCCATAAGTCACAACACATGCCACAAAACAAACAACCCATGCACACAGATTTTGATGGACTTTCAAAAAAAAAAAAAATCAAGCAGATCATTCTTCATCCTGCAGACACTTGAATCAGCATCTCAAATAAGTTCAAAGGTGGAACAATTTCTGACTAATAAAATAACATCAATTTACCTTATTTGTAATGCAACATAAATAAAATCCAGGACTATATATTGAGAGTACTGGGCTATGCAAAAGCAGACATGTGAAGAGAAACAAGTATTTTTCCAAAGGATTTCAAATGATATAGCGATCTTTATTAACTTATTCCCACATTTGCTTACCAACATAATCTTTGCAGAAGAGGGTTTTTCCGTAAATGACTATCAAATATATAGTCAAATATGTATCATATAAATACACTAAAGTTAGCTTTAAATACTTTTGAAGAGCAGGCCCTCCCCCACCTTTTTTTTAAGTTGTGAGAATATGGCATGGCTTTTTATTTAATGCTACCAGACTGGATTTGACATGTTTGAATAGGATTGATTAGTTTCTATTACACAGTTTGTAACAGCTATTAACAAATGGTAGAATGGTAGAAAGTATAACTTAATGGATAAAGTATTAGATTAAGGCCTAAATCCAATTCTTTTGAACATTTGTGCCAGGTATAGACAAACTGACAACATGATTTGAAAAAGAAGTGAGGTTTGCAAAACCTTGTTTTGCACAGCTTGTCTGATGGTCTGTTCTGTCAAGGAGGCCAAGCTCAGAACACCCACTATAGTCATTGTACGTTCCAATATGTATGATGGATTCTGTCCTAAATAGCTTGCCAGTGGCTTAATGGCTCAAATAACTACTACTATGGACCTCATAAGGTCAGTGCAGCTGTTTTAAAATGTCTTTAACATCTTTATCCTTTTGTTTCCTATCTTGATTTTTGGACAGTATTAAGGTATTTATTGTACTCGTGTATGAATCCATATGTAAATAGCTCATTACTGTGTCCACCCAGGTGCTATGAAACCGCTGTTTCTTGCCTTACATTTAACTTGCAAGGTCTTTGGAATGGAGGCTTTTTCCATTATGTCCCTAACACAATGGGAGTGAAGCCTCTTCGTCGCTCCATCAGGCAATGTTGTTTCATGGAGAGTGAACAGAGTAAGCAATCATGATTCCCTATGCCTGTGGCCCCAAAACTGTGGAATCTGGGAATAGTGGAAGTCCATTTTGGAGTCCATAATGACAGAGGCCCTAAAATGTCTCAGGAAGAGCAAACACAAGAAGGTATTCTTTGACATGGAAAGGAAAGGGAAAAGGGAAGGAAGTCCCTAAAAATGATTCTTGTATTCCCTTTCCAATTGTATAGATGGACCTATCATTGTACAGGCAGCAGGGAAGACATTGGCCTTTCCACCCAATAGACAGATGCCTAAGGAAATAGGCATGCAGTTTGACCAATACACCTGCAATTCCAGGACACACTGGGAGATGTAAATGTACTCCCTGCCCTAGGCAATATAAATCCTGCTTGGTTCCTCTGGACTCCAGAACATCACCAGAAGCCAATCAGAAAATTAGGGTTGGATGGGACCTCAGGAGGTCATTTAATCCAACCACCTGCTCAAAGCAGGACCAGCCCCAAATAGATCATCCCAGCCAAAGCTTTGTCTACCCAGGTCTTAAAAACCTCCAAGGATAGAGCTTCCATCACCTTTCTATTCCAGTGTTTTACCACCCTCCTTGTGAGAGAGTTTTTCCTCATATCTAACCTAAACTTCCCTTGCTGGAACTTGAGACCGTTGTTCCTTTGCTGTGTCATCTACTAACACAGAGAACAGTCTAGCTCCATTCTCTTTCGAACCACCCTTCAGGTAGTTGAAGGCTGCTATTAAATCCCCTCTCAGTCTTCTCTTTCCTAGACTGAATAAGTTCAGTTCCTTCAGCCTCTACTCAGCAGTCATGTGCCTCAGCCATAGAAGGAAATAATCACTTCCCTCGATCTTCTGGCAATACTCCTATTAATGCAGCCCAGTATATGCTTATCGTCCTTGGCAACAAGGGCATAGTGTTGGCATATATGTAGCTTATTGTCCACTGTAACCCCTAGGTCATTTTCTGCAAAGTTGCTGCTTAGCCAGTTAGTCTCCAACTTGTACCATTTCATGGGATTGTTCTATCTTAAGTGCAGGACTTCATAACATTTCTTTTGGTCCAATCCTCCAATTTGTCAAGGTTTGTCTGAATTCTACCCCTACCCTCCAGCCTATCTACTACTCATCCTAGCTTCATATTATCTGAGGGTGCACTCCCTCTCATCTTCCAGGTTGTTGGAGATATTGAACAAAACCAGTCCTAGGATCTACCCCTGGAGCACTCCACTTGATAACAGCTGCCAACTAGACATCAAGCTATTGATTACTACCCTCTGAGCTTGATGATCCAGCCAGTTTTCTAACCACCTTACAGTCCATTCAGCCATCTTGTACTTCCTTAGCTTGCTTGCAAGAATATTGTGGGAGACCCTATCAAAAGCTTTGATAATGTCAAGGTACAACATGTCCACTGCTCTCCCTGCATCCACAGAACCAGTCATATCATCACAGAAGGCAATCAGGTTGGTCAGTCATGGCTTGTCCTTGGTGAATCCATGCTATCTGTTTCTAATTACCTCCTTCTCCTTCAAATGCTTAGAATGTGTGGAACACTGCTAGAAAGTTTCTTCCTGGAACATAAAATAAGTATGCAGCAGACCTCCATCCTTCTGATGTCTCAGCAGCCACCAGGTTTGGTCTCATTATAGTTTTGTTCTCAGGGTCCTAAATGCTTTGTTAACAATATGTTGAGACAAAATTATAGGGTATTTCAACAGCTTGTAAATCTTGCTGTTTGTTACAGTGAATATATACTGATGATGACACAAGTTAATTTTATACCCATTGGGTAGCTAAATAATGAGACATTATTTCCATTGTACACGACATCAGGAGTTAGAATAAAATGTGTTAGTTCTGTTATGCTGTCTTGTGTTAATGTCTTGATTCACTTGTTTCAGTATTATGGATCTTACAAGGTCAGTGAACCTGTTTTAAAACAATTATTTTGCAACTTGATAATCATATTGAACCTTTTTTTAGAAGAGGTACTGCTTCACTGTTGTGTTTTGTTCCTTGCAAAAATATCACCCTTTTGTTAGCAATGGGAAAAAAAATGGAGATCACATTTCTATATTAATAAATGCATAAGATATGCAGATCTCTCTCAATTCAGTAGAAGCTTTAACATTTCTTTTAATGCAATGATGCTTTGTGTGGAGGAGCTCTTCAACAACAAAAGAAAGCTAAAAACATGCCTGGAAAAACAACAATACCTTGCATTCTTTCTGCCTGGCTAGTACCAAAAGAAAACATCCTCAGAGGCAAATACAGTTGCAGAAAATAGTCCAGTATGAAAAGAAAACTGCACAACATGGAACCACATGGGATAGAAAGTTTCTTGTATTTTACTAGATTTATACCTAAGGCTTCCAGTGCACCCAGAAGCAGCTGCATGTTTTATACAGAATCAGTATTGCATTGGTTGGGGCAATAAATGAACCATGCATCACATTTACTATTGTGGTGCATGGACTGATACAAATTCATACATTAATTCTTTTTTCTCATGAACTTCTACAGATTTGGGGTTACACACACCAGTATACTGCAATATGCAGGGTTGTTGAAAGGTTTATACTGGTCTGAATATTGTTCCAGTTCTTTAAAGTCTAATGAATTATACTGACCCTATTTAAAGGTGGGATCTTTAGGTTACACCTACTTTATGTAATGCTTATTTACTTTCTTTTTCAGGAAGTAGTACTTACATGGAAAAAGAAGTAGAATAAACACGTAACTTAGACGCAGCTAAGTTTGCTCTATACAACCTAAAAAAGTTTGCTTGAGGGAAGCACCCTTCTGTTTCAGATAAAAGAGCTCATTCTCCACAGCTAGGGGAAAAAGCTGTCTTCACCAAATAAAAGGTCTAATGACCCTTGTAAAGAGAGCCTTATTGTGATGCTGCAACTTGATTATACAGTAACAGCTGCTTTGTTTTCTTGCTGTCATTTCAGTAACAGGAAAACAAGGTGTTCTGTAATAAACCGCATAACTTTTTTTGTAAAGCTTTATGGTCCTTCATATGATTCCACAAAATAACCCTGAAGATTATTCAGTAAAAGCTATAATTAAAGTGAAGTGATTTTTTTTATTTAAAATTGTCATATTAACTGGGAGAATGGGGTAGGAAAAAATTGAAAGGAGGTTGTTCCTTCTATGCCAAAATTTTTCTTTCTTAAAAGTTATTGTATGTGTTCCAGGTCAGAAGGGAATGCAGCATACCTCACAGTAAGAAAACAGAACTGAGGCCAGATTCTGAATGGTCCCTGCACAGAAGAAAGTGATGGAGTATGCAAGGAGCCACTCTTCTTGTGTGGCCAGTCTTAGTAAGAGTGCCTCTGCTCCCATGCTTCAGGGGCTTAAAAACACTGTACTGATTAACTTAGAAGTTGACCACAAAACATAAAATATAAAATTATACAGGATACTGAGTGGTATGGAGAGTAGAAATCAAGAAATGTCTCTTAAACTGGTTGGACATAATATTTTGTGTTGCCATCTTTCAGTCAAAAGAAAGATTCATTTACATGGAAGCCTGTGGAACTCATTGCCAGAAGATGGGGGGAGGAGGTCCTGAGGAGGGGGGCTGCAAAGAGGGACTAAGCAGCACCCAACTTGTCCATGAGAGATGCAAGGAAAGGGCTAAGTAGGACTTATAGCCTGTAGGGGAAGTTACTGGCTCAGTGTGGGGAGAGTTTTTAGGTATAAAGCTGAAAGACTTGCATTTTTGTTCTGATTAAGTACTAGAGGCCTGGATGTGGTTGATAGGGGAGGGAAGGAGCCACAGGAGTGCTTGAGGGGCATGCTAGGTTTTGAACCCTGCCAGGAGCAGGGCTACAAGGCACATGCAAGCTGAGGACAAGAGGGCTAGGGCCTGAGCCCTAAGTGGGCAACAGAGGTGGCCTGAAGCTGAGAGGGCCAGAGCCTGAGACCAGAGCAGGAGACACGAGTTACCTGAGACCATCAAGAGGCTGAAACTGAAAAGGTCAGACCAGAACCAATGAATCTAGGCTACTAGTCTACAGCCAGAGTAACCTGTAGGGAAAGGTTAAGAAGGCTGAAACCTATAGAAAGGAGAAACTAGCAACTGAGCTATATCTGCAAGTCATGGGCATGACTGTAGCAAGGGAAGGAGGTCACAAATAGTCCTCAAATTAGCTGGTGCCCAGGGGCACAGACAGTGCTAGGACTGCCTCACTTACTGCTTCTGGGGCAGGACTGGGATCATCTGGGTCGGGAAGGCTCCTACTGGTCAAAGGGAAGATAAGGGCTCACTCTGGGACCCTGGGGCAGCCTCCCTATTTACAATCACATAATTGTATCAAGGCATGGCAGGTCAGTGGAAGGAAAGTGTACCTGAGGGGCCAGAGCATGGCAGGAGCCATGTGGCCACCAGGGGATGTCATGGCCACTTCTGAGGCTTGGTCCTGCCACAGTCTTGCTCCTGTATCTGTCTGCATCTCTCTCGATTTATGGCCAGTGGTGAGGAGGAAGAAATAGGGTTGAAAAGTAGATGGGACAGAAGATGTTTTTGTGGTCATGTTGACTTGATAAGCATGTATCAAGTGTTCTGGATACCTGCACAGTACCGAAAGACATGAATAAGATTTTTTTCTTTCAACAAAAGGAAGACGTTTCAAGAACATTTGGTTTTGTTGTGATCAACAAAATCTAGAACATTTTATTTTCCTATTATTTTTAGAGCATTATGGGAGAAGCTGCTTTGACTGACTACTTTTTTGTTACCAAGAACAAGCCAGTCTTTCTATACCTCAACAACAGTACTCCATTTTCTCTCTCCTGTTGTTGCTATTGTTTTCAATTTGTAAGTATATTGAGGCAAGGATGGTCTTTCACTCCATGCTTATTGTACAGTGCCTACCATCATGAGGTACCAGTTTAAGAACCTCTAGACACTTCTATAAATATAAATAATAAACTATTAGAGTTGTGCTTTTTTTTCTGATGACTGAGGTTCAAGTGGTCCTTAGGTCTCTTTCTAAAGAACTGGGGAACTCCCCCCCCCCCCCAATAATAGTTGTTTTTTCCAGGTGCAGCCACTCTCCATTTTAAACCATTGTGGTAGGGTAGGTGATGTGTAGTTGGGTGATTTGTAGTAATGTCAGGAGTGAAGCAACAGAACTTGCAGAAAACTAAGAACCTTTGCTAGTATGTCTAGTGAAACAGATGCTAATTGTTTTGTGTGCATTATTCACAGATAATGAAAAGTGAAATTTTGACATAGAGTTAATTACAAAAATAGGAATGCATTAAAATAGCTAATTACTAACCATGTAAACTGACAAACGGCAGTTTCCTAGTATCTCAATTAATGAGCTGCATCTGAAAGCCTGAATTAAAACCCCATTCTAAAAAATTAAATCAAATCCCACAAAAATAACTTAACTTTGTGATAAGCACTCACAGCACTTCGATATTTCATTTCATTCTTTTCCCCATCATTAATGCTTCTTCAGCCCCATAACAATGAGTAGTTTTAATAAATCACCTATTTTGGTTGTTTGTTAATCTCCTACTTTGTTTTAATTTGTTTTGATATCACATCAGGGCACTTCTCTCGGTGAGATCCGGTAAGCATAAGGAATATAAAGAGAGTATGCACAGCACCCAGAACTTTCCCTTGGAGAGATCTCCTCAGAGGCAAGTCAGCAGATGAACAATAAAAAAAAAAAAAAGACACACAATCAAACAGGGTTCAGTGCGGCACCTTGCAGACTAATTTAGAGAGGAATGAGCCTACAGTTTACTTCATCAGGCACTTTGAAACAGAAGTTAATGACAATAAAAGGACCTAATTCTTCTTCCCTCTATATTAAAGTTACTTTATTTCAGGGGCTGTGCAATTCTCATTAAGAAGAACACAAGGTATATCCTAAAGCTGATATGGGCAATTATCTTCCCTAAGTATGTCACTATGTGCACTAATTGAGGACAAACAAAACAATTATTTCCAAGAAGAGGGAAAGCTACCTATGGTATTTGTTATTTTAGACTCAAAATCTGTTCTTGGCAGATAAAAGAGGAAAAGGTAACTTGGTTTTGCTGCTGTATTGTTTTAAGATAATATTCCTGATGACCTAATGAAAGTGATATGTGAAACGTGTCAAAGAGAAAGCCTTGTTGCCAGTGCCCCCAGGGATTGTCTCCTTTTCCTTCTTTCTTAGATAGGAGTGACAATACATCATCTTGTATTGTATGAGGGGTATGAAGGAAGGAAAGCAATATAATATCTAAATGTACTGATCACGAATGCTTTGTGATATGATTGTAATCAAGCTTTAATAGCACATACTTTTAATTATTAAAAGTACATGAAGATTACCATCCTATAGCTTAATAACATGAATTTTCCTACAGTGTATCTGCCATGGCCTGTCTACGAATGGTCTAACACCAACCAAAAGGAAGATCAGCTCATATATTGATTGTTTAAAATGTGAAAAGAGGCAGTTGTCATTTTGCTCAGGCAGCACTGGCATCACATTGGAAACACACACATTAATATACTTCTTGAGAGCCTGGAAACCCAATTCTTTTCTGTACAGTTGTAGGATTCTCTGCATCTTGTAGTGATTTTACTACTTGAGGAGATTTTGCCTCTGAGTAGCATCACCTGCTTTAAACCCCAATTTTACTTCATTTCCAAAACTTAAGTTGGTAAATAGAGATGTAATGGTAAGGAAAAAAAGACTGCACCAATAATTTCAGGGTAAGTAAACTGAAAGAAAAGGAGCAAGTCAGATCTGGGCTTATTCTAACTTTCATCCACTTACAATGGCTGTTTTCCATAGCAGCAGGAAGTCAGTGATATAAGTGGAATTTCCTCCAGCAAGAGTAATAGGATAATAGAGGTCAACATCTGAAGATTTGAAACAACCTTAAGTGAGATTAAGGATTTGATTTACCAGGGGATTAGACTTGCTTTTTATTTTGCAGCTAGTATAAATCTTTATTACTTTATTCTAGAAATAGTGAAACACTTGCCAGTAGAACTTTTGCCCTGACAATTCATTTTATATTAACTACTAACATTTCTGTTTGGTCTGGCAGTTGCTGAGTGTAATAAGTGTATACTTTATACAGCATTCTCAGACTTACAGTGAAAGTGGTTATCCAAATACAACATATTACATAAATTATAGCCTCAATGTATAAACTCCTTCCTTGTCTAATAGTGGTTTAGCTAGCCTGGCAGCATAGACATTTAAAAGGTCATATGTGCATCCTTGCATTGGTCACCCATATCACAGGTAGCAGAACAGGAGGGGAAGCAAACTGTACTGCTTCCACATTCCTACTAACAGGGATGGCAGGAGGTACAACAGACACAAGGAGCTCCCCTCTGAGTAAACGACAAAGAAAAACAGCTAGGCCAGCCTACCAAGGAACATGCACTATATCATCAATGCATAATTTACTCCCTCCTCAGAGTAGTAGGAGGATCGTGACTTCACTCCTTGAACATTCCAGCAATACTCTTTTACTCTGAACTCACGGTGAGGCCAGCGCAGAGTCCATCACTAGCTTTTCAGTTATGGAGAACTGTAATGACCGCACTATTTCCACACGTACAATATTAAAAGCCATCTCTTCTCACCAATAAGTGGGCACGTCTACATGAGATGCTTACTGCAGAGTAGACCAGCTCTGCAGTAAATGTCAAGTTCCTCAGATAATAAGATGGATATTTGTCAGCAGTGAGCCCTTGTAGCCAAGAAGGACATAGTGGACTGCATTAGTAGGAGTCTTGCTGATAGATGAAGGGAAGTAATTATTTCACTCTATTCTGCACTGGTGAGGCTATATCTGGAGTACTGTATCTGGTTTGGGGCTCAGCATTATAAAAAGGATGTGGACTTTAAAATAAAAAAGTCAATGCAGGGGGTGTGTGTATCTATCTATATCTATAGATCTATAGATAGATACACACACACATACATGTGTTGTGTGTGTATATATACACACACACACACATTTCACATACAAACACTGCATTGACTTTTTAAAAAAGTTTTCTTTAAAAAAAAAATCTGTTGGTCATGTCTATATTTGCATATTAATAAGATGCAATAAATTACAGTACTTCTCTCACCAGAGTTTCCTGCTTCCAGGTACCAAGGACTGCAGCACATTGAGCCAGGTCAGAGCAGCCCCAGCTGGCAGAGGGCCCCAGGGGTCCGCCTGCCAGCCCGGGGCTGTGCCTCCCAGCTCAGTAAGCTACAGAGGGGATGGCATGAGGGTGCTTCAGTGTGGGGCTAGCTGGCAGGCAGCTCCTGCACTGAAGCACCCTCATGCCCCCGCTAAATGGAGCAACATCTACACATGCATTACTGTGGAGTAAAAGACTCTAATACATATATTACAGATACGCCAATATATCAGTCCAATATCGGATCAGTATTGATATAAAAAAAATTGTCAATATAGGGGTGGAGTCAGAGCCGGGGCCAGAGCTAGGGCTGCGTGGAGCTTTTCTTGCCCGGGGCTTGGCTCGAAGCAGGCTCTGGCAGTGCTGGGAGGAGGTTGCAGCCACCCAAAATTTCACCACAGCTCCGCTCCCAGCCCCATGCTGCTGCAGCCCTGGCTTTTCCCGGCACTTGGGTGGAGGCAGGGCATTTAGCCAGGGATGGGCTGGGTGTCAGCACAGGGCTGGGAGCAGAACTGTGGCAAAATTTGGGGTGGCTGCAGCTTCCTCTCAGTGCTGCTGGACTGGCCCCTCTGAGCCCAGCCCCCAGCAAGAAAAGCCCCACGCAGCACCAGCTCCAGCTCCAACTCCACCCTGCACCTCCTGCCTGCCCTGAGCCATGCAGATCCAAGAGCACATGCAACCTAGGAAGGTGGGTGTGGGGGGGCAAGTAGTGGTGGGAGCTGCTCCCACCCCATGAATTCCACCTTTGTCCTGTGCCTCCCATACCCCAGCTGGGCAGCACCTACCCCTGACTCCTCTCTCTCCACATTGATCTGTGCCCCCACAGCCCTTCCCTCCCTCCCCCCCACTTTCACCTCTACAGACTTACCACTTGATGGCAGCTGTATCAGATATAAGATTGTTATTGGCCGATATGCCTCCTTAAAAATCAGCTATCGGTATCAGCCCCGATGTGTGTGTGTGTGTGTGTATGGTTTTCAAGTGATCTGCAAACCTGGGGGTCACAATCAACTGGAAGATGAATATGAAGAAACAGTGCGATGAGGTTGCCAATTCAGCATTGGCAAAGCCTCAACTGGAGTCCTGTGTCCATCTCTGGGCATTGCATTTCAAGAAGGATGTGGATAAATTCAAGAGGGTACAAAGAAGGACCATATGTATGGTCAAGGGCATGGAGAGTAGGCCCTATGAGGAAAGACTCTAGGAACTGGGCCTGTTCAGTCTCGGTAAAAGAAGGCTGAGAGGTGCCTTGAATGTCACCTATGAGTACGTCGGGGTGAGCACCAGGAATTAGGGGAGAAACTCTTCAGGAAGGCACCTCAAGGGAGGATGAGGACGAATGGGCATAAACTAATAGAGGGTCAATTCAGCCTAGACATAAGAAAAAAAACTTTTTATCTGTAAGAGTCACCAGAATCTGGACCATGCTCCCAGTGAGGTGGCACAGTCACGCTCTTTGGAGGTGTTCAAGATGAAGCTGGACAGATACCTTGTTGAGCTTGTCTGAATCCAATAACTTCCTGCCCATGGCAGGGGACCGGACTTGATGATCTTACATGTCCCTGCTGGTTCTATGATTCTAAGAAACCTAACGAACAAGGCTCACTTTTATGAGGTAAATTGGATTCTCTCTTTAGATAGAATGACTGTCATTATTGTTCCTTCCAGGATAATCTTTTGTAAAATGCTTTTGGTTTTCCAAGCCCTTCCTCTGCCCACACTTCATATTCTCATGAATCAGGAATGCCACTGCCTGCTAGGGGTTTGTACAGCTCCTAGGACGGCAGTCCTCTGATCCTTATGGACTCTAGATGCTCCAGCAGCATGAAATTATTTATAAATAATAAATTCATTCACAGGAAATGCATTACTTAAGGCTTTATATAATTTTGTACTATACTTTGAGCACTATTCTCAAAGAAGAACAAAATATTTTTGAAAACTTGAAAAAACACAATCATTTTTTAATTTAGGAGAGAAAAAGTTAGGTTTTTTTGGGGGGGGAGAGGTAATAAAAAAAGAAAGAAATCCCAGTTACCCTGTAGTCCATTGAGGGACCTGTACTTTAGAACAAGATGTTGGCTGGGAAACTTTGCAGCTGATTGTCTCCACTTTCACATGGAGGTGCTGATGTTGCAAAGGGAACATAGAGAACAATGTGCAATTTAAGAGGACATGATCTGACCGCGTCAGCAAACATTCACAGCAAGAGAAAAGCCCTTTAAAACATACGCATATGGAATAGCCCACAAAATTCAGAAACAAGTGCATAATATCATTCACCATTTGCTTTATTTTGTTATTCAGAGTTTGCTACGTGTACAACTTATTCATTCATAAGGAATAAATAAGATTTTATTTATAACCTGTAAATTATCTGCAGCATCCCTCTACTAAAAGTAATTGGAACAAATTATTGTTTTCTCAGTCCATGTCTTGTAAAGTGCCATCCTCATGGGCTCACCTATTTAAAGGGTCTAATAATAATGTCTGCCTTGGGTTTTTTTACATAATTTATTACCTGTTTCTAGCAGCACGCACACCATTTTCAAGGATTTATTCCCATAGGGCACAAGAGGCTTCATTTTTCAAACATCAGTGCAAAAAATAAATAAAATCATTCCCACCATAACCATCTGTACATTTTAAAACCCACTGTCTCCTGATGCACACCACAAACATGGGACTTGAGAGCAACTGTAGGGGCATCCTTTGGGTGGCTTCACAGCTCATTTCCAGATATGGCAGGTAAACTAGGTGTTCACAAGAATGTGCCTTCCTGATGGTGCCAGGGATGTGGTACAGATGTGCCCCCAGTTTCTCTGTTCTTATGTCTATAAACTGGGCATAACACTTCTTTCCTTACTAGAGGCATTGTGAGGACTAACTCTTCAATGCCTATTCTTAAATATTTGGTGAATGGAACAGAACAAAAATGCTGCATGTATTAATACAAATATTAAAGATACGAGTTAAGGATCTTGATTTTTGCATTTTATCCAAAACATAATGCCTCAAGTAACATAATTCTCCCCAACATCATGCTGGGGCATTGGTCAAGATTCATTCAGAAGGGAAAATGCTGCCTACTAAGTCACCAACTTCACTTATTAAAATATTTGGGTTTTCTTTAGCAGTCTCCCCAGTACAGATCAGTCCTGGTGCTGCATACTTAAAGATTTGAAAGCTCGTAGCCTCAGACCATATAGCTGAAACATATGTTACTATCAGCAATCATCATCACACATTACATTATAAATGTAGTACAGCTTGTTAGGCCATGAAAGGTTGTTACCTTTGTGACATTCTCTCTGTTTCTTTTAAATCTGGTTAAAATAGACAAAGGTTTAATCTTTGACTTTATGATATTTAACTGAAACTATAAACTGAATCTAATATCTGATGATTAATCTGCTCATAGCAGGCAAAGTAGGAGGTACTGCAAGGGCTACTCCATAAAAATAAAAAGCAGGTTCAGAATAAGAAATCTTTACAATTACTGGAGAAGCTGGAACCAGGATAGTAAGGATAGAAAGAAGACAGATAACTGAGGGTACATACAGCCATTTGTAACAGCCTGCACGCTCCTGGCTGTAGCTTGCAGATTGGAAGAGACTACAACCCATCTGTGGGCAGTAAAGCCTGATTGCAGGCTGCCTTGGAGGACTGAGCAGCTGATGCAGATTAGTAGCCGGCCACAGGAAACTATAGGCTCCTAAAGAAGGGAGCTTGGGATCAAGCAGATAGAGTGAGGGAACTTGGCTGGTGACTACAATACCTCTCCCAGGGTCTGGCAAAAGAGCCAGGGCTGCAAAAGAGAGAGGGCTGCAGAGAGAGAGAGAGAGAAAAGGAAGAGTGTGCTGCCATGCTGAGAAAGCAGCACAAAGTCAGCAGCACCTTCTTGGGGCCTGAGAAGGGACTCTGGGACTGCGAGTCATCCTTTTATGAACTGTATCATATTTAAAGGCTTGGTGAGCTAAGCAATAACCCTGAACTCACTACACTGTTACATCTAGAACAAGCTAAGCTGGGTTTGGTTGATCTAAATGTCCAAGCATGCAGGTGTTCAGAGATATTCATTCAGCGAAAAAATGGCATGCCCAATCTAAATTTAGTTCACCTGAGTAGGTGTACTAATAAAATCAGGACTGTGTTAACCCTTTCCTAGATTGGGACAACCCAATCTCAAACACCTGCATGTGCTCACAGCACAGCCTGCAGGCTGGGAAGTCCAACTGCTTGCCTCAGGCCCATGTCTGAGCTAATACCTCCCTCCCCTGAACATAAACCCTGAGTGGGCCACTTTTAGTCTCCTGGCCCTTTCCTCATCCCAACCAGCATCCCACTCCCCTGCAATCCCAAACACTCTCTGGACCGATCCACACCTCCTCTCACCCTGACTTGCTTACACTGGTTTCGTCCCACAGCTCCTAGACGTGGCAAATGCCTGTATGCAGCTCATAGAAATAGTGAATTGCCACATGTGCTCGCTCCCTGTCTAGGTGTAGGCAACTTACAGTACTTTAAGCCGCCTATACCTAGACTGGTTGTGGTGAATACTTGTTTTCCCCCTAAGTGATCTTCAAGGGTAGAATAAGGAAGGGGTCTAAAGAAACGACAGGTCTGCAAATAAAGCAAATAGAAATAGTGCATAAACCCAAAGTAGATCTAAATCAGAAAAAAAAATTACCAACTGGGATCATATTTCAATGGACTAGAAAACTTATAATTGCTAGTAACATTATCTGACATGGAAAAAAAAAAAGTTTCACAAAAGTTACTAGATTGGGTTTGGTGGAAAGAAATTTTCTTTCATAATCTCTACTGCACTGGGAATTCCAGGACCCAGACCGTCAGCTGGAGGAAAATATCACCACTTCATTGACTCAGTCAAGCTGTGACAATTTACACAAGTGAATTGTCCCCAGGTGTCTATGAATGTTTATGGTGTCCAAACTACCCTTCATTTGATGCATGGGATAATAGGCACCATTGGCAAATGACCTTTTATAACCAGAAGCTATGCAATGGAAAGCAGCAAAGCACATAAAGAGAAGTACCTTTACTTTCTGTGTCTTCCAGCTTTGTCATTACTAAGAGGCTTTCAAAGCGCAATTACAGTATTTTGCACTTGGCAAGAAAATACCTCTGGGCAGGTGTAAGAAAGCTTGGAAGAGTCAGGAGAAATGTGGCCAGGAAAGGAAATGAGTTCAGTACAGGAAATAAATCAGGACAAAGACATCAAGCAGCAGACACAGGGCTGAACCAGAAAGCAACCTATTAAGAAAACAGAGAAAGTATGCAGAAGAGAGATGGGGTTGTGAGAAGGAAGTGTATGCTCAAAGGGAGTAATTAGGAAATCTTGGATACAGAAAGGAAATAGAGCAAAACTAAGCTGAACTCTCTCTCTCTTTTTAGCCATAGGAACAGTTGCAAGCTGTTCCAAAAAAGAGAGTTAAACCTAAACAAATCTTTCTGGAATCTCAGCCAAGTAAGGATTTTTTTAATTTTATTCACTGCCACTAGGTCTAGGAGATTTAATAACAGAGATGCTAGACTCAACTGAAGTTTGTTGCTTATTACCCTTGTAGCAGCACCTGCAAGCACATACTAAATAAATGCAATTCTCCCATATGATGAACTATGGCAATAATCCTCAAGGATTTAGAGGGAGCTTTATTTTAAATTGGAAAAATAACTTCAGCATTGGAAAAGCAGGTTTTCTTTTCAAGCAGTAAATTTTGAAATAGAAGAATCTTCTTTTGAGTATTTCTATGACATACTAAAAGTTATAATTTTATACTGTTATTTAAACAAAAATAAGTGACAATTCAGTCTATGCCAGAATAACAAACCAGAGCTTAAATTCAAGCCTGAGTTTTACCAAATGGGTCTTTGAAGCTATGAGCTGAATTGGTTCTAATACAATGAGAATTAAACAGAAGCCTCACCTTCAATTCAGAATTTGTCAAAACTCAGTTTTCTATATATATTCAAAATAAAGTTGGTATGCACAAGAATAATAAAACAATCATAGGATTATGGAATCATAGAAAAATGGGAAAATATTATACTATTTCACATACTTTTTCTTTATCCTCTATGCAGTGTCTGACAGGAACTAGCTGAGAGAAGCTGTAATAAATTCTTTAATAGGCAATTTAAGCAATTATAGGATGACTATGAGGGATTAAAAAAAAAAGAAAATCAAAACAGTTGTTTTTGACCCAAAACAAAAGAGTTTGTGTCTTTTACCATGTTTTTCATTTGTTTTTGTTGCAGCTCTATAGAAACTTTTTATGGAGATGGACCCAACTGAAACTCCAGAATATAACACCCCTAAACATTGCAATAATCAGATCTGAATCTAACCTGTATAGCAAGAGCTCATTGCTTATTTTTAAAAAGAAATGCTTCATGCCTTTCTCCTTATTTCAGAAGAGACTGCAAACTAAGCAAACAAGGTTTAAATTAGGTTCATACCAGGTAGATTCATAACTGGTTAAAATTCAGTAAATTGTAAGTACTTTACTATCAAATGGATAGGGAAAATCCAGCATGGTCTCACAGCAGCTTTTCTTGGATCTTGTTGTATTCAATTATTTCCATTAATAAACCTAATGATAGAAGAGACAATATATCAAGAAATTGCTGAACAAATTTAGGAATCCAAAATGACTTTGCCAAATTGGTGAAATGGAGTGAAATCAATACCATGGAATTCAACCAAGATGAATACAAAGTACTATGCTTAGGAAGCAGAAAACAAATGCATATATACAAAATGGGGAATAACTGGCTATACATAATGGCTGAAGAAAAGGGTCTGGGGGGATATAGTAACCTGCAGTTTTTAAAAAGTAAAGAAGGATTAGGAATTATAGAGCTGTCAGTATAACCTTGATAGCCTTGAGAAATTATGGACCCTGTATCAAAGAATCTATTTCTAGGCACCTAGAGGGCAACAATGTAATGAGGAAAAGCCAATATAGATTCATCAAAATCAAGACATGCTTCACCAACCTGACTTCCTTTAACAACAAAGCGATAGGCTTTGTAGATAAGAAGAGAATAGTAGATGGACTCTTTAGAAAGGTTTCAACTCTGTCTCCCATTATATTCTCATTAGCAAGTTAAGGAAATACCATCTAAATGAAAATGCTGTAAAGTGGATACATCATTGGTTGCATCATGGTCATAAAAGAGTAGCAACTGAGGCCTCAAAGTCTTTTTGAGAGGAGGTATTAAGTAGAGTAAGCCATGTATGTGTCTTAGGTTAGGTACTGCCAAAGTCTTTCATTAATGATTTAGAGGATGCAATTGAGCAGGCAGTTGGCAAATTTACAGATGACCCCAAGCTGGGTAGAATTGTAGACACTTTGGAGGAGAGTACTAAGATCCAGAATGACTTTGATAAATCAGAGAAGTGTTCCAGAATTAGCCAAATAAAATTATTGAGGACAAGTGCAAATTTGTGTACCTGGGACAGAAAAATCAAATGCACGAATACAAATTGGGAAATGATTGGCAAGGTTGCTGTACTACAGAAGGCAACTTGGAGGTTATAGCTGATGACAAGGTGAATATGAGTCAACTATGTGCTATTTAAAACAAATAAAAATATCAATAGCATACTGTGTTATATTGACAAGACTATCATCTGCAAGGCAAAAAATATTCAGAACAATTCTAATCAGCACTTGTGAGGCTTCATGTGGAATACTATGTCCAGTTTTGAACACTACATGTCAAGAACTATGTACATAAATTGGAAAAGAATCCAACAGAGAGTAGAAAAAAATCTATAGAAGTACAAGAAACTTAATTTGCAAGAAGAGGTTGGGAGAACGAAGCATTTTGAATAGAAAAATATTAAATGAGGAGGGATTTGATAACAGCTTTCAAATATGTGAGGGGTAGTTATAAAGATGTTGTCAATAAACTGTGGTTTGCAGCTGCAGGGAACAAGACAAGAAATAATGGTCTTCAATTGCAACAAGAGAAATTTAGGTTCAATATTAGAAATAACTTTCTAACTATGAGGATTGATAAGCACTAGAAGAGATTACTTAAAGAAGCTGTAAAATCTCCATCATGGAAGTTTTTAAGAGTAGGTTAGACAAGCAGTTGGTTGAGATGATTTAGACAGGAATGATGGACTACATGGCTTCCTGTAGTCCCTTCTTATTTTTCTATTATTATGTTACTCTGCAAACAACATATGAGTCAACAATGTCATGTAGTGCAACAAAAGCAACTGCCTTTCTGGAATGTATAAAGTATCATAAAATACTTTGAAGTGGTACTTGTTATGCTTTATTCAGCATTAGTGAGGCCTCAGCTGGATTAGTGTCCATTTTTGGATGCCATGTTTCAAAAATGCATATAGACAAATTGTAGAGGGTCCAAAGGAAAGCAGCAAGCATGATAAGAGGTTTAGAAAACCTCCAAGTGGCTTTACGAGGTAAGGGTGAAGGAATTGGTTTTATGTAGCATAGAAGAGAGAGAAGTAGACAATCTTCCAATACTTAAAGGCTGTTGTACTGAGGATGGCAATCAACTATGTTCAAAGAACAGGTTCAAAATCAGTGGTCTTCTAATATAGGTTTCTTCATATGATTCCCAGGCTCTGGAAATGGGTACAGACTCTTCTGCCAATCCCCTTAAACCTGATTGACTGTTTGTGTCCTGTCCCTTTCAACCTGTCCCTGTCCCAGTACTTTATCTTCCTCACCTCTGACATCTTATTTGGGTCTCAGTTTTATCTTCGGGCTTGCTGTCCAGCAACCAAGACCACCCCACACACAGTTTCTTTCCATCACCCTGCTATGCAGTCGACTTGCCCAGCCAATCCTCTAAACTATTCATTCAATCCTTTTTTCTTTCCTCAATGCCACAACCCAAGCACTTAATTATACTTTCCCTTTCTAGAAATTGTTTCTAATTTTACCTCTCTCTCACCCTTAGCTCTTGCCCCTGGTTCCGGTCTCTTTGTTTGACCAGTACCAGTCTTCCAAGTATCCCATATATCAGATCTGTTTTCTATCCTCTTTGCTTGTTTTTCTCCACTTCAGTTGCTAGCCCTAGACTTCTGGTATAGTGTTTCTCAATCTCAAGTCTATCTGCTCTGACAGTTGCTCATCTGATCTCAGTATTCTTCTCCCCACTCAGCTAACTTTAAACCCCCTCCCCTCAATTTTTATTAGCAGCTCCCAATCCCAGCTTCTCTACCCAACTAATCCTAGCCTCCCCTCAGCTCCAAGTCTCCACCCCACAGGACCCTACTACTTCCTTTCCCTCCTTCATGGTCTAGATTTAGTCCCCGTTGCAAATCAGATGGCTTCATTTTCTATTCTACTAAGGACATGACTGTAGAAATTCCCCAGCACTGCCAGGGGTGCCCACTCATAACATCTTCTCACTAATGTGTTTCCTGCATACCTACAACCCAGAAATGTGCTGGTGAAGCAGTCCCAGCTGAAGGCTAATATCAGTTGCTCTGGGGGTTGGGTTACAGATAAGATATGAAGATGTTAATTCACCTTATGGGTAGTGGATGATAGTCTGCCTAAGGCTAGGAGATGTAATAGAACTCTGTCCAAATCCTGCATGGACAAAATTTTGGGGAATTGTCTCTAGTAGGTCTCTAATAGGTATGTGCAAACTGTAATTTTTCAAAGCCTTATAATTTAGCAGATTTTAGGCAGATTTCCATAGTGTCAATGACGGGAAGATCCTTGACAATGCCTCTCTCTCCTTCTACATAAGATTTCAATCAAATCGGTCTCCCAAAGCATAGGTAGGCTAGAACTTTTCATAGAATAAGTTGCCAAAACAATTTAATATAGGCAAAATGCTGCATCTTTCTCTGCCTTTTTGTTTGTTTGTTATTTTTTTCCTAAATTATTCTGTTTGAGGGTAATACGCAGCATGGATGACTTCAGAGAAGATGGTTTACTTTTGGTAACCTTATTCACAACTAAAAATAAGGTTTTAACATGGGCAACATGAATAATATGTAGTATTAGCTAACCACCTGTAATATAACTTACGGTATTTTTGCATAAGTTTGAATGTGGTTAGATCATAAACTCATCTGGTTTAAATTGACAATGAAACTGTATCAATTTACTACAGCTAAAGAACTGGCCCATCATTATTTTATTTTTTTTGCAAGCATGCAAATCTCCTTTCCATATCCATCCTAAAATTCTAGTGGAGCAATAAAGCTACAGCTTCAGGCTAATACATGGCTTGTTATGTCAGAATACCTTCCTTAAAGATTACCTGCCTCAAAGTACTGTATTGTCAAGATATTTTCCCCAAACAAGGCTACCATTGTTCATAAAGAGCAGTCATAGGAAGCATGAAGGACTATCTTGTACACAAAGGGATACTGACATTTTATCAGATTAACTGGATATGTGTACCTGATACTTTTAAATTGCTATTTTGAGGTTTGATCATAAATATAGTAATTGGATAAGTGGCCAATTTCAGTGCAAATAATACTGTGTGTAGAATAAAAAACTTGCTCAAGTTGCATACCATGTACCTGTGGCTTGCATGGTCATGACTATTTTTTTAGTGCATATGTGAGGATACAAGTAATGTAGCATGATTCTTGGCCAAGATTGATGCCAGATGGATAGTTTTTGATTTTGTTAATTTAACTGTAATAGAAATTCCATTTTATAA
The DNA here is from genome assembly GCA_030014935.1 of Caiman crocodilus. Classification (NCBI taxonomy): domain Eukaryota; kingdom Metazoa; phylum Chordata; order Crocodylia; family Alligatoridae; genus Caiman; species Caiman crocodilus. Next base: position 8,715,599 of record JAGPOW010000229.1, on the reverse strand, counting down.
AAAACATAAAGTGAAAGTAGAGAGCTTTAGGCTACATTGTTACTATAAGGACAGATCTGTAGGTATGTCAAAGCAGAACTAGATGTAGCTCAGAGACGGGGCACAAAGGTGTCTTTCTGATATCTTTGTATGCCTTTCCAACCTTGGGACTTCAGGGACCAGTTTGACCTAAGACACAATTTAGAACACTTGCAAAGTTGTTCTTACAACCATTTTGGTGTTGTCAGGATAGTGGGGTAGTTGGAGCACAAAATTGATGAGCGCTCCATCTCTTTTGCTTGGGCAAAACCTCTGACATAATCCATATACCAAAATGGTGGCTGTAACAGGGGGCCTTCCCGAGGCTTGATCATAAGTTTAGCCTGCCCACCTGCTTAGTGCAGTCTACCCTGACTTGTCTGCCACAATTTTTCATAGATTCATAGATGTCAGGGTCTGAAGGGACCTCAACAGATCATCGAGTCCGACCCACTGTATAGGCAGGAAAGAGTGCTGGGTCTAGATGACCCCAGCTAGGTGCCTATCTGACCTTCTCTTGAAGACCCCCAGGGTAGGGGAGAGCACCACCTCCCTGGGGAGCCTGTTTCAGACCTTGGCCACTCTAATTGGGAAGAAGTTCTTCCCAATGTCCAGTCTAAATCTGCTCTCTGCTAACTTGTGGCCATTATTTCTTGTAACCCCCGAGGGCGCCTTGGTGAATAAAACCTCACCAATTCCCTTCTGTACCCCCATGATGAACTTATAGGTAGCCATAAGGTCGCCTCTCAACCTTCTCTTGCGGAGGCTGAAAAAGTCCAGGTTCTCTAGTCTCTTTTCGTAGGACTTGGTCTGCAGGCCCTTAACCATACGAGTGGCCCTTCTCTGGACTCTCTCTAGGTTATCCGCATCCCTCTTGAAGTGCGGTGCCCAAAATCGCACGCAATACTCCAACTGCAGTCTGACCAGAGCTCGATAGAGGGGAATTATCACCTCCTTGGTTCTGTTTGTCATGCATCTGCTGATGCACACTAAGGTTTCATTAGTTTTTCTGATGACTTCGTCACACTAACGACTCATGTTCATCTTGGAGTCTACTAAGACTCCAAGATCCCTTTCCGCTTCAGTGCCACCAAGCCGATCATTTCCTAGGCAGTAGGTATGCTGGACATTTTTCCTCCCTAGGTGCAGCACTTTGC
>JAGPOW010000229.1:8694626-8714324 GCA_030014935.1 Caiman crocodilus | reverse complement strand
GACTTAAAGGCATTCAGTTCTTCCAAGTGACTCTGCACCATCTCAGGGTCTACGCATGGTAGTCTGGCACCTTGCTGCTGCCTCTCTACAACCCCAGTGTGACACTTGTCATGCCCCTTGCTTAGGAACACTGAGGCAAAGAAATCATTGAGGAGTTCAGCCTTGTCCCCCTGTCCATCACCAGTTGTTTCTGCCCAGTTAGCAGGAGTCTTATTCCTTCCTGAGGCTTCCTTTTACTCCCTATATATCTAAAAAACAATTTCTTGTCCTTTACTCGGGATGCCATCCTCAACTCCATGGTAGCTTTGGCCCATCTAACTGCCTCCCTACAAGTGTAAGCAAAGGAGGTATATTCGTCTTTGGTTATCTCTCCCCGCTTCCACTTTTTATGTGCTCCCCTTTTGGCCCTTAGGCTGCCCTGGATTTCTCTGGTCAGCTGAAGAAGCCTCCTGGCCCCTTTCCCTCTTTTTCCTCATATCGGGTCCCTCTTTTTCCTCGCATCAGGAAAACTTGAATGCTTTCATAATATATTAAGCTGGAGGCTACCAGTTCACTATTCTAATGCCAGGGTATGCTATCCAGAGCTTTGAACCTGCCCTAAACCATGGCCCCTGCCCCACACATGGCATCCAGAATATATTATTGCTTCCCAGCTTTAGGCTGAGCGATGCCTGTAGGTATTATAGGACTTGCTAGTACTGCCCTGTGCTTGTCTGCCTACAGGTGCTGACAGGGTACACCTTGGCTCTGGATCACCAGGTCTGCCAGGAAGCGCATCTTACATTTTTCTCACCTGCCACAACTTCAATGACCTATATATTCTCAGGAGGCAATGCTCATGGTTATCCTGCCTGGTTTTGATCCCTGTGTCTTCTGTGTGGCTCCAAACTTTTCACTTTACCCCAGCCTACCTTCTCCAGATGGTGTTTTATGATATTCTTCTGCAGCCAGGTTCCAGTGTTGCTTATTGTAATCTTATTTGCCTCTACCCCGGGGTGTCCTAGTGCCTCTTTTGGGTACACCCTTCCAGGGGCAGATCTCAGCCTGTGCTCAAAAAATCAAAATAAGCAGCAAGAAAGAAATCACAGAAAACCCTGGCTGCTTCTCAGCCTTCTTCTTAGGCTCTGGCAATGTCCCTTTTTCTCCTGATCACATGCTCAATCTCCCAATCGCTATAATTCAGGCAAACAAACCCTTAGTCCATTCTTTGCTGTGTGCTAGCCTGCCCTGCACCCCTATGAACGTTCACAGTTTCTTTGGGGGTTCTCTCCTGTACAGGAAGCCTCTACCTGTGACTAGATTTTCCTTCAGGCCCTTCTTCGGATCTTCTGTCGGAAAGTTCCAGTCTGGAGATTCTCCCAGGTCTTGTGGACTCCCTTGTTCCAGATCCTCAGCTGTAGCTCTGCTCCAGCGATTACCACTAGCCACTTGTTTGCAGGCCTCTGCCTGCCCCAGGGTCACTCCCACAGTGTTCCTAAGGTACCTTTCGCAGTTTCTTCCTGCCGAGCCGCTCAGCCGCTCCTCTCTTCCGGGAACTTGTAGGGAACTGACCCCTCTCTGCCCCTCTCTGGGCTGGAAATACCTTTGAGCAGCCTTCCTCTGCCAATCCTGAGCAAGATGCTGCTCTGGAAATTAGACGGGTATTTTCCTTCCACCCCAGGCTACAAGTGCAGCCCTGCCAGCCCTCCATGTTGTAAATTCTGTTTCACTCCTTCACACCGGGCCAGAGTCAGTCCATTGTTGGGCCTCTTCTACACTCACTCAGTCCTTCAGGTTCCTCTCATTGTGCCCTACTCTGAGAAGGCCCCTGTATCACCACTACATCCTCCAGGGCCTCTGGGGTCTCATACCCCTGCAGGGCTTAGGTGCCTCTCCAGGGGTGCCTGGCCCTTCTCATTCTCAACACTCACCCACCAGATGGTGGGGCCTAGGGTTAAGGCACCCCTACCCACCTTTCACTGGGAGCAGTAATCACTCTGGTATTTCCTGGGGGCTGTCCCACCACAGGCAGTCCTGCCAGACACCCCTTCTCTGGCAGGGTGCAGTTTTAAAGGTCATGCCCAGGACAGAAACCTCCAAACCTCTCTGTAGCTCCTGCCCTTACCTCCACGATGTTCCTGAGCAGGAGCACAGACAGGTGGTATCACTCCTGTGGTGGCTGCCTGCAAACTGCTGCTTCTGTCTGTCTTGCCAAAGCTTGAAATGGACACCTTAATCAAGCACCTGCTGGCTGCCTGCCTCCAACCCTTAAAGTGGCAGGCACCCAAAGGTGTACTGTCACCATGGCACATAACTGCATTCAGACGGATGACTTTCTGGATGAGGAGGAGCAGCACAAAGAGAACTTAATGCATGCCGACTCTCTGGTTTCATGATGTTTCAATTTTTGCCATAAAATTCATTTTTTTTCTGTGAACAATTTCTTTCTTGAAAAAGAATCTTCAGAATGACATCTGGTCAATTATGTTTAAAACATAATGCTAGTTATTCCTATTGAAATGTTGGAAATAAATTCATACTCCAACACAGGCTTTAATATATTCTGATTCAGATTTTCTTATCTTTCATTATACATACTTATATTTTTGGAAGGGTTTTATCTCCATATGTCACTATTGTAAATAAAGGCTGAATTAAATTAATGCCTAGTAAATTATATATCAATTTATAACATATACTAACTTTCCTCAACCAAATAAAATGAGGAGCTATGAAGATCATACCCATTAAATAAGATGCAAATAATAATATTTCACATTATCTTCCTAAAGCATCCCCAAATGCTGTAGAGTACATATATAACAATAAGCTACAAACAGATCTTTGTTGGTGAAAAGCAGCAGACATTATCTGTCAAGAACACTGCACACTGGCCTGACAAATCAAAGTGAAGTATAGTGATTTTTGGGTTTTGCAGACAAAATTTAATTGCACGTGCTAGTTGGGATAACACAATTATTTTACTACCCCACTTGAGAAAACTATCACAGGATTTACATGACACGAATATTCGGGAACTTGAGTTTATACTCATTCAAAGACTAGCAGTTTTCCATATCTGAACAAAGGCAAAATGGACTTATCCATATTGATACTGGAATGAATATATAAAGTTTGTGATATCACAGTTTGTGATATTTTTATACACACATATTTGGTATATTACCATTTGCTATTTGCAAGTAGATACACAAATGCCAGATATAATATTGTTATACACTGATAGTCCTACAGCACCTAAGTGGCTTGCCACAAATAGTGTCAAAATGTACTCAAAATACAGCAGAAATGGTAGAGATTTTTTCCAATGACTTAGTAGAGAATAGCCTTGCTGGAATAACGATTAAAATGTTAGTTATTGAGAATATCCCTAAACTTGATGTTGCTCACTGATTTGAGTTTGGAGTCAGTGGAGTTACACTGTGTAAAATCAAAGTGAGGGAGATAAGTAATGTTAGTGAAATCTCCCCCACTACAATCTATCCGTCTATACAATACTTTCAGGACTGTGAAAGCTTCCCGGTAGCCTAGTAGAAATAGAAGGAAGGCTTCCCAACATATTTTGAATGGAGAGGTGGGCTTCCAGCCAGATCTTAACAGGCAGCTTTGAGGGGAGATTTCAAGGAGAAGCCCTTTGTATTTGTGAGTATGCAAAACAACTGGCTGGGAAAGTCTGTGGTGATGCCAAAGGTAACAGCTGCTATTCCAGCCCAATGGCTGAAAAAGAAGACGCAAAGTGGCAGTACTGAATCCCCAAAGCCTGCCCTGGGGCTTTCTGGAGGAACTGACTTTGTTTCTTCCACGACACATGCAAGACATTTATATGAAGCCAATTATTTGGGTAGCGTATCAATTTCTTTTACTGTAGGAGTACAAATAATCCAAATCTTTAAAAACTATATTTTTCCATCTGAACAGCCTTAAATGCATGAATATTCCAAGATAGTTTTCTCATCTTTTATGGATTAAAACACATTTATTAGACATTATTATTAGCAAAAATAATAGTGAGAAAGGCAAAATAGTTTTTGAAACTGATACAATCAATTATTAAATGTGAAAAACAGCAATGTAGTGTTAATGTGACTGTAAATACTCTGTTCTGTATTGTCAACTCCTAAGGATTACTACAATATAGTAAAGAAAAAGTAGTCCCAAAAATCTACACCCTAAGAATTGCACAATGGGAGTTCTGAGTTACCTCATAGACTTTTCTGCCTCCTTTTTAAATTCCAGTTACAAAGGAGGATCAAATTTAACTACGCTCATAAACTTACCTCTATTTAAATAAAGCTATTGATAATACGGAAATGCAAAGATTCACTCTGAGTTTGATCAGATAAAATATGTTATCTAAATCAGCTCATCCAGAAGCACTAATCAGTAGAAAAAGAGGGTAACAGAACAGATGTACAGAAAACCAACCATTGAAATAGTCAGTCACTACAGTCTAAGCCAGCTCTGAATTTTCTCACAGCTAGTATTCACTCACTCACTCACTCACTCTCTCGCAGCACTTCAGGAAAGACTTCATCACTTTTATATTATGGTGGGCTTTACTGACATAACCCCTTAATCTTGTGATGAATTTAATCAGACAATTCTCTATGAAGAGTAGAAAAGTTTCAACATGTATGCTTTCAACACTGCCTTTCTATTCTCTAGGGTTGCCAAAAGATCGTGAATGAGGGGAGTTTACCTGCTGATGATTCCATTTCAATCTGTTAGGGATTATATCTAGATTTTAACTTTAATGAGATACTCACATGAGAATAAAAGGATTTGGCACAAATAAATAAATAAAGGTAGGAATAAAAATGCCATATCATATTTCTCCTAGTTGTAATTTTGATGGAATTTAAATTTAATCCTCACTACTTGACTCCTTTGATATCTTTACATTTTTTTTCTGCATAGGTGTTTTACAGGCTAGTTCCTTTCTAGGCATCAAGGGATATCTTTTTTTAAGTAATGCCAGAAGTTATTGCTCTATTTCACTTTGATGCATATTAGTTAATTTACCCCTTCTCTGCATGAAGCAGGTCACTGGAATGAATGACACAGAGTCACTGCCTTCTGCTCTGAAATATAAAAGCTGATGTAGAATGAATACCCCAGTGTCCAGGCCAACTATAAAATGACTATTTTATTTCTTATTACTAGTCTTTAAAGCCACACAAGTTGAGACCAAACTTATTTTTGTATATTACACAAGAGTGTAATAGACTTTCATGTAAAAGTCATGTGTAATAGCCACAATATACCCAAGGCAATGAAAGTTAGGATCTAGGATCTGGAGAATTCAGAAATCTGTTTGTTCCCTAAAAGAGATATTACAGGAACTGTAAATGTCAAACAATGTTTTAAACCTTTTTATGTCATTTGTATTTATTTATATTCAAGGCATGGGCATAATGTCTGTGGATCTGGATGTGTTTAAAATAATTTTAAACAAAATTAGTCATATATCAACAGTAATAGTACTTTCATCTGCTGATGCCAGGAGTTTCAGAGGAAACTCCTAAAATGCAAATGTGATGCGCTGAAAGGTTGATTCCCCTGAGTCATAGAGGAGTGAATGTCATGTCCATCAGGTTGATTTCCTCAGATAACCAGAATCACCCTGGATTTTTTTATGCATAATTTTCAACTGTGGTACTTTCATTGAGTCAAATGTCAGAAAATCCTATTTACCATATTGTTTGTGACTGATACAAAGAAAACAAAATTGTATTTGTGTGGCACATCAGACAGAATTACATTACTAGCTCCCTGATTAGAGGGGTGATGGGATGGAGTTTGGCATGACAACAGAGGCAGACGGAGAAAGAATTATTTTTGAGGGCTGAGCATGTATGTGCATGTCCCCCCCAGCAGGTAAGTCTGTGGGCCCCAGGGCTGGGGGGGCGTAGATCGTGGCCCCCATGGTGAGGGAGGCAGCGGGGCCCAGGCTGGATGCACTCACCCCAGCCCCTGTTCCTGCCTGTGCCCTGCTCCCTCCCTCACCACTGAGGCCTCGATCTGCACCCCTGCCCCCACTGTAGTGAGGGAGGGAGGGAGTGGGGCTAGGATAGGACAGGCCTTGCACAGCTAGGGCAGGGCGTGAGATGGAGTCATGAATGGCTCATCTGCAGGGCACCTAGCAGGCAGGAGGTTGGCGTGTCCTACCACTGCACACACCTAGGGGGTCTGTGTGCCTGAGATCTGTGTGTGGGGTGAGGGCGGGCTGCAGGCTGGGGCCAGGCTTTTCTCAGCAGTGTAGGGGGTTGGGCCTTGTTATGCTTGGGGTGGGTAGCGGCAGTGCTGGAAGCGGGGTTCAAGGAGCTACGGTGAAGTTTGGGGTGGCTGCAGTTGCCCTACTATAAGCCCGTCTCCCAGCACCATTGCTGCCCGTTCCAAGCACAGTGTGGCCCAGTCCCCACAGTGGGAGGAGCTTGGTGCAGCCTCAGCCCCAGCACACAGGCACAGCCTGCCCTCACCCCAAGCACAGATCCCAGGCACATGGCCCCCATGCCTTCTGAGGTGTGCTCAGCAGCAGGAGCTGTGCCTCCGCAGACAAGCCTCTCATGGCTCAGTCCCATGCTCCACCTTGGCTGTGCAAAACCTAACCCAGCATTAAGGCCTACTCCTCCTTTCACTGCTGTGCATGCACCACTCCCCATTCCTGCTGCAGCCACTGGAAGCCTGTGGCCCTACCACTGCCCTGCTTTTGCAGGGCTAAGCCCCATTAGCCACCTCCTTCTTCTGCCTATGCATGACAATCTCTTCAAGGTAGATGACTGGTTATCTGGAAGACACCCCTTGAAACTCCCAGCACACAGATGAAGTTCACAGAGCTTAAGCTGATCACTCATTCAGTTCTGCAAGCTAGTGCAAGTATGAGAGGAGATGGGCACAAATTCTTTGTCACTTTTTTGAGACTTAAAATCTGTATGACCCTTATTTGGCAATGTAGTAGGGAAAGTTCCTTTGCTGTGCATCCACTTGTGGCCCAGGAAGAGTGTAATGCTAATTAAGAAAGGCAATTCTAAAAAAATTCATAGGTTTCATGGTTTATTACATGAGCAAGAAGAGGATAAACATTAATTGAATATATTATTAATTAAAAATATTTGTACATCTCTATTAATTATCTATGCAAGAACACTTTGAGATGGAAACCCTTACGTTAACAATTTCTTGCTCTATTTCTACATTTTCATTTTCTGTCCAATCTACAGAAACAACCGTGGAATAATATTTTCTGAAAATGAGAGTTCCTTTCAAATCAAAGGGATACTTCCAATAATAACTTCACCTCATCTACAGCCTTTTAATGCTAGAATTTCATTGCTGCCTCAGATTCAGAGCCCTGGAATTTAGTGTCCTACAGAGGAAGGCAAAAATCCTCACAGTCCATACCAATCTGACTATGAAATAAAATTCCTTTTTGACCCCAAATATGGCAACTGGTCTGGCATTGAGTGGAGGGGCAAGGCTGTTTAGCGAGAAACTGTAGCCAATGCTCAACGCCTCTGGGGAAGCTTAAAAGAACCTGACACATAGCAGAAAAGAAAGAGATATTGGGTGGGGGTGGGGAGTAACACCCAACAAAGCCCAGAAGCATGGGAAATACCCATGGTAGAACATAGGCATAGCTATGCGTAGATCATCCCTAGGGACCTATCAAATACACGGTGAAAATAGAGTGTGTAGCATCTCCTTTAATCTTTCATGTTACTCCAATGCCCCTCCATCTTCTTTATATCTTCTGTTAAGAGTTTTCTCAAATGAGTTAACAGTGGACCCACAGTTTCCTTGGTCCTTCTTTTCTGGCCAGCATACTTATAGACCCTCTCTTGTCCTTAACCTTCTTTGCTAGGTGCAGCTCATTCTTTATCTTTGCCTTTCTGATTTTGTCCCTGCAGATTCTTGCTCTTTCCTGGTATGTGTCCTTGGTGACCTGCCTGTTCTGCTATTGCCTGTATGCTTTCCTTTTGCTTTTGAGGCATTCTAGGAGCTCCTTGTACAGCCACATAGGTCTCTTGCCATTCTTCTTGTGCTTTTCTCTTGTTGAGACAGTTTCTTGTTAAGCTTCTAATATTGCGTGCCCCTTAGAAGCTTGCAGCCCACCAAGATCCAAACCAAGGACAGGACAAGATCCAAGACAGATGATTCCCTAGTTGTATCCTACACTTTCTGGAAGAGAAAGTTGTCCTCATCACAAGTTAGGAACCAGCTTGACATTTCATGTTTGTCTGTACTGTTCTTTCAGCAGATATCTGGAAAACTGAAGTCTCCCATCTGTACCATTCTGGTCCCTGGCTCTAGTGCAAGATGCATGGGTATAAGCCCACTGCACCTCCATGAGCCTAGGGACCCCAGCAGAGACCACAGAACCCCCAACAAGCCCAAATCTGCACTGTCCTCCCTCCCCATCCCAGCACCTCAGAGACCTCCACCCAGATGGAGCCCGTGGTTCTGGGCTCCATGCAGACAGAGCCTCTGGCTCTTGGCTGCAAGGGCTGCCTGTCACTTTTTCAGGCTCTGGGCCCAGGGAGCATGGCCACCTCTTCTTGTGAGGTCTGCTCTATACTGGGATCTCTGGCGTGCCAGTTGGAGGAGCTCCAGGCTGCAATCCAGAGACTGCATGCCATCAGGGACTTTGAGCAGAAGATTGACTCCTACTGCCAGGCCCTTCTCCCTTAGGAGGCAGAGGGTCAACCACGGCCACCTTCTGCGACTGGGGAGGACTCGAGGACTCCCATGCTGTCCAGCCCAGGAGTTGGACCAAGGTGGTCAAGGGCCCCAAGGCCCACTCCACCAAGGCCCCCCCACCCCTGGAGTTTGCAACAGGTATGAACCTCTTGCAGCCCCAGCAGAGCCTGCTAAGTTGCCAGCACCTGCAAGCACCACAAGCTTAACTGTAGCTACCAACCCCGCTCTCCCTAAGACAAAATACAAAGTGTTTGTCGTGGGAGACTCCATCCTAAGGAACTGAGGGGGCAATCTGCTACCCCAGTCCCTTAGCCCAGGAAGTCTGTTGCTTGCAGCTCTGGTGTCATAGGGAAGGATTTGGTTTCCATGACCACAGTCTGCTCTTTGGAGAGAGAGGCAGTGATTTACTGGGAAGGGATGGCCTCCACAACTCTCTGCTGGGGAGGAGGCTCTTCTCAGCCAGACTGGATGACCTGCTCCACCAGGCTTTAAAATAAGCCCGCCAGGGGATGGGGGGACTACCACCATTGCTGGCCCACTGAACAACCCTTGCAAAACCAGCAGGCCAAGGCACTTAAGGGAGTCCACCCCTGCCTCAGTCCTGGAATGAACTGTAGGCAAGGCAAGGGCCCCTAAGGGGCAGTTACATGCCTATACACAAATGCCAGGAGCTTAGGGAATAAACAGGAAGAACTTTTCCTTCTGCTAAATACAAATAACTATAATGTCAAAGGGATAACGGAGACCTGGTGGGACTCCACCCATGACTGGGCCACAGGTATAGATGTCTATACCCTGTACAGGAGAGATCGAGTGGACAAAAGGGGTGGGGGTGTAGCTTTCTATGTCAAGGAAAGATACACGTCCCTGCAAGTCACCATTGGTACCCATGGTGGGCAACTTGAGACCCTTTGGGCTAAATTCCATGGGGAATATGGCATGGGGGATACTATGGTGAGAGTATACTACAGATCCCCTACCCAGGAGCAAGACCTTGACCAAGAGTTTACCAGGGAATTGGCTGAGGCCATGTAGTCCCAGTGTATGGTTGTCATGCAAGACTTTAACTACCCAGACATCTCATGGGAGGAATGCTGACTGAAATCCGAGTGGTCACAAAGCTTTCTCTTGTGTGTGGATGACCTCTGTCTGATGCAGGAAGTCTACAGGCCTACAAGAGGTAAAGCACTGCATGACCTGGTACTGGCAACTGGGGATGACCTAATCAGTGACCTAATGATTGAAGGGAAGCTGAGTGACAGTGACCATGAGCTGATCAACTTCACCATCTGCTGTAAAACTGGCAAGTCAGGCACTAATACAGTAGTCCTCCACTTCAGGAAAGCTGGTTTTGATAAGCTAAGGAGGCTTGTCAGTGAGACCCTAAAGGGCCACAACCCAAAAGGGGATGGGGAGTTCAGGATGAATGATTGCTCCTCAAGGCAGCAATCCTGGATGCACAAGCAAAGTCTATCCCGTCTTGGAGGAAAGGCAGCAAAAGGGCACAGCAGTCCCTTTGGCTCTCCAGGGAACTAGTGGACCTCCTATGTCTTAAAAGAAAGACCTACAAAGAATGGAGGACTGGAACCATCGCCAAGGAGGAATACCCTGCTCCGGTCCGAACCTGCAGAGAGCAAATCAGGAAAGCCAAGGCTGTGATGGAACTCCAGCTAGCTACAAATATCAAGGATAATAAAAAGTCCTTTTTTAGATATGTGGGGAGCAGAGGAAAAGCAAGGGCAACATTGGACCTTTGCTAAACCAGATGAGACAACTGACAACCGACACCCAGGAAAAAGCAAACTTGCTTAATCGGTATTTTGCATCAGTTTTCCACCAGTCCTGTAGGAAGCCCTTGCCCACTGCAGGACAGGGAGGCCTGGGTGAGAGAGATTCTTTACCCTCCATTAAAGCTGACCTCATGAAGTAACACCTTGAGAGGCTGGATATCTTCAAGTCAGCCAGCCCTGACGGTTAACACCCAAGGAGCTGGCAAGCATCGTAGCTCAGCCCCTGGCACAGATCTTTGAGAGCTCTTGGTGCTCTAGTGAAGTGCCCAAAGATTGGAAGAAGGCCAGTGTGGTGCCTATCTTCAAGGAAGAGAGGAAAGTAGATCTGGCAAACTACAGGCCCATCAGCCTGACCTCTATCCTGGGGAGGTCTTGGAGAAGATTATCAAAGAGGTCATCCTTAACAGACTAGCTAATGACAATATCTTGAGGGATGCCCAGAACAGGTTTGTTGCGGGTAGGTCTTGCTTGACCAACCTTATTTCCTTTTAGGATCATGTTAACCTATCACCTGGACAAGGGGAAAAGGATTGATGTCATGCATCTTGACTTTAAAAAAGCCTTTGATCTGGTATCCCATGATCACCTCTTGGGAAAACTGGCTAACTGTGGCCTTGACCTCACTATGATCTACTGACTGGGGAACTAGCTCCTCGGTAGGACGCAGAGGGTGGTGGTGGAAAGAAGCCAATGCTCTTGGTTCACGGTCACCAGTGGGGTCCCTCAAGGCTATGTCCTAGGGCCTATACTGTTTAACATCTTCATCAATGATGTAGACATTAGTGTGAAAAGTGGGCTGGACAAATTTGCCACCAACACCAAACTCTGCGGTAAAGCATCCATACCTGAGGACAGGAGCATAGTCCAGGCAGATTTTGACAGGCTCACGAAATGGATGGATGATAACTTTATGATGTTTAACACTAAAAAAATGCAATGTTCTCTACATTGGGAGGAAAAACCTGCAGCATGCTCATAGGCTCGGCAGTGCTATGCTGGTTAGCACTACAGATGAAAGGGATTTGGGGGTCATGATTGACCACAAGATGAACATGAGCCTTCAGTGTGATACTGCAGCTACTAAAGCAAGCAAAACACTGGCTTGTATCCATAAATACTTCTCAAGCAAATCCCAGGACGTCACTCTCCCATTGTACTCAGCCTTTGTGAGGCCGCAGTTGAAGCACTGCGACCAGTTTTGGGCTCCACAGTTCAAAAAGGTCGTGGAGAAGCTTGAAAGAGTGCAGAGTAGAGCCACGCACATGATCAGAGGTCAGAAAAACAGGCCTTATGATGAGAGGCTGAGAGCCATGGGACTCTTCAGACTGGAAGAGCGCAGGCTCGGGGCGATCTGGTGGCCACTTATAAGTTTATCAGGGGTGTTCACCAAGATCTGGGAGAACATCTGTTCACCAGAGCACTCCAAGGGATGACGAGATTGAACCATCACAAACTCCTCCGTTACCAACTCAGGCTGGACATAAGGAGAACTTTTTTACTGTCCAAGCCCCCAAGGTTTGGAATAGACTGCCACTGGAGGTGGTTGAAGCATCCACTTCGAATGCCTTTAAGACCGATTTGGATGCTTATCTTTCTGGGATCCTATGATCCCTGATGACTTACTGCCCCTGAGGCAGAGGGCTGGACTTGATGATCCTTCAGAGTTCCTTCCAGCCCAAATATCTATGAAATCTATGAAAAACTATCCCATAGCTTTTGGATATATTTGTCACCTGCTTGACGAGTGTCTCATCCACCTCCTCTTCCTGATTAGGTGGCTTGTAATAAATCCTTTCCATTATATCAGTGCAATATCTATTACTTTTATCTTTACCCAAACACATTCTGCTTTGCTGTCTTCTTCCTCCTGAACCGGGGGCATGTGTATATATTTACGAAATACAAGGTAACACCTCCACCTATCTGTGAAACTTCTCCTTCTGAAACAGTGTTCACTCTTGATGTTCACATTCCAGTCAGAAGAGCTATCCTATTCATCTCAGGGATGCCAATCAGATTGTAGCTCTTTTCACAGGCTGCAGCTTCCAACTGACCTTTTTTATTCCTTATACTTCTCACATTTGTATACGTGCATCTAATGTAGTTTGAATTTTGACCTAGCTTTCTTTTTGTGCTGTTTGTTGCAGTTCTGTAGCATTCTAGCTCTTTCCCAGAGTTGAGTTGATTCGTCAAGTTCTTTCCCCTCTAGATTCCATCCTATGTTGCTGTAGGGATTTGATCACCATCTCCCATGAAACATAGTTTAAAGCCCTCCTTCCTATGTTGGCCGGATGCCCAAAGATTCTCTTCTTTGTTCATGTTAGATGTACCCCATCTCTTGATAGCAGCCCTCCTCCCAAGAAAAGCTTCTTGTTGCCAAAGCCTTCATGTTGACACCACTAACTCAGCCACACTTTCACTTCCAGAATACAGCAGTTTCTGCCTGGATCTTTGCCTTTCACAGGAAGAATCAATGTATTTGTGCTCCAAGCCCCTTAATCCTTCTGATAAGAGTTGCATAGTCACCTCTGATCAGGTCAGTGTCATTCCTGGTAGTATTGTTGGTGCCTACATGGATAAGCAGGAACAGTCTGAAGGATGGATGAGATTTGGCAAACTTTATATAATGTCCTGAGTTTGGGCTTCACACCTCCTGAGTCCCCAGATTTGGATGACAAATTGGTGCCTCTTTCCCCCGCCGAAGGAAGTCACCACCTACCACCTACCACTTTCTCTTTCTTCTTGGTGCACTAGTGCTGCAGCTTTCTTCTTGCTGTGTGACTCCTTGGGGCCTTGCACTTCCTTCTGTCTAGGCTGCTGCCTCCTCTGTCTCATGCCTGCAGATGTCCTCTTCTCTGCTTCTTCCTCAGCAGTTCTACCACAGAGTGCTTGAAAGTGGTTGCTGATTTCAGTCAGCTCCTTTTCAAATCTGGGAGCCTTTCTCCTTTAAGTAGTCACATACTAGCACTTCTCATTGCCTTTTGGCCCCACCAGAACTAGCCTCTTACAAATTCTGGTCCAAGTAATCTTCCTGGCCCTAGATGCAATGCAGCATGGGTACCTGTGCTTCCAATATGTGAATCTTCTCCTCCAGGGCAGACACCAGCTTACAGTCAGTGCAAATGAAATGCTCCCGATCCTCTGGGAGGAACACAAACATGGCACAACTCACACAGGTCACAACAGCTGACCCAGGCTCCATTTGCACTTCCTTTGCTTCCTGGAGCAAATCTATGTTTGTGCTTCTTTTGCTTCTTAGAGCAAATCTATGCCACACTTCAGGAGGGATGTGAACAGCATGGAGAGGGTCCAGAGGAGGGCCACACACATGATCAGGGGTCAGCAGGGCAGGCCCTACAAGGAGAGGCTAAGGGACTTGAACCTGTTCAGCCTCCATAAAAGAAGGCTGAGGGGGGATCTAGTGGCCATTTACAAACTAGTCAGGGGGGGACCAGCAGGCACTGTGGGGGGAGTCCCCGTTCCCCCAAGCACTAACATGAGTGACAAGAAATAACGGTCACAAGCTCGTAAAGGGTAGATTCAGGCTAGATATCAGGAGGCGCTACTTCACTGTCAGGGTGGCCAGGATCTGGAATCAGCTTCCAGGAGAAGTAGTGCTGGCTTCTACCCTGGGGATCTTTAAAAGGAGGCTGGATAAACACCTGGCTGGGGTTATTTGACCCCAGTACTCTTTCCTGCCATGGCAGGGGGTTGGACTTGATGATCTGCTCAGGTCCCTTCTGACCCTACCAACTATGAAACTATGTTGTAAAGATAAAAAAAAGAAAGAGGAAGGAGGGAAGGGGGAAAAAGGGCACACTACAAGAATTTGCATGTTAAGCATCCACACCAGTGTCCTTGCTGATGCTCTCTCTCTCTCTCTCTCACTCACACACACACACACACACACACACACACACACACACACACACACACACACACACTCCTGCTCCCTGGCTCCCTTCTGGGTATACTCCCTGGGCAAACTCCTTCTTTGTTTGTTGCTGTCTGTTTGCTTTGACATTCTTTAATTTTTATTTACCCCTGGTGAATAGGCAGATACAAACTGCATTGTCATTCAAGAACAAAACCATAAAAAGCATAAAAAACAGACTTCAGGGTTACATTCTCTGAGATTTCAGAATGGTGATTTCTTAGGGGTAATACTAAAAAGCTGCTGATGTGAATAGAGAATAGTCCTTACTCCTGTGAAATTTTCCTGCTGACTTCAATGCAACCTTAATTTGTCTGCGTTATCATCTGTAATCTCTGGGCACGGGGTCTATTTAGTATCTTTGATCCAAGATTGTAAAATTTATTCCAAGTCAGAGGATATGGCTACACTGCAGTCAATTTTTTGGGAAATTCATCTCACGTAGACATGTCTGTAAGTCATCAGTGTTGTCAGGGCAGAATCCATCAAGGTTGTTATCTGACTTCATTAGTGCTGTTTGAGAGTAGGTGTTAGGATCCCTCAGTTTGGATAATCTGTGTGCGTACTGTAAGATACCATTGATGATGTTGTGTCCCTAATGATCTCACTATTACAAGAAAGAGACAGAAGGCTTCAGTTCTTAGCGGAAAAAAGCTTACAGAACTCATACAAAAGATATAAGCCAACTTTTATTGCAATGTGTGTTCTTGTATATGATTTTAGTTAAATGTGATAGTGTGTGTGTGTGTGTGTATGTGCATGTGCATGTGCATGTTTATGTATCCCCCACCCCCTTTGGTGCTGTATGTACCCATGTTTTCTATATTTGACTATCTCTTCCCTCCTCTGCTTGGGTAAGATAGAAAAGGGCAGGAGATACTGCATATAGGCAGACACCTGTGGCTTTTGTTAGGCTTGTTGTCTGGGGATACCCCTGTTGTTTACTGTATATAAAAGGGCACGGGGCCAGTCATGAAAGCAGGAGGCATCAGACCCCTAGCCTAATTGGTTAAACTGGGCAGTGGTCTTTTAAAATCAACTGGCTAAGAAAAAAGGCTGAATGCCTGGCTGACCCCTTTTTGGATACTTGGGTTGATGTCATGCTAGGTACATAGGAAGAGGGAGCTGGGGGGCTGGTGAAGTCCCCAGGGAGGGCCTCAGCTAGAAGAACCAGCATGAGGAGGAGCTCTTAGGTACAGGGAGTGAGAAAGTCTCCAAGTCTGGAACTGCTTTCCTATCCTTTTCTTAGTTCCCTCTTTGCTTTCCTGGGTTTTGAGTAGGATAATACTGTGGGAAGAGTTAATCCCTGGAGCAAACCACCAGGATTAGTGTCATGTAAAGTGTGGGTCAGGATTTGGAGCCTGGCCCCTGTTGTGGCTGTAGCAGTTCTTCTGTCTTAGCCCAGATGGGTAGCTGAGTCTACTTGCAATTCAGGCCCAGGAACCAGAATAGACCTGGGTCCTACCCCTCAAATCCATTATGTGGAAATGGAGATTACTGCTCTACAGTTTCCCATGGAGAACAATGAGGGCCCCTTTGCACTGCAGAAGAACCCATACTCACTAGCAGCTTCCTGAGACACAGCGAGATCCAAAGAACAGCTTTTACGACTCTCCTGAAGAGTAGCAGGTATAGGGGCACAGGCCCCCCAGAATTAACCCATTGGTGAGCACGCTCCCACCACCCGCCATGTCACAGACTGCCGGGGAATGGATGGTCTCTCCAAAAGAAGTGCAAATTAGACACTGTATTTTGTAGTTGGTAGTGTTGTAAATTGCATTTGGTGTTTTCCTTTGTTTTCCTTGCCTTTGTTTTCTGTAATAAACCTGTCCTCTGTGCTTACACTGCTTGCAAAAAGGGGTTTTATTTATGCAAGACACCCCAGCCAAATTCAGTAATCCCAAATTTCTGGGTGGAGGCTCAAGCCACAGTGAAAACTTATTGGGTACCCTGAAATTTGACCCTGGCCCTTGTTGCTGACAATCAGTGCTCAACAGAATGGTTACATTTGGATAGGTTTATTTGTTTACAAACAAGCCTAGACACTAACATCCATGAGTCATGGTACCAGCTGGGTACTTTGCAGGCATGGTACAAGCATGAAAATAACCCTTAAGCCTAGCACAAATATTGGGGGTTCCTAGGCCCTTTTTAATACTCTAATCTAAACAACTTCATGTTTACAGTTTACTTATCCTAATTCTCACCAATTACTAAAACATATTTAGGTGACATCATCTGCATCATACTTCTTACTGACCACAAAGAAAGCTGACCATAAAGACCCACCCAAAATTACCTGGAAGACAGTGATCTCATGCTCCAAGAAATGCAGGCCAGCTATGCTCCCCTCTCCATGCATGAGGAGGCTCCAATGGTGACACTGGAAGAGGAGGAGGAGGAGGTTAAGCAGAATGCTGTTACCCTCAAGAGCAGGTACAAGGTGGTGGTGGTGGGGACTCCCTCCTGCAGGACACCAAAGGACATATCTCCCATCTGGACCCCCTAGCCTGTAAGGTCTACTTCCTCCTTCAGGCCCACATCTGGGATGTTGTAGAGAGGATCCCTAGGCTCATCTGGCCCTCTGACTACTACCCCATGCTCCTCATCTATGTAGGAACAAATGACACAGCCAGGAGTAATCAAGACCAGATCATGAGAGACCACAAGGTGATGGGGGCTGGGCTTAAGGGGTTGGGGGTTCAGGTAGTATTTTCTTCTGTGCTACCAGATGTGGGCCATAGTTCTGGGAGGGAAGGATGCATCAAGGAAGTGAACCAATGACTCTGGCGGTGGTGCCACCAAGAGGGCTTTGGTTTCTTTGACCATAGTGTACCTG
Organism: Caiman crocodilus; assembly: GCA_030014935.1. NCBI lineage: Eukaryota > Metazoa > Chordata > Crocodylia > Alligatoridae > Caiman > Caiman crocodilus. Next base: position 8,697,064 of record JAGPOW010000229.1, on the reverse strand, counting down.
TCAGGGAGACAGGACTCCTGGAAAGGGACAGCATCCACCTCACACAGAGAGGTAAGTCCCTGTTCTTGGCCAGGATGGCTGATCATCTAGATAGGGCTTTAAACTAAGATTAGGGCTTTAAACTAAGGGGGGCAGGGAAACTGACTGGAGCATGACCAGGGACCAACATACAAGAAAGCTCCATAGATGAGGAAACTAGGATATCTACTTTTGCAGGAGCTGAAGGGATAGTTCTCCTTCAGCATGACAGGAAGTTGATTGTTTCAAGTGTAGGAGTCATGTGCCTGTACACTAATGCCAGGAGCATAAGGAATAAGCAGGAAGAGCTATCCCTCCTATTGTCCAGTGGGCATTATGATCTAGTAGGGATTACGGAGCCCTGGCGGGACTCCTCACATGATTGCAATGTAGCCATAGAGGGCTACCTCCTGCATAGAAGGAACTGAGTAGGGAAGAAAGGTGGAGATGTATCTCTCTATGTGAGGGAGCAGTACTCCTCCTTGGAGGCCGACATCAGTTCCAAAGAAGAATTGCTTGAAGCCCTCTGGGCCAAACTGGGGAGAGGGGGGCAAGGAGGAGGCATGGCAAGAGAGCCTCAATTGTAAGTGTATACTACAGATCATAAACCAGGGGGAGGAGCTTGATTTGGAGTTGTCTCAGGAACTGACAGAGGCCATGAGTGCCTGGGACATGGTCATCATGGGCAACTTCAATTTTTCAGACATGTCTTGGGAGGAACACTTGGCCAAGTCAGATCAGTCACATTCCTTTCTGACCTGCACTGAAGAGCTCTTCTTGACTCAGGAGGTGCAAGGCCCAACCAGAGGTAGTGCTCTTCTAGACTTAGTCTTGGCCAAAGGAAACGATCACTTGAAACAACTTGAACATAGAGAGCAACCTGGGTGACAGCGACCGTGGAACCATCATGTTCACTGTCCATCACAAGAAAGACAAACTAGATAGCAGGATTGATGTTTTAGACTTAAAAATGAAAATTTCAATAAGCTCAGGACAATAGTAGGGGAAGTGCTGTGGGACCAGGGACCAAAGCTAAAAGGAGTGCATGAAGAGTGGTCATTCCTTAAGGACATTATCCTTGAAGCACAGAGGAAATTCATTCCCATGCAGAGGTAAAGTAGCAAAAGGGCTGGGAAGTCCTTTTGGCTAAAAAGGGAAATCACAGTCTTCTTAAAAAAGAAGTAAGAGGTGTACAAACAATGGAAACTTGAGGCATTCCCCAAGGAGGACTATACAACGACAGCCTGCATTTGTATGGAGCAGATTAGGAAGGCTAAGGTGGTGACTGAACTTAAATTAGCAACGGAAATCAAGGACAACAAGAAAGCCTTCTTTAGGTATGTAATGAACAGGAAGAAAGCAAATGGGAGTGTGGGGCCATTGTTCAACAACTTAGGACAGCTAGTTATTGACACTCAGGGGAAAACTGAACTTATGAATGACTACTTTGCTTGGGTATTACACCAGGCCAAAGGATAAATCATGTCAGATAAGGCACAGAATGGGCATGGTGGGAATGACCACCTTCTTACTATTGACAATTGAACTAGTGATCAGTTAAAAAAATAGACATATATAAGTCAGCAGGACCAGATGAACTTCATCTGAGAGTGCTGAAAGAACTGTCAAAAGTCATCACAGAACCCTGGTGAAACTCTTCCAGAACTCGTGGTGCTCCAGAGAGGTCCCTGAGGACTGGAAGAGAGCCAATGATATGCCCATCTTCAAAAAGGGGAGGAGAGAGGACCCATGTAACTATAGGGCAATGAGGCTAACTTCTATCCCATGGAAAATCCTAGGAAAATCACTCTGTTCTGTACTGGTCTTATTAACTGACTCTCTATCTGTTCCAAAAATAATGCAAGCACATAACTGCAGTGGCTCAGGCTAGAAGTTGTGGGGCGAAGGGGTGGCCTCTAGAGCAGCCTTCCATTCCCTTCCACAGGGCTTTGTCATCTCCCACAGCAGGGGTCATAGCCAGCATGTGGTCTGCTAGATAATGCTGCGGTGTCTGTATAAGGCAGAGGGGTGGGGGAATAATCCCTGCCTAGCCGGGAGAAGCCAGGCAGACACTCTGTGCCTGCAAGTCTCTGCTGGAGCTCCAGTGAGGGAGCAGAGGGAAGGGGCTAACCCTGCTATGGAGAAGAGACCCCTGCCCAGCCCAGAGAGCCTGCCAGGATGCTGGGGGAGTCTGATTTATCTTAAACTAGCAAGGGGCCTGGGACAGACATTGCATAAACTGATTTGAGTCAAATCAGTTAAGCCTGATACTACATTTAACCAGGTTTATCTCAAACCAGTTTCAGCCATTTTCAAACTGGTTTATGTGCACTGAACATCTGTTCTGTTACAGCTTTAAACCAGTTTCTAATCACTTAAATCGAGCATCAACTTGGGGGCGACTGAGGACCAGGCGGAAT
>JAGPOW010000229.1:8683457-8694526 GCA_030014935.1 Caiman crocodilus | reverse complement strand
AGGGATAACTAGGACCAACAGTCACAAGTTACTGGAGAGCAGGTTTAGGTTGGACATTAGGAAACACTACTTCACAGTTAGGGTGGCTAGGATGTGGAAGTTGTTCTTGCTCCTACCTTGGGCATCTTTAAGAGTAGATTAGATGGGTACTTGGCTAGGGTCCTGTGACCCTGGCACTCAATCCTGCCAGTGGTGGGGGGTTAGATTAGATGGCCTGCTTAGGCCCCATCTAACCCTAGATACTATGAAACTATGAAATCAGTTATGTGTAATGTCTGTCCCTAACCATATGGTATGCCTAGTTTTTAATTCACTGAGGCCTACTTTGGTTCAAGCTATTAGCAGGGAATTCATATGATTTGTACGTGCACTGACCTATAGTTGCATTAGCATGGTCCACAATGTTCTCTACTTTTAGATTGGTTAGCTTGGGTACTGCTAGCAATGTATCTAGATCAGGATAAGTTTTAGCCTGGACTAACCACCCAAAGTAGGTTTTGCAGCCACTGTAGTTCAACAAAGTTGGGGAGGCAACTGAGGCAGCAGCCCTTGCTGCCAGCCCTGGGTTAGGACGGGGTTTGACAAAAACCAGCAGCATCTGTGCTGCCAATATTGCTGCCCCTACACTGCCAGCAGAGCCACCACTGCCCCATGAGTTGCCATGCAGACTGCTCAAGCATCCCATTGTACCCCTGTGCAGTCAATCTAAATTCCTTGTTGTTAAAGCCTGTAAACTGAAGTCACACCTAGACTGCAACGTGGCCACAACCAGCATTTTAAATTATGTGCATGTACACTAGAACCATGTGTGCAAACATATCACAGTCGCTGTTCTTGAGCCCCTAAAACGTTTCAAGGTTAAGTACCAACAGGAGCAGTAGTTTTCAAAGGAGTCAGACAAAGAAGTATATATCAAGATCTTGTCACAGGCCAGATTACTCTGATTTGTATCTCCTCAGTATGCCTGAGATTCTGTGCCTGACTCTGTAACAATATTTTAGGACAATTCACTGCACAAAAAAGCACTTCTTCACATCTTACTAGGAACTTGAGAGCAACATTCCAGAGCTAGACTTGCTTCCTGCTAGTGGATGGATTATAACATTTGTTTAAATCTGGTACTAGTCTACAACCCTGCCCACAAGAAAGCTGACAGAAACACTAATTTATCAAGGCATTTCTCAGAAAGAAGGGTTGTAGAACTGGACCAACAACTGGCAAAGACATAAGCATGTAGTCTAGTTAACAAAGCAAGACCTTTAATATTGATTAATAAATATTAATAAAAAAAAACAACACATTTTAGTACACATTGTGCTGAGCATCATCAAAAATCTGATAAATAACTTTGACTCTTGAGCTCTGGAAACTATAGCTCTCATCATGGATACAGTTTGAAGAGCTCAGGAGATTACTTTTTCAACCTTTTTTCAGCTTATTGTGCACTAAAATCTTTCAATATCATATAGTTCACTTCACTGAACACAGAAATAATGGGTTAACAAATGCTAAATATAAAAAATACTGAAGGGATAAATAGTGGTATTTTACAAACATCTTGTTCTGAAAAAGGACCAACATAGTGATATGGGGAACAGTTTAAAATGACCTCAACCTTTTGCTGTGGTGGCTACATCAAAGAGCAAAGCCATATCTCAGATGATTTACATGAATAAGCAAATCCCTAAATTTACTGCTTTTTTCTTTCCTATATTGCCTTTGATGTCTTCATCTTGGCTTGCAGGTGCAGGAACACTAATAGCCAAAAATGATATAAAATTACTTACACTGCTGCCTAACGCTTTCACAGTGAGGTGGGTTTTGCAGGTGGAGATGACAGAAACATACTAATGTTAGTGCCTCCTGTTCCTTCTGCATAAACTGTCACAGAGCTGCACAGGTGGCCATACACTTGTCTGGCCTTTTAGTGTTTCTCAGAGATGCAGTTCTAAGCCATTGGGAAAGAAAGCTTCCAAGCTGAATATAGCTCACATATTTTTCTGGGGTTTTTTTTTCCTTTGGCTATACTAATCATTACATCATTGTGTGATCTAATTTTATCTTGTGAGTTAGACCAAGGGAAAACAGATTGAATTATTTTTGCGAGATGGTTTGTATCAGTAGATAGAGCTGTGCTACTTTGGCTTTTTAGTTTAGACATGTTGAATGCTATGACTTAATTGTGTCAGACTGGAATCTGAAAACTTTGGCACTTCGGGGAACTCATTCTAGAGAACGTTCTCCGAAGACATTCTGATTTGGACCTCATTCTCTTTCCCTTGGAAGAGATTTTTCATTTATTTTTTATCACATTTGTCTCCCATCCCCCCAGCAAATCTTCAAGGAGTTTATCTTCTTTGTTCTGGAGATTCCATCAACTGCAAGTATCTGGGCTATGCATTATTTATTAGCCATGTAAATCATGTATGATAATCTGACTGAGCTACATAAACTATAATAATTCAAGACAAACAAGGATAGATTTTGTTCATTAAAAACTGTGTCATGGTCTCTATATTTCTTATGGAAAGTAGTTTCATTTCTCCTTATTTTTCAGGGATAATATTAGAGGGTCTCAAGGCCAACCAACTTAGTGTATTTAGAAAAATTACATCCTCTTGCTTTTGGTGTATTAGATAAATTGTATACAATATGCATTTCTAATAAAAAGCTGGATACAGCTCAGTTTTAGGATTTTAATGGCAACAGAAATAATAATAATGGGAGCAATTCTACACTCCTTATGCCTGGTGAGTAGTAATTATTCATGGAAATAGGCTCAGTGAAATAAAAGGCTTTTAACTAGATATTTCTAAAAGTAGATTGAAGAAGTAGGTGCACTATAACTAGTTAAATTTTAGAACTATTTTTAGCATTAGCAAAAACTAATTATTATCAATGATAAATACAAAATAGTTATTCATTTGTCATTTTTCAGTAGAATGACGTTTTTCATGTTCTCTTTACTGTTCATAGATAGTTAGTTGATAAATAGTGGATTTTCTCCCCAGTTTGTCAGTCAGACAGCCCCTTAGCTTTATGAAGTCTTCATTTATCTAACCATTTAGAACCTGATCTCCAAACACCACCTGTGCTTATCATGAGGCGTAATCCCATTAAGGCAAAGGTCTTTCTGATTATCAGTAATGTGCTGAAAAAACTGGAGCAGAAATGCATCACTTTAATGTAATTAATAAACTTACTATCCCTAGTGGCAACTTGCTTGCTTCAATAAAACTGTGTTCATAAGTAATTTGCTGAATATATCAACATCTGCACGTAGATATATGGAGCATACACTTTTCATGAATTCGGATTTGAGATAGGGATGGACAACAGACTTATGATCTACCTCTATTCTCCTAAATTGAAGAGGCATTCATCTAGTGTTCTAGCTTTAATGAATCTTTTCATGCTGCTTATCTGCTAAGCTGTATCAGATCTTTCACAAACTATGAGAGCTTCTGATTCAATATTTTAATTCAGATCTCCAATCTCAAGTTTTACATCTAATTTTTAAAACCCACCTCAGTCTGTAATATTTTACCTTGGTGTTTGGAGTTCCTTCCAACCTACTATACAGAGGGTGAAACTCAAAATGAGTTTTGTTCAGCTCTTTGCATTGCACCTGGGTTTGCAAGGTTTTTCAATATCTTGACTGGATCCAACAACCTGTAAACATGACCAAAGCTCACAAGTTTCACTTGCAAAATTGCAAAATTGCTTGAGGTCTAGAGTAGTAAAGAAAAGATGAGGTAAAAGGTAAAAAAGTTTGAATTACGTCCATGTTCAGATATGACCCTAATCATTCCTTATTCTTCTGTGTCTTATTGCGACTTTTCCCTCTTTATTATACTATTTTTCTGGAGAATTAAAAAAAGATATATTGATATCAGCTACATATTGCCAATAGCCTCCTATCTTTTATTTCCTGAAGTGTTCTATGCATTCTGAAGATCTAATTTTCCAACCTTTTGTACACTACTTCTATACAACGTCAGAAAGTGCTACAGGGATGTATGCCATGCCCATGCAAGATGCTCTACTTCCTGAAATGGAAGTACATCAAATCTCTGGCATAGCAACCCCTCTGCTCCTGGTGTGGATTGTATTATGTTGCTAGGACTCCAAGGCATTGCTTTTTCAACACAAACAAATGTGAGCTAGGATAGACTATTAGCCCATATTCGTTTGGGAACAGGCCAGGAAGCTGGGTCACATCTCAGAAGAACAAATGCCTCCAGAACACATCTCATATTTGTGATGTGAGCAGTCTGACAGATCTTTTTTGTGTAAAAAAAATATTTTTCAGTATTCAGAAAACTCCCCTTATGATTATTTTACAGATAGAGAATGCAGAGGATTATGAGAGCATTGAACTGAATTCCACAAAGTATAGATTTTTCCATACTTTTTTCTTTTATTTAACAGATTTTAAATGTATTGCTCAGTCAACTCACTGAATTCTTCCCCCCCCCCTTTAATAGAACATTTAAATGCAATAGTCTCCTTTTTCCACTACCGTTTCATAATGATTCTTTTCAGAGATTGCTACCATTTCAATTCCTCTCTCTCTCTCTTATCTCAACACCGATGCTTTTGATGGTCCTTGTTTCTCTCTCCCCTACCTCCTTGGAATTAGCTTTAAATCACACAGCTCCTGTGATTGAAAGCCATCAGCTGTGTAAATTGCACGAGGCTCAAGTGGTAGCAGGAGGCTCCAGCATAATGTCGCTTAGCAACATGGTTACTGGGCCCCATTTTGTGGGATTATACTCCTCCTGTGTACAGGCAACCAAGCAAAGATATGAACAGAAGCTTATTATTTGAAAACAGAAAAAACAAAGAAATAAACCCTCAGCTAACAATAATCGGCTGGAAAAAAAAATCTTACAAGGAACACATGGCATTGGTAGGTGCTGTTCCTTTCCGTAAATATTTTGAGTAGATTTAAGGTCATAAAAAGGTGCATTTTGGCTTTGTAGTTCTACCTCTGGAAGGCAAGATTGTGAGGCTTGACCTTTGCAGTTGCACATAGAAGAGTCTGGAAGCAGTCTTGGTATTATCCATAATCCCCTTTGTGTTTGATAGAGAGGGAGATACTGGGCTTTCTTGTTGAGACAGTGGCAGTAATAGTAGAGATCCAGAGTCTGTTGCTAAAATGGGTTGAGGAGAAAGGGTATAGCAGAAGGTAGCAGGGCTAGATCCAGGGGGGCACAGTGGAACAAATGCACCACTATTGAGTTGACCCCATAGGAACAGTAGTTGAGGACCTTTCTAACAATGAAGAGTTTTGGATTACATATATAAGAATTTGGGATTGTACACACACACACACACTCACTCACTCTCTAAATCTGATTTGCTGCAACTTCTAGCAATTGGTCCCTGTCCCATTCTCTGCAGCAAAAGAGAAAAGGTGTTTTCCCTCTTCTTTATGGATGCCACTCAGGTACTGGGAAACTGTACAAAAAGCCCCTTCTTAAACATCTTTTCTACAAGCTGAACATGCCCATGTCTTTCGACCTCTCTTGCATGACTCACCTTCCAGGCCCTTTATCATTTGTGTAACCCCCCTCTGGAACCTCTCTAACCTCTCTGTGTCCATGTTTAAACTGCAGAACCCCAAGCTGCACGCTAGATGATGCCTAACCAGTGTCAAGTGGAGCACCTAATGCTTCGATTGATGTATCCCAAAACTTAATTCACCTTTTGTGCAACTGCATTGCAGTGCACTCATACTGAGTGTGTGATCTACCAGGACTCTCAGATCCTTCTCCATAGTGTTGCCATCCAGCAAGGTGTCATACATTGTACATTTGTGTTTTTGATTATTCTTATTGAGGTGTAGCACCTCACATTTATCAGCATTAAATTTCACCCTGTTAGCTCCAGCCCAGCTTTCCAATCTGTCAAGATCCTTCTGCATTGTGCTCATGGCCTCTATGTTCACAATTCTTCCCAGTTTTATGTCATCTTCAAAATTGCTAAAGAAGCTCTGTATTCCAGCATCTAAATGTAATCTGCCTAACTGTCTCTCTTCTATATAGTTCTGGCCAACAGGGTTTTTGCCTTCATGCTGTCACATCTATCAGTTCTGTAATTGCCCAATTTAGGGTTATTTATCTTTAATTGGCCTATAGATAAGGTCTGGCATTATGTCACTGTGACGTTTTACAGGCACTATTGTGATCAAAATGTAAAACTTACAACTGAACATCACACTGTATGAGAGTGATGAATGAGCCAGAGAAAGTATTTCAGAACATTTTAACTTCCCACAAAATGTCTTTGGATTGTCCTAATGAAAAGAGTTTGATGCTGGAAAAAAATGGAAAGGTTACATTGGGTATGTTAGCCCATTTCTATGTCCTAAGGTTAATGAACAAGTTTGATTTGCAACAAAATACAAAATAGCACCCCATTGAAGCCTCTCGTTATTTGTGTACAATATTTCAGTGTCATTACAGCAGCTGCCAATCGGGGATGAACACTCCGGCTGCCCTAACTTTGTTCTCTGCCATTTCAATTTGAGAGAGTTTGCCTGATTTTTTTTCTGTGATTTATATGCTTCCTTGTCCAAAAAAATGCTCAAGGTAGCTTAAAATAAAAAATAAAGTAAGTCATAAGCACAGATAAAACATTCAAATAAAGTAATGTGGTAAAGCAATTCTACAAATAGTACCCCCAAACTTCACCCGATCTGCTAAAAGCCTGCCCAGATATAAAGATTTGAAAAGATGTCCAGGCCTGAGCAAAAATATACCTCAGGGGTGTGGGAAGATCCAGTGATGAAGAGTGACTACTAAGAATGACTTTCCACATATTTTTGCCAAACAAACTTGGCACACAGATGGACCTTGCAGGTCATTGCTCTTGGCTGATTTGAGGGATCTTTAGGGGATGAGGCAGTCCCTTAGGTACGTAGGGCCCAGATTTTTTAAGCAGTATTTAGGCTATTTTAAGTAGTATTTAGGCTAATATAATAGCTATTAAAAGTCAATAGCAACAAGGGAACACTTATTTTGCTGTACTTAACAGTCAAGAATCACAGAGACTCGTCACTTTTTTTCTGATCATCAAAACCAGCATTTTCCATAGATGAGCTCTAATATAGCTATGGGGTTAATTAGTTAGACACATTTTCCCAGGAGAAGCTTCCCTATGGCCTCCTGCCAAATTAAAAAAAATAAAAATAAAAATCAGACCTCACTATCAAATCAGTGTTGATGAACCTCTACATTTGCAGGAGAGTTTTAAAATAAGCTACACTTCCTTCCATATAAGTTACAAACATAAAAGATGACAACCCTGCTGGATCATTGATTTTTATTTTCAGTATTCTCCAGCATGCTTTTATTTCTTAGTCTGAATCCTTCTCCTCCCAGTTCACCTATCTTTCCTGGTGTGTTTTTATGGTTTTTGTTTTGATTATGGCCTTACAGAAGGCATACATTGGTTAGAAAGCATTTGATTCATCCTTTATGGTCCCTTTGCAGCAGCAGTCGAGCTGTGCATGTGTAGTGCTCGGGAATGAGAGTTAGACAAGGCTATGGGAAATGTTCTACTAATAGCAAATAATGAAGGGACTGGAAAATAAGCAGAGCTTTAGTAAGATTTTTACTTTACTGCATAATGCAAAATGCATCATCAATATTCCCAATGTAGCACTGTCATTTACATTACTGCACAGATGGTTCACATATTTTAAATTGTAATTTAATTACTCTGTTCATGATCAGGCTGTATTTGAACTTCACTAGATTTTTGGCATGTTCATGATTATGCAAATATTTTATTGGAGAAATGTGGCTTTTATACTGTAGTCCTCTATACTAATTGTCTTTTTTTAATTCCATGCATGTTTTGGGTCATAACAGAAATTGCTTTTTATATGCAGCATATAAAACTCAAACATTTGCATTTAAAATAGGGCTTTGTTCTCTTAATTTTCCAAGTCCATATATTCAACTATGACAGAAGCTGTTGCATTACTTAACAACCTGAAGTGAAACGACAGATTGGAATCAGCAAAGGGACATCAAAGGAGCAATACAGTCCTTCACTTCATTGTACAAACTGAGCCCTCAGTTGTGCTTAGGCTGAAATTCTGGAAATTGCTGCCTAGCCTGAGAAAATAGCCTGTGTGCTAAGCTATGGCTGAACAGCTTCACAAAGCCTAATCCTCAATCATTGCCCTAGGCTGCTTTTGCCTGTGTACATGTATTTATAGACAAATGAGTTTATGCAGTTTGGTACAGTGTACTGGCCTCATCCATTTCTAATCTCACTATTTGCTCTCTTTTCCAGTCTCCTGAGAATACCGATCCAGGATCACTTGCCCAGTAGCACTAGCCAAGAGCAAAAAAGTCACAATCTCAGTCTTTCTTTTTCCAGGCCTAAGTTTTATTTCTTCCAAACAGAGCAGTTTAACATAAAAGTCAAACAATATGCTTTGCCTTTTCCTTGGCTAGGTGTTTTTCTCCTCCACAAGAGCATATCTACTTTCCAATGATTTATCATTTTTAGGGCTACCTTTGGATATCAAAGTGAGTTTGTCTTCTGCCTTCTACTGGGTTTTCCCTGAGCAAAATTTGTTGCTGTTGTTCCTAACCTGTTCCAGGATACTCTGCTTCTAATATGCTTACTACAACCAGACTGTTTTCCTCAAAGCTACAACCGTATGACTTCAGAAGTTATTCTGTTCACCTGGGAAGATAGGCCACACCTGATAGAGGGGGAAGCTGAACACCACACCCTTTAAAGGCCATCTTAGGTTGAGAAACAGCCCTTGTTACTTTGTTTTCAAATACTAAGGACTGAAGTATTCCTCTCCTACTAGTCAATGTCATGAGGGTTGTTAGCAGGGTTTACTATCTAAATATAAACATTTCTGTTATGAATGCAGTGAGATTTGTCTTTTGGACAAAATAAGTAGCTCTTTCCATACAGTTTTGAGAAATCAGTGCATAGAAGGAAAAACAGCATCTGCAACATTGAAAGATAGAGTTGAGACAGCTTTAGCACAGTCCCAAATTTAGTTGAGGGATGTTCTATTTTGTCTTAACAGGTGAATTTTCTACCAAAAGTACTCAGAATCCTTATCTGAATTACAAGTGAACTAAAGTATGGGTCATACCTGCACAGAATTAATTAGGAACTGGAAAGGCCTTTCAATAACTAGACAAATCTTTACTAAGATGATTACCAGATGGCAGATACAATTTTTTTTCTGTTCCAGATTTATTGACAGAATGTTCGAATATTTCATATTTTCAAAAATGAGGACAAAACATTAGCTTGCTTAAAAGACTACACATGAGAACTAAAATTTACCCTCTTCTTTAAATGTTGATTGTAAGTTCAAAGTGGAAAAAAATACCAGTCTTTCTTTCTTGTGCACTTTAACTTTCCCTTTACTACAAAATTTGAGGAAGAGACTATATTTGCAATTAATACACATTGCTGAATTTCAAACACTACATTTTAAAATATTCTTTAAGAATTACGTCCCTCTGGAATGCTCTGGTTCCAGAGGCTGTTTCCTATAAAAATAGCAGAATGAAAAATTTCACAGTATAATGGATTGATTTTTGTAAGTTTTCAGTAGCTTCATCCTTTTAATGCAAGTGTTTTGCTTTTGTAATGTAATTAAATCACAGGTGGGCAAAATATACCCACAGCAGCTCACCAAAAGTCCTAGAGTAGCCCTCCAGCCAGAATAATTGCCCACCCTTGAATTAAATTGGCACATAACATGAAAACTGATGTAGTTGTGTTTACATACTCATTCATCATGGCTATGCCTCATGTTCCCAAATAAGTCAAGAGTTCCTACCTGCTGATGCACAATGGTAGGGAACACTTTATATTCATATCTGTAGTACTAAAAGCATGACATTTATACCTTGAATGTGTGGCAGTATGACTGAAATCCTGCTCCACAGAACTTAACAATAAAATTACTTTCACCTTACATGGTACATAAGTTGGCCCAACTGGCTTGGTGCAAAGTTCATTGAAATAAATGGTATACTTGCTGCTGACTTCAGTAGCCTTTCACTTGACTTCAGGCCCTCTATGAGTATTCCAGTCAACTATGGGAGAAGAAAACTGTCACTCACTCTTAGGCTTAGGAAAAGGCAAATTGTTACTCTGCTCTGTTTGAGGCTCTCATAGATGCATGGGATATTGTCGTTTTCTTGGCCTGTAATGCAGCAAGTAGTCAGTAGCAGATGCTTCTGAGCAAGAAGACAAGCTACTCAAACTACTTTAAATTTCCCTGGGAACTGAAAGTGAATGCAAAGTAGATTTGCACCTTCTAGGGCTTGTCTACATGTCACTGTCTGGTGAGGCTGCTACAGCGCCATGCTTTAGTAGTTCCTTTTCCTCCTCCAATAACTGACTATACTGGACTGTGCGCATGGTGCATGGTTAGATTTCTCTGTTATGTTGCCATAAAGGGATGCTAAAACAGGGGAGCGCACCACTATAGCGACATAGATACCAATCACGTCTAGACCCAAGCGATTGCTATATCACCATAGCGTGCCATACAGCGCCGAAGTGCAACATGTAGACACAGCCATAGACTATTAAACAGATGCCTTTAAGTGTCAAAAGTGATCTCTGAACAACAGGATAGGTACTGTTCGTCACCCACTATGCTACAGATCTGAATTTGTTTTCTGAACAAAGCTGTAAGACACTGAGATCCTATGACCTACAAGTATGGATATAAACCATGTTTGAAGACTAATTCAAAATTGGTGCAAAAACTAGCAGACACAGGCTCACTGACTCCTGTGACTACCTGCAGGCTCCTATTATAGTTATCAGGCAAAAGCTATGTAGTGGAATTCTCTATTAAAATAAATAATAAGGGAATTTTTAACTGTGCTTCTTTTAAAAAGAAAATGTAACTGTTTCTGCAGCTACCAAGAAATATAATAGAAATAATCATAGAGTGTAACTACAGGCCAGTTAGTCTTACCTCAATCCTGGGTAAGCTCTTTGAAAAAATTATCCTGGCACATGTCCAGGAGGGCCCAGCGGGGGAATGCATGCTC
>JAGPOW010000229.1:8632216-8683357 GCA_030014935.1 Caiman crocodilus | reverse complement strand
CCCCGGTGCTCTTTCCTGCCAAGGCAGGGGGTCGGACTAGATGATCTGCCCAGGTCCCTTCTGACTCTAGACACTATGATACTATGATACTATGATACAAAATAACTATAAAATGTTAGAATAATAGAATACAATAGTAATATAAAAAGGTACAGTAGCCGGAAGTGGAAAAAAGAGAGTTGTATCAGCAACCAAGGTAGAGAGGAATAATTGGAATCGGTGACAGGAAAGGAGGAGACAAAGTGAGAGAGACAGAGAGGCAAGCAGAAAGAAGGAAAATAAACATAGGAAATAGAAATCAATGCTGTCATATATTGCAAATATCATACATCAAAGCTGAGTCTAAATGGAAGACGGTGGTGTATCTGTGGGGATTCAGGTAATATTCTTCTATATTTTGGACAAGCGCAGGTCTACAAATCCCAAATATTAAAAAAACATCAAAATGCCTGGCTTAAAAATATGTATTTTTAAATAATAGATGTTGGGTTCTGTTCTCATTTCAGATTCATTAATCTTCACATAGTTTATATTTTCAAGGTTTTTCTTTGGAAGGGTGAGGGCTGGAAACATGAAAGCTAAAATTCTTGCCTTATCACTTTACTGAGGGATTTAGGGCTTTAAACTAAACACCAGTGACTGCGAGCCTTGAGATAAAGTCGTTATAGTTTAAACCTTAAGGTATAGTTATAGTAGGATATTGCACTATGTAATCCAATCAGATATAATTTGAAATCTAAGGTCCCCTCTACACATTATGGATATTGGGCATTAACCAATTAATTGCACAATTACCTTAAGACCTTACAAAGTACTTATCACATGATAAAAAGCTCCAGCTAGCTATAAAGTTAGACCTCACAAATATGTACTAACTTTATAGCTGGTTAGTATCCAGCTTCAGTTTGCACAAGTAGAAGCATCTCCCCAGTGGCCAGGAGCCCAGTCAGCTGACTGGGTTTGCAACAACTGGGATGCACCATACCCAGCCAGGGCTGGAAATCCCACCACCGAGGGGACTCTCAGCCCTGGAAGCTTTGGGGCCAGGGCACACAAGGGTATGAGGTAATAAGTCTCCCACCTCATACTTATCTAGTTTTTTGGATCATAGCAGTTCACGTTGCTTTGGGGAGCACAGAAAGTCTGCCCAGGCTGCTCCCACAGGGAGCCTCTGGACAGGGAGTGGGTGGAAATTGAGTCCAAAGGAACTACTTAGAGTTTACTGTGGTGAGACCTAGACCCACAAAAGGCTTCAGTGCCTATATCCAAAACTGTAATCCTGGAAACCCTGGCTCAGTGGCCATCTAACCCTGTACCAGTAAGTACTCTCCTGTTCTGCAGTAAGGGCAGAACAGAGAACTTCAGAGCATCTCACCTCAGCCCCATCAGGTTCGTAAAATTAAGCATTTCTCTGACCAAATCTCTGGGCTCAGTCTCATGGATGTTTTCACAGCTTAATACACACTGACAGAACATACAAGATACTGAGGTGGCTCTTGGGGCTTTTTTTCCCCCTTTTTTTTAAAGCATAGTTTCTTTCTAAAGAGCACAGGACCTTTCCAAAATTCAGCCCTCGCACTCAATGTAGGGGGCTGTAGCGCACATCGACTTTCACCTGTCTGAGGAGATTCAAACCTACTTCTATCTTTCTGAATCACGGTGTTAGATCAGATTGTAGAGCAGTAGGGAGCATCCTTTGCCCTCTTGTTAAAGCAGTTCACTGTACGGCGAAAAGGATTTACAGATTCATTGAGCCAGACGGAGGAAGCCAGCGGGAATGTGACTAGCCTAATGTTAAGGGTTCTCCCACTATAAGGACTGACTGTTTATGTATTTAACAAGAAAAAAATTGTTGGATAAAATGTCACCCTCCTGTTTCCTACCAGAACAAAATTAACAGAGTCATGTTTTCTTGTTATGGCCAAACATCTAAAATTCAGGCAATTTTTGCCTTTTTCTTGTCCTAAATCTACCTCTAAGTGTTTTCCATAACAGACCTTCAGATGAAAATGAGGTCAGCTTTTTGTTTATTGCTTTGCTTTAATTTTTTTTTTTAGTTTATTTTAAATGGTAATTGCTTTGGGAAGAAAGTTAGGTTATAAGGTATGTTTACATAGTGTTTCGAAAAGCAAGCCATTAAAATGAACTTGCTTATTTATTTTTACATGCTGTTGTGAATGCATTTTCAAAACTGCAAAATGCTAGCTTTAGCAATTTTTAAAAAATACATCAAGTAATTCACGTCTTTTCTAGGGTACAGAGAGTTCTTTTGAGTTCTCCCCCCAGTATTGACCTCTTTGGGTGCTTGTACACATGGTGGGGTTTTAGTCCTTATGGTTGCATTCTATGTACTCTAAATTAAAACGGTGAATTTTTAATTGAAACACTAGGTTTTGTTTTTCTGTCTCTGTATATACATTATTGGCCTAGAGGCTGCAGAAGCCTGCTGAAGCAGAAGTGCGGAGGGACCCAATCCTTTTTATTTTTGTTTTTTTGGCAGAGCCTACTCACCTCTCCTGCAGCCAGGGAACCATTAGTCTGTGCCATTAATCTGTCATGTCACCAGCAGCTGCAGGAGAGGTGGTCAAGCTCTGCAGAAAAAATAGGATTGGGCCCCTTGCCACTTCTGCTTTTTGCAGGATCTTGCAGCAAGCAGGATGCCTGGGGCTACCCACGAATGGACTTCTACGCCCCTGGAAGTAGCATGGGGAGGCAGCAAGAGGGTGTCTGAGTGTTCTGGTAACCAAAGAAGGTGGTGAGGATGGTGCATGGGGAACTGGAAACCTGAGCGGGCTTGGGGAAGCAAGCACCCTCTGAGGCAGCCTTGAGCCCTGTGCATGATTCTAGCCACCGTCTCTAGCTGCCAGCACACCCAGCCACCCTGCTGCTGCCTTTCCGTGTTGCCCCAGGGGCAAGCCAGTCTATTCCTGGATGGCCCTAGGTGTCCTGTCAGCTGCAGGAGCCTGCTGAAGGCAGAAGTGGCAAGGGGTCTGGCCCTTGTTTTCTGCAGAGCCTGCCTGCCTCTCCCGCAGCTGGGGGGGTGAGCTGACTAATGGCTGCAATGTTCCAAGTTGCAATGTTGCCTATTAAGCTACATTGGAATGTAGTATATTTTGCAATGAGGTAAACTCATATAAAATCCCAAAACCTTGTGCATGTACAATGTGTGATACCATTAAGCTACACAGAGGGAAATTTTTGTCAAGTGTACAATGTGACATCATCATGTGTACAGGTGCCCTTCAAGGGCATCTCTGTTTTAATCATTATTGTTATTTTTCTTCTGTCAGTTTTTAATATTCATTCTCCTAATTTTCACAGCATTGCTTCAGTTTCTAAAAAGTTTAAAAATCTTTATTTGTAGTTTCTTTTTATGTTAGCTGTGCATACCAGAGGGTGCTAGTATTATTACACAGACATTACCACAGAGTTAATAGTTATATTTTTGTAGCAGACACAGGAAGTAGGAAACTAAAGGTTAAAAGTTAATAAAGGAGTAAAAAAGGAGCTGATTATATTCATGAATGTGGTCAGTATACAGAATTATTCTGAAACTCAAACTGAACCATTATGTACCCCTATAGAAAGAAGACCATTCTACTAATATAATGGTATTCATAAATAATGATATAAGAAGGAAAACAATTAAACACTTACTCCATAAAAAGGACTACTAGCTTAAATTAATCTTGCATACAGTTAAACTGTTTCTTTTAAAGTATGAATTCTTTACTATTTCATTCAAATTGTAAATGAAACAAAAATGCCATTGTACAAACAGAATAATGAGCAGTGTGTGCAGTCACAAAGATATGTACACGTCTTGGATTCTCAAGTCACTTGGCCTTCAGTTCTCTGTTCCACAGCACCCCTGAGGCATACATTACATATCTTTGCAAATGCATGCTTTGTCTTATTTTTCCCAATTCCTGTCTCCCTCTGTTATTTGTCTTACGATTGAGTATTTTAATACAATCACCATAAAATGTCTGTCCTTTTTTTTCAGTAATTTACACAAAATACTGCCATCTGTCTTATTTATAGTATGAACCAAAACCCAGTGAAGTCAATAGAAAGACTATCATTACTTTAACACAGTTCTGGATTTAGTCCGTTAAATTACAAGAGAATTTTTTGACCCTCAGGCTATTCAAGATGCTGGGTAAATCTACATTATCATGGATTACATATTTTGTGCATGTAGGCATTACTCATGGGAGTATTGCTTTGAACATTAATAACTAAGAGAAGGACTGCTCAGCTGATTGATGGAAGGAGGCTTAGATCTGTGCCCTGGGAGTGAAATCTTGGCTTCATTAAACTGAACAGCAAAATGCCCATTGACTTAAATGAGACCAGGATTTAATTTTTCTTTCTTAGTGCCTTGTCCATAGTGTCTTAATTTATTTTTCTTTCTTACAACTTTTAGAAGTAATTGTTACCCGGTACAGTGCCTAGACTAGGGTTTTCCTGGTCTGACTTTCCTGCCATGCCTCTGATGGGAAAATTTGAAGAAAAGAAGACTCAAGTGAGTTGCCCCTTTAAGGAATGAAAAAGCTGTTTACTAGGTGCCATAGAGAAAGACACAAATGTGCCATCCGCTCTGAAACAAACTAATTAAGTATACCCATGGCCACGTCTCACTGCTGTCCCTCCTTTTCTTTTATTTCAGTCTCCTGAAGTACACTTTTAGGGATGACTTCTCCCTCTTCATTCACAGGGACATCTTGTCCCTTTCTTACAGGTCTGACCTTGTTGCCTCACTGTAGCTGCTGTCCCTGCCGCTATGTTCTCTGTCCCCGCTGGGACGCTGGCTCTACTACCCATGCCAGATGCTCAACCTTCGTAGAACCTGACAGAATGATGGCTCCACTTCCTCCTCCCGCCGGGCACTCTGTCTGTGCCAAGCCCACTGGGACACTGCCTCCATTTCCTGTTCTAGCAACACAGCCCATGTCAAACCTGCAGGGATGTTGGCTCTGCTCCCCACACTGGCGGGCACTCTGCCCATGTCAAGCCTGCTGACACTGGCTCCGCTTCCCCCACTGGCAGTGGTGCCCCGTCGACCCCGCCAGGATGCTCACTTCACTCCCCACACTGGCACTATCCCCTCTACTGTGTCAGCCACGGCTTCTCCCTTGGCCAACCCCCAGCCAATCCCAGCTCCAATAAGTATTGTTTTTTCCTTTCTATTAGCTTTCTTGTCATTAGCCTCTGCTTCCGGGTTCTCAGACCCCTTTCTTCTTTGGCCTTTTCAATCTCCGGCATCCAGCCAGCTCATTGTTCCTGGTCCCCTTCCCTGCCAGGGGCCTTCTCTCTCTTGCCTCTGGTTTTTATCCTATAGCTTCCCCTCTTATCCTGTACAGCTGTGGGTGGCAGCAGCTATGCTCAGTTTTGGTTTCGGCTCTGACCTGCAGATGACCCCTTCCTGGGGTGGATGATTTCTTCAGTAACAGGGTCTTGTGACCCTGCTACAGTAATTAATATACTTTATGATGCCCATGGAACTGGCAAAAAATTCCCAGGTACAGTATTGTTCAGTTTGGCTCTTGTGCTGTCAAAACATCCATTAGATTCAGCAATGTAATGTGGCAGGGATTTGGGATAGCAGTCCTGGTTGCTGCCTTTGTGGGATGGGTGCTAAAATAGCTGCCACTGGTGGCAACTGGCTGTAGCATTTCCCTGTGTGCCATGGCTGCCCAGGGTACAGAGGTGCTACACTACACCTCTGATTAGAGCTAATAAGAGTCTTGATGCCAGGAGGAGTGCAGGAACAAATTCTCATATGAGGTATTCCATGAAGAGCCTTCAGAAATTCCCAGAGTCTTAAAAGCTCTCAATTTTCAGATACCTAACTATGATTCAAGCAAAATTTCAGTTTATTTTTCCCACTTCTGTGTGTGTGACCCTTCCTGTCCTGTTCCCACAAATTCCCCCATGGAAGCATTTGCTTGGGACTGCAGCTTTGTCTAGTTTCTCTGAGTATTCCCCAAAGCCAGCTACAGCATGGCTTCTACAGTCCCTGGCTCCTTTTGCCTCTGAGACCTAGCTGTTCAGTCGTTGAGATTGCCTGAGTACCGGTGGCCCTTCCTTAGGGACCTATCTGTCAGCTCAGCTTCTAAGAGAGGTACTTTGCCTCTTTGAAAAAGAAAGGAGTACACCCCAAAGTCCCCAAAAGGAAAGCAGATAGCTCCTCTTCAACAAGGGCATTTAATTGGATGAATTCAGTGCAGCAAGTAGCCCTTGCCCCACCTATGAATTCTCCAAAGTTAGCTTTTGGCTTCCTTTACAGTATCCCTAACTTTCAGTCCAACACCCTCCGTTTCAGGCTCTTCTTTTCATCTATACAGATGCCAGCTGTACTCCTCCATCAACACAGACACATCATCACTGGACAAAATAACATGGATTATAACTTCTGAGGCTCTTTCATGTGCTCATCTACAGGTGTTGTATATACCATCACCTGCATACAGTGCTTTGCTGTCTAGGTTGGACAGATGAGGCAATCCCAACATAAAACAATGTGGTACACTGATCTTACATCAAGACCAAAAATGCAAGCCACAAATCTGTGGCAAAACAGTTTAACCTTCCTGAATTTTCTATTGCTGACCTTACAGTAGCTTGTTCTTAGATAATAGAGCTTTAAAAATGACTTGAACATGAAACTTCAGAACAAGAAATCATCCACAGACTAGACTGTGTTAAGTATGGTCTGAATGGGGACTGTGTTTTTTTATTCCTTTCCCCTGAATAGGTTTATTGATCCACATGTTCCTATAGGTTTTTTATTGCTTTGTTTGCCTTTCTCTTTTTAATCTTTGCCTCCCTGCCCCATGTCCGTTCTTTTGGTGTTCAGATCACCCTATTAGATAGCCTTTGTTTACTTGTCCATTCATAACATCTGGTAAAGAGAGCTTGCAAAAGCTTATGCATCTCTGATTTGATTGATCTTTAGGAGCTTTAGACAGATGTTACAGTGATACGTTTGGAGGCTTAATTCAGGTTAAAAATGGCCCCTTGGTCTAACTCAGTGATTAGATAGGTGCTGGGAGCTTGATCTAAGGCAAGTCAGGGTAGGGGAAGGGGTAGGTAGCATCAGGCAGGCTATCAGGATCTGTGGGATTGGAGAGGATTGGAGCCTGGCAGGATTGGAGAGTCTCTTTTATCCTGCCAAACACCCCCAAACTCTCCCCCACACCAGCCTTTGTGATGCCACTGAACCACCCCTGATTCTGCAAACCATTCCTGGTGCTGGTTTTACTGGCATTCACTGGTTCCAGTAGACAGATTGAAATAAGCCACGGAAGGAGAGGAGTGGATGGATGGAGGGGCTGGCACCTTTGCAGGGGGTGTTGCTGGCGTGCAGGGAGGGCTTTCTTCCTTCAGACCAACAGCTATTTTTAGCCTCTTTACTCTCAGATGAACAAGTCTCCCAGGAAACCAATCCCCCCAATCCCACCTCCACTCCCTCCCACCTGACTTATTTAATCAGCTCCTGGCATCAGTGATACTTGTAAAACTGGCACCAGGAGTGGCACAGAGAATTGGGGATGGGGGTGGCAGGCTCAGGAAGGTTGGCTGGTCCATGCCAGAGGAAGGGGGATTTTCCTTCTGCCAACAGAGGAGGAGCAGTTGGGGGGCTAAAAATAACCCAATAGCAGGAGGGGCATGGTAAGAAAAGTGCAACTTTGGTGCTGGGGTCAGCAGCTGGGCTTTCCCAGCTCCTGCACTGCATTTGCAACGTGTACAGAAGTTCAGTTAGATCAGTCTAACCGTACCTGACCTTAGCACCCCTGAGGTATAGTTAAATTAGACTGGGTTGGCCATTTGAGATCAACATAACAAAGGATCTAGTATAATGTCCACACATGGGCAAACTAAGTTAAATCAGGTAGCCATTTTTAATGTGATCTAACCTCCCCAAATGTCTGTACCCACCCAAGATGCATCTCTATCCTCCTTTTGCCTGACTTCAGAATAAGAAAACTAACTATGCTTTTCTCTTATTTGTTCACTTTTTTCTCTCTCTTGTCTCCTCATCTCCAGTCACCAGATACAGAGAGAGCATCTTTCCCATGTCTGTTGATGGGAATCCACTTGACTTGTCAACAAAGGCCATTCAGATCCAGATTCACTGCTGGAAGGGTGTTCTGTTTTAGTAGATAGGCAGCCCTGTGTTCTAAGAAAAAGAAAGCAGGATAGATTTGCACCTTAGGGATTAACTGAACTAGAGATATTTATTGCACAGGGTTTGCATTTCCTCAGATGCTGTGATTGTTTGTGGTTGCTTTTGCCATGGCTTATGCGCTCTCTTATGTCCCTTAGGTCAGCACTATTCATGGCAACTTTAGGACTCAGAGTGAGTTTTAAAACTGATCTTGCACAATATTCTTACGTTTCTCTTTGTCCACACAATCTTGTTCCCTTCCAGGCATCTTTCAATGATAGAAAACCATGTATTCTCCAATGCTTTCCTAAAGAGTTGAATATTACAATGAGTTTGCAACATAAATCATTTTATGGCTTATCTTCCATTGCTGGTTTTTATTTGCCCAATAGCAGTGTTTAACTAACTACCCCCTCTAATTCCTTCAATTTAAAATTTCTATTGAAAAATAACAAGTAATCATTTGGCACTAGACCATGTGAGCAATAAAGAAAAGTCCTTTAATTACTAGCATGCAGTAAATTAAAATCTGGGGGGACATGGATTTGGTGAATATCTTAGTCATAGATAAAGCTACATTTTAATTAAATCTAGTAGATGAGACAGCTTGTTAGTGTACTGGCTACATAAATCTTCATCAGAAACACAAGCAATGTTCTGAACATGTGACACATAACAAGTGGTTTCTAATTTGAAATTAAAATATAATTTAGCATGCAGCTCATCTTTGCTGATGGCAAATTAGTGCATGATTACTTTATACTAAAATGGGGTGGAAGTTTCCTATCTTCCAAAAAAGATGTCAAAACTAGCATGTAAATCCTCAGTGTCCAAATCCCCTTGATATTATTGCTGCATTTCATATCAAGAAGAGCAAAGTAAGAACTAGGAGGCTTCATTGCTCAGTTTATGGTTGTAATTTCTTCGTATTTAGATCAGGATTGGCTCTTTTCTAAAAGGTACACTTTGGTCCAATTTAAAGAAGCTGAAGCAGGAATTAAATTTAGGAAATTCCAATGTCCTTATGTCATACAAGAGGTCAGACTGGAACATAGCAAGGGTCCCTTCTGGCCTTACAATTTAGCTCTCTGAAAGAACACACAGAATTACTTCAATGTATGCTTACTTCTTTCATCAAATATTATATTGTATATGATGCACATGATAGATACATATAGTTTTACAATGACTTAATATATTAGAAAATAAGCTTAAATCATTGTTGTCATTATTAATCAATGTGTAAATTATCATAACTCATAACTAAGAATTTCTTACTTCCCTAGCTATGCTATCAACAATGCTGTTTACCTTTTATGAAAAAAAAAATGGTAATGAGACTGACATCCTACAAAGAGATATACCTGCATAATTTATGGACATAAATATCTTTGCTGTTTTGGGGGGTTTTTTAATGGAGTTATTCCTGTGTGGAAAGTTATGTGCATGTTAACTCTGGTTTGGATCTGCGGGTAAATACACATTTGGTACATTCTTCTCTTTGCTAGTCTAATATACAGTTCCCAGCATGTCAAGCATGGTCAGTGGTAGATAGAAGAGATAAGGTTTAAAGTTCCTTTCCTTAACCACATCCATAATAATTAAAAAACATTTTTCATTTTAGCATCCCCTCAGGGCTTAAGATATGTTGAGAAACTTAAAAGGATAAAACATTCTTCAAGACAAATGGCCTACCCTTAATTTGAAAGGCATCCCTGGATATTAATCGAATCATTTGCTGATTTATGCAATTTCTTTTTAAATATGTTTTTTATTCTAACATTATAAGTGTAGAATTGCCTTATCAAAAGCCGTGTTTTAAATAAAACCTATTATGCAGGTATTTGCATTGAATATATACTGAATGGTCTTATCTGGAAACCTATTAAAAAGTCTGAGCTTGCTTACCAGACTTAAAGGGAATAGGAAGACTCCGGTCTCCCAAATACATTTAGCCTGGCTGTAAACTTTTTCTTGTCTTTTAAAAACAAATGTTAACCTTTTTCTTAGCATCAGCATCATAATTATACAACACTTTTATTGTCTGCTTTTATGTTTATGGTATTGTACGAATGATTTAACTTGTCATATTTTCCTTAGGATAGTGGCAAGTTACTAAAGCAAAGTGGTATGTTAATCTTGATATTATTACATAATTAATCAATTAGCTCATTATCATTCTTTGACTGGGGGAAGCAAAGGCTTCCTACTCCAGAGATGATATCTTTGTTTAGTGTAATAGGAAGGTTCTGTTGTAGAAGAGGGAAGTATATAGGGCAGCATGAAACAAGACATGGGTACAATGGCAAGCAAGGTTACAGAAAATATGATGTATGGATTGTGCTTCATCAGTGCTTCTCATGGGTGTGCAGTCATGTTGCTTAATGGACTCTTGAGAGATGCTAGGGGCTAGTTGTGTCAAATTTACCATTGCTAAGCAAACTCAATGAGAGGTTTAGACAAAGGCCAGCTATATAAGCTTGTTTCATTGAGTCTAACATACCACCTCCTGGACCATTGAGTCACATGGAGCTCAAGCTAGGACATGGAATTGAAACTTTAATATCACTGATTGATAATCTCCTGTCAATAAGATGGGGACATGCATTCATTCTCATCCTCCTGACCTGCAGTGCAGCATTCACTCTGGCTGACCATGAAACAGGCAGACAAGGTTCATTGAGTGAATCTGATATCTTTTTTTAGACCAACTCAAATAGTTGGAAAATTTTTCTTAACAAGCTTTCAGATTTAAAAACTCTTCATCAGGTAGAGGAAGCATCTGCAGCTGGCGTATGCTCTTCCTGAGTAGAATGAATAGCAAAGAAGCCAGAGGCTGCATGCAGGGAAACCAGTCCGTGAAGATGTAAATTGAGGAGTCAGTGGTTGAAAGAGAGGCTGGGAGAGAGATACCACTATTTAATGAATTCAAAGATCCTACTTTTTTTTTATTAGATTTTATGTTCTCCAAATGTTTTGGAACACAGACAACCTAAGAAGCCACTGAAATCCTGCCAAAGAGAAGGAAATGGGCCCTATCATCATGCAGCAAAACCCCCAGTTTTTCTTTTTAAATACACACAGACAGACAGACACACACACACACACACACACACACACACACACACAATAAATATGCATTCCCTTCCTTCCCCAATTATTTCTGGCTTTTATTTCTATCCCTCTCTATTCCCTGTAGACAAGCATAAGCAAGCTCAGACTTAGCATAAGCTTTAACATTTTTATTTTGGTGGCAAGTTTTTGGTTTTGGATGTCCACTGTTTTATATTGTATTATTATTAGGTTTTTATTAATTCTTACTGTTGTATATTGTATTATCATTTTCATTTTCATTTTTATTGTTTCATATGGATATTGTATGGTTTAGGCCTGTGTTTGTCAGTGAACCAAAGTAATATCAAGTTTCCATTTTGTATGTCATGTCTCCATCTTTTGTCCTCTGCCTGGGCATCCCGTGTTGCAACTGTATGAGTCACATAACCCTCCCATGTAAATTAGTTCCCAGATGAATGAGAGTGATTGGGAATGATTGAAATACAATGGTAGCAGGCCTCTACCGAATGACCTGTAATGACTGGGCTATCACCTCACATTGACTCATCCAGGAAACACGGACTTCATCCAGGAACAGAGACAAGAACCCAGCATTTGAAAGACAAAAGATCCTGTAGAACCAGCAAGTCTACCATTGTACCCCACCATTACGGACACCCAAAACTGCACATCTCTGCATGGAGCATACATGCTCAGTATGCCAGGGGCTGACCCTTGCCTGGGCATGCCTCCTGTCACTAGGGTCACACAAGATCTGCTCCTATAAAAAGGGGCAGTGAAGACAGACCCAGAGGGATGCCCTCTCCATCTGGAAAAGCACCATGCCAACCATCTATCCACCCAGAGGCCCTGCTGGTGACCCCCCTCTGGACAATACCTACTGGACAAGGACCCCTTTCCTGCCTGGATAGGTAGCTATCACCTCTCACCCCCTCTTCAAAGAAGGACTTGGACTCTGCTTCTCCTCCCCACCTGGACTCCAGCCCTTCCAGTGAGTCTCTTTCTCCTGCTGCCAGTGTGTGTGTGTGTGTGTGTGTGTGTGTGTGTGTGTGTGTGTGTGTGTGTACCAATAATTTCATGGGGCTGTGTAGTGTGTTGTCTGTGTAATAAAACTGTTATTTGCACCCCTAAGCTGGGTTTTGCCTTACTACAGTTTGGCCCTGCTCCAATCTCTGCTCCTTGCCCCTCTAATTTCTGTCTCATTTCTCCCTCTCCTGCTTCTGGCTCACTGCCACCTTTCTGTCTCTCCTACAGCTTTTCTGCTCTCCCCCTGCTCCTATTGCCTTTTCCCCATGATTTTCTGCTGCCTTTCTCTGCTTTCCTGCTGCCCTGCCACCTTTCAGTCTCTCCTGCTGTTTCCTGTGATTTTCTGCTGTCTGTCTCTCTGTTTTCAGGCTTCCCCCGCAGCTTCTGTAGTCATCCACTCTCCCCCATCCTGCTCTCCCCCCACCTCGCAGCTTCCCAGCTCCTCATGGCTGTCCTGCAGTTTTCTCCACCAGCTGGAGCCTTTCTCTAGCTCCCAGCACCTACTGCCACTCTCTGCAGCTTCTCTAGCTGCCCTGAAGCCGTCCTCTGGCGCCCCACACCCGGAACACATATTTAACACCAACACTTTCCCTTAGTCCCATTTTCCTTCTCCCCACCTGCCTTTTCAGCTCCTCCATAGCTCTAGCTCCAGTTCCAGCCTCTGTGCCATCATCGCTTCCCTGTTCTGTAGATTTTGAGAATTGTCTTTTAATCAATTAAGATCAATTAACCTAAAGTTACCCCCAAGCCTCAGTTCTTCATCCCAGGCCCCTCTAGTCTACCAGTTCTAATCCCAGTCCTAGGAACTTACCTGTGTGTATGTGTAGGTGGGTTGTATGTGTGTGAGCTGGTGAGTATGTGTGTGTGTGTGTGTATATGTCATTGTGTGCATGATATATGAATTAGTGATCTGTGTCTGACTTTTGGGGTGTATAGTGTATGTGCTTGAATTGGTGATAGGTATGCATGTGCCTAGGCTAGTTTTGATGTGTATGTGCCTGAGGTGGTAGTGTGCATGTGCATGAACCTAATTTTTTTGTGTGTTTGTATAAGTGCAATTATGTCACACCCTCCTGTCTAACAGTGCAATATTGAGATCCTGTGAGTTGGCCTGACCCCACAGGGCAGCAATCATACCAAAGGCTATCTCTGTACACATCTTCTACATAGCCACATAAAAGAAGACACCATAAAAGAAGATCCATGAGGGATCATTTGGTACTCCTTTTCTTATCCAGAACTTGTATTTGTGAGTTTATAAACCCTATGGCCAAATTCTTTCCTCAGGTATGCACATGCACGGTCTGATTTGTGCACTTTGAAGTCAGTGGAAACTAGCTGAGGCTCAAGATTCCTTTAAATTTAGTTCTGTGCATTTATCAAAGGAGAGCAAACGGCTCCATAATGAGGAAAATACTTAGCCTTAATTGTGTCTCATTTAATTGGGCTACTAATCATTTTCTGTTATTTTTTCCAAGTTGTTCTTAATAGATAATATGCCTCTTTTGTTGTTGTTTAAAATAGAGAAATAATAGCTGACATATGGTATAATTGCACTAGTGGAAAAAGTTATTAGGCATTTTCATAAATGGAGACTATTAACAATATGTGAATTTATGACCTTTGAAATACAAAGCAAACACTTCATCCATGAGGTCACGCAAACTTTCATCACAGCCTGTGAGAGTTTATGGTCTCTGAATATTCTTTGAATGTAGAAGCACATTGGAAATTATAAGCTAAAAAGCCAATAAAATAACTATCAAAGATGGGAGTGGGGGAAGGAAACTTGATCCTACTATATGTGAGGAGGCAGATACAGGTGAGGTACAATGGTAGAGTTGCACTTTCCTTTGCTACCAGTTTGCCCTGAGTGCTCTGGTCTTGACTGCTGGATGCACATGCAGTGAGCTCCTTGATACTACTGCCCTCCTCATCCCCACCCCCATTTTTTTTTCATCCTGGATCTGCTACTGCATGAGGCTCTGTATACATACCACATTCCCTGGAAAAAAAAATCAGACTTTATCTGCTATGTCTCTCTAGTTCAGTTACCAGAAAGCTGGATGATACAGAAGGATTTTTTTCATCCTCTATATGAATTCATAAGCATTAATTTTATGTACGTTATAGGTGACTCTGGTAATGAAATAGCACTGCTGGGGACAGTAGTTCAACAAAAGAACAATTTACTGGCTCGGAGAAGAGCATGGAGAAAGCAAGCTGGAACATGCACAGCTGACTGGAATAGACATTTGGTATCTGGAAGTCTCACAGATATGTTATTGTTATGATTGTGGTGATTGTGATATTGTTATGATTGTGGTGCCCACTCTGCACCCTCAGCTAGCCAAGGGACTAAATGGTAATGAATGAATGTGTGGACTTTATAAATTCCAGCAGAGCCTCTTGGTTTGGGAATCAGTATGTTCCTCTTACATTCTGTTATAGGAAAGGGGAGCAGATACAACACAGAATAAAAATCTGGTGGGTGGTATCTTCATAACAAATCCTTCTCTTCAAGTGCTGACCTACATAGACTGTAACATCAGTGCTGTTGCAGTCTGGAGTTACTGCTGTGAGACTCAAGCTTCTTTTTCCACATTCCTTTTCTCAGCACTAATAACTGCTACTGGCACTGCAAAGTAAATTGTAATCTCCACTCATGGCTGAGTCCTTTGCCTAATTTACAGGAGATCTGTGCAGTTAACACACTTATTCTATACTCTTCCCTTTTTTCTGAAAAGCCTAAAACAATTGATGTTACTTATTTTATTTAGTCTAATTATTAACCATAGTATATGCAGTATAATACCTTATATGTTTTTTCTCATTATTCTTATTTTTCACATATGAAGTTCCAATATCATACTACTTGTCCTGTTAGCTATGCAAGCTAAGTTGGAAGCTGAAGAGGATACTGAGGTTAGCAGTATTTTTGTGTTTAAAGTGGTGAATCAGGAGCATGGGTTTTAGGAAACTTAAGACATTCTAGCTTCCACTGTTGAGGACTCCAAGCAATTCCCCAGTGAAGCATCAATGGCTAGAGTCAGCATCTTTGAAGACAAGATACTGGCTTGAGTGTAGTTTCTACATTTATGATGTTCTCTTATGTGTTAAAAAGAATTCCCATGCCCATTTCTGAAATCAAACACACCTTCATCAAAACTCACTGAGGGCACATCTATACATATGCTTATTTGCAGAGTAGACCAATTAGCTGTGAATTAAAGCATCACTGTCTATACATATGATGGTATTGGGCCTCAGTAGATAAATACCACAGTAAGATAGTACTCTCAGGGAAATCACTATATTTCACTGGGGTAATTTACTGCAATTAAATACATGTAAAGATGTTGACCATAAATTACGTCTGGTCACCCCAGCCAGCTGGGGGACAGACTCCTCCTGCTGCCTAGCCACATGTATTTATTATTACTCCCACTTTCAGCACCTTCATGCTTCAGTCAGCTTTTCTACTGCCCAGTGCTCTATCCACAGCCTGGAGCTGAGTGGCTGTGGCATAAACTGGTCCAGCCTGACTCAAATTGCTGCTGTCCTGCATGCATGTGTAGATGCTGCAACTGAGAGTAGCTTATTCCAGCTCAAACTGCTTCAGGGTCTGTTATTTGAATTAATTGAATGTGTAGACGCATGCCAAGAGGCTGTCATAGTGTCTACTTTAGATTTCAACAAATTTGGTTGCCTGTTGCATATTTACTACAAGGTGAGATGAGAGCAAAATTACAGATATATAGCTTAACAGCAGGATACTCGCACAGAAGTCAAAGACACTGCTGTTTGTCTGTGAAACTATTTTACAGCCAGCTGTCAGTTGGAAGGATCCCAATGCTGTCTGCAGGCCAGAGAGTTTGTTTAATGACAGGTGGTTAGAATCTCACACAACAGAACACATAATTCACGTACAGCATTCAGAAACCAAAGATGACCTGAACTATGCTGTAATTTTGCATGGCAGTTTTCAATGTTTTTCAGCTTTTGTTTCAGTTCTTTTTTCATATTTGTGTCTCACACATAAATAGGAAAATGCATTATTCTAAGCAGTTATATACTTTGAGCAGAGGCAAGCTCTCTAAACCAGCCCTTGCCTATACACATATAAATACACTGGGCAAATTCATTCTTGGTGCAACTCACTGTGACAAGCCCCAAACCTAGGTGCAGCCAGGTGCACTTTAGAGACACTTCTCATGCCTTTAGGAGTGTCTGGAAACTCAATTCTCCTCTTCCACCTGCTGCTTGACCACTGAGAACAGCCTGAGATGCTCCAAAAGTTACCTCCCTGACATATAGCACCTTAGCGTCCCTTGTCTCACCAGATCTTGCTAACTCTCAGCAGAGGGGATTTTGCAAGCTAGAAGAATTCCACCCTTATCTGGTCTTGTGCTTAGAAAAGATGGATCCCCTCTTTCCTTTTCCCCGCCTGCCCCCACCTCCCCGTCCACATCCAGAGAAGATGCCTGCATGTAATAATCCAAAATCACACTTACCCTCATAATAAATTATAAAAGATTACAAAAAGATGTATTATACAACAAGATCAAACATAAAAAATCAGTAACCACAAGTTGAGATACAGACAGAGATACAAGAACAAACAAAAGGAAATATCAGAAGAATAACCCTCCAAGCAATCCAAGAATGTAATTTCTATTCAGCCCACTAGCTAAGGGACTCACTCTTTCCCTCTGCCCAGGCAAACTAAGACTGTGTATAGATGTTTCAGGAGGTTAGATCACATTAGAAATGCTTACCTGATCTAACTTAGTTCACCTAGATGTGGACCATACACTAGCTAGGTGGATCTACATGCGAACTGTACTGAAGTTCAGGACAGTTACATTAGTCTAAAAATGGCCAACCCAATCCAAGTGTACCTCTGAGGCAGTCTAATGTAGCTCAGGTCTGGTGAAACTGATCTAACTACTCTTTGGAAAAGTTTCCAGGGGTGGGAAAGCCTAGGTGCTGTGCTTTACTACCCTCTTCCCTGGCACTGGGATATTTTTAGCCCCCCAGCCTCTCAACCCCACCCTCAGATGGGCAACTCACCCATAGACCATTCTGCCTCGCTTCGAGGCCACCAAACCCCACCATCTCACAAGTCACTTCTGGTGCCATTTTAATCAGTGTTAGTTGATGCCAGGAGTTGAGGAAATAAGTTGGGGTCAGGTAAGGGGCAGGGAGGGATATGGGGTTGGTTCACTGGTGGAGTGGCCTCGTTTGTTAGGGGGAGAGTGGATTGGGGGGGCTAAACATAGCCCCAGTCCTGTGGCATGGGGGGAAAGAGCCCCCCCCCATCCTCCCAAACTCTCTGCTAGTCCCCCATCCCAACCTACCTTCAATGAGGTGTCCGTTTTTAATGTGATCGAACCTCCACGAATATCTGTGCACAGCCTAAAAGACAATGACTTGCTCTCAAGGCAAAGATTAAGTATGGTTTCTTATTTTACTATTTACATAAATCACCCACTGGGGACCCCACACTATACATATAACTTCTTGCCCCCACAAAGATGCATTTTTACCAGAATAAAAGTTTTTCCTGACCTAATTAGGACCCAGAGAATATTTGCCTCATTTCAGATATAAATATTACTAATCCAATATCTTAAATATACTGTCTCTCACTCAATTTCCCCACTTTGAGAAATTTCCTTATTTGGATAGCCAGAATAGCCATCTGTTATTCTTAATGGCCCCTTCTTTTAAAATGTAAAGGTGTCTTTGCTTGGAAAGGCATATCTATTTATCATACCCATGTTGGATGCTGATTTTCAGGCATTACTTCTCTTCAGCTGTTTAGGTTTTGAATCTCTCTAGGTGTAAAACTCATTATGTAATCCTGGCCCTTTTATAATGTAGATGCTTCTCAAGCAAATCCCGGGATGTCATTCTCCCTTTGTACTCGGCCTTAGTGAGGCCGCAGCCAGAGTACTGCATCCAGTTTTGGGCTCCACAATTCAAAAAGGATGTGGAGAAGCTTGAGAGAGTCCAGAGAAGAGCCATGTGCATGATCAGAGGTCAGGGATACGATGACAGCCCCTGGGGCTCTTTAACCTGGAAAAGTGCAGGCTCAGGGGTGATCTGATGGCCACCTATAAGTTTATCAGGGGTGACCACCAGTATTGGGGGATTGTTTGTTCACCAGTGCGCCCCAAGGGATGATGACTAGGTCGAATGGTCATAAGCTACTACAAGACAGTTTCAGGCTGGACATAAGGAAGAATTTCTTTACTGTCTGAGCCCCCACGGTCTGGAAAAGCCTGCCACCGGAGGTGGTTCAAGCACCTACATTGAACACCTTCAGGAGTAAACTGGATGCTTATCTTGCTGGGATCCTATGATCCCAGCTGACTTCCTGCCCTTTGGGCAGGGGGCTGGACTTGATCTTCTGAGGTCCCTTCCAGACCTAATGTCTATGAAATCTATGAAATAATAAATATACGTTTATCAAATGCTACAATTTATGTAAACATTCAGATGATAAGGTTGTACACAGCAAGA
This sequence comes from Caiman crocodilus, assembly GCA_030014935.1. Classification (NCBI taxonomy): domain Eukaryota; kingdom Metazoa; phylum Chordata; order Crocodylia; family Alligatoridae; genus Caiman; species Caiman crocodilus. The sequence continues at coordinate 8,664,555 of JAGPOW010000229.1, read as the reverse complement.
CACTACTTATGTGTAGGAACTACACATGCCATATCAGTAAAACAAACTCAAGAAAACATGCATGGCATCTTAAAAAACCCCTCAAGCATTTTAGGTCCATGACACTCATCAGAAATCGTTGGAGTTACTACAAGAAGAAGAATTGTGTTAAATGCCTTAATATAGCTATACATTGGCATACCTTCATTGGCCTTCACCTTCTGGTGATAGGGCCTTTCATGCTCAGCATTGCAGAATTTGGTTTATATTAACTAGTATTTATTAAAGAGAAAGATGAGGACCAAATCAGTTCTTTTTTGATGAGATTCTGAGTAATAGAAGGCAACTTGTGTACTGATTCACAAGAAAAAGAAGAACCTTGTATAAACAGATGTGAACACTGTGACCTCCAAAATGATCTAAACCATTATTTCTTTATTTGTGAAATGGAGAAATGGGCTGCTTTGTTGAAGACTAAGTTCAAACACTGGTTGCTGACCTTAGATAAATATTTGCTAATTGGGAAAGAGAATCTGTAGGTATCTGTTTATATGTGAGGTCTGCCGCTCTTGTTCCTGCTGACTACCACTTCCTCTCCTGAGTTGCCTCACTGAAGCTTTCTTTATGACCAGCCTTGACTTTCGGAAATTCCACTTATCAACAACCTACTTATCTCACTTTCCATCAGGGTGAAAACAAAGGATTTGTTTCACCACCGTATTTTTCCAATGTTACAGCAGCAAAAACTGGAGTAACCCAGTGATAAGTTAGTCTCACAATGAAGCTGAAATGACTCTTCAGTTAAGTAAGCATTTCTTTGCATGAGGAAGGTTCTAAAGTACAGAGTGATTACCAATGTTAATTAATTATTAGTAAAGCAAAGCACAATGAAGGTGAAACTGTTAAGTATTATTAGTAGCCACACTTTTCCTGAGCAATATGAAGAACATTTCATTTAATAAAAAAAGTTCACTTCATCTCAGTTTTATTATAGACTCATTATTCCCTGGATGATATGAAAACTGTACAATAAAAATTACCATGTGGAGAATGAATTCTTGTTCAATAATCAATCCTACAAATCCGTATCCATATGTGTAGTATTACTCACACAACAATTCACAATTCTATTGATTCATATATTCTAAGGCCACTATCATCTTTGAGGCAGTCCTGCATAAGAGGCCATAGGATTTCCTTCAGGGTTTGCAAACTCAAGATCAAAGTCTGGAAATGGTCTTTGATGCTTGTGTGACATCTGTATGGAGCTTAGACCAGAATCTGGGAATCTGAACCAGTTCCTAATGCTCAGAATGACACGTAAATGATACTCACTACCCTAGTCAGCATTTTTTTTTTTTGCAGAACAGAGGTTTTCTCCCCCTTTTCTGTTTTTTGTCAGAAATCTGGGAAAATACTGAGATCTGAAAACTGAATATCTATTCTAAAGAACACATAGGCAATATTTATAACGGAGGTCTTAATCTTGAATGTCTTGATATTGGAAACATAAATTATACTTTCATCAAGGCAACAAAATGTCATATTTCAGGTAGGTTTTTGGATGAGTTGTTTCTTCCCTCTATGTTTAAGCTTCCCATGCAAGGGTACTTACAACTGACAATCTAAGTCTCCATTCCCATGATGATTTTCATGCTAATCTCTTAAGCATATTGTTCCTTTAACATCCACCTTGTTATAGCTTGCTTGATGTACAATGATCCTTTTTCTGCTAAAAATATGTCAGTAGAGAAGTTCTCTGGGTCCAGACAAAAGAGCAGCTTCCCGCAGGAAGTGCTGTGAGTTACTGTGAACTTCCAGACCCAAAAGACATTCATGACTGAGTTTCAGGGTTGGAGAATCAAGCATTGCCCTTCCCCACTCGTAGCCCCAGTGCTGTTTTCAGAGTGGGAGAGGGAAAAGGGATGGAAGAAAGTGTAGGAAGCTCTGCTGGGGGTTGCCTAGCCACCCACTCAGGGTGAGGAGCTCCAATCCACCCACTCCACCTTCCACTGACAGCTGAAAAAACTCCCAGAACAAACTCCCTGTGCTTCCTTCTTCCCGTCCCATTCTGAAGAGAGTACCAGGAGCAGGGCTGAGCTGTATTAGCCTGTTAGCTTAGAAATGGTATTTAAAGGTCTGCTTTTTGGGAATTGTCTTATAGGTATAGATATAGGCATTATATGGGTTCAAGATGGGCAACAAGGGTTAATTGGATTTCTAAGAATTTGGGTCTGACACACACAGTTAATCCCAGCCTTGGAAGCAGGCTTGCTGTCTAGCATGACAAGGCCAACAGATGGACACAGCCTGAGAATTGAGGGGGGTATGCCATAACACATGACCACAGCTTTCAAGGCAGACAGGTTGTCCAACACAACAAGGACACACACAATCTGGGAACCAAAGAAGTATGCACCACACTGTCCCATAACACAAGATAAGTAACACCAGCTACAAAACCCCAGACTAAAGTGGGGCCTGAGTCCCAGTTTTGGGGGAACAGACCAAATTAGGAAAAGGTTCAGAAGGCTACATGGATGTGTAAGCACAGAGAGACAACTAACCAGAGATAGCCACAAATGAAGAGTCATCAGGAGTCATCGGGGGGGAGAAGAATACAAAAGTAGAGACTTGAGATTAACAAAGAGTCCCTACTGTCCCCACCTGTTCCTTCTTGTCCCTCCCTTTGTCCCATCCCTCCCTCTCCTCCCCAAGAGGGGTCCCAATCCCCATCCCTGTTCCCTGGGAAGGGTCCCTGAGGCTACCATGGATAGGTCCCACACCAGCAGCCCATCTCATGCACCCCACTGGATGGGCCTCAGTATCCCACCTCCAGGCTACTGACACCTAAGAGAGAGAGCCTCAGAGTCTCCAGACTTCTGCACTTAAGAGAAAGAGCCTGCATCTTAACCAGATGTATGTTGACTCTGATGACAGCTCTAGGATTGATGGATATAGACTTACTTGATTGTTTGTATTGTTGATTTTCTGTTTTTATTCTGTATCAATAAATTTGCCTATTATCAACTGACAAGTGTTGTGGTCAGTCTGAGAGTTGTGCTCACCCAGAACAAAGGTATAGGGGCTGGGTCCAAATCCAGTGCCAACACAGCCCAGCCCCACTCCTGGTACACACAGACACAAGCTACTGAAGGCATTTTGTTTTGAAGAGTCTTCATCTGGCCCCTCATTCCATGAGGATTCAGATTGTTGTGGCATCAGTCCCTTTTCACTCTGCAGCCATACACTTGTGTTTGGTCAAGGATGTATAGCACTTTCAGGGACAAGATCAGGTGGAAATTGTCACTTCTGTCTGCACCTTCTGTAACCCCATGTCTTTGTTATGATCCAGTAAGTTTCCTTCACTTAAATACAAAAATACTATCAACAGGTTAAGAGGGCCAGAGTGATAGATCTTCATCCATTTACACCAGGTAAGGATTTGGCCCTTTATTGTGGAGCCTAGCGAAAATTCTTCTTAGATTTGTTTAACACAAGATAGCTTTTGGAAGCAATGTTGCTCTCTTGCAGTAGTGAAGGCCTATTCTCAATAAAAGCAATGGAAGCATTTCCATTAACTCTGGCAGAAGTAAACTGTCCAAAATATTTTTGAATAGAACATGGAGGACTGCATTTTCAGATGCTCTTTCAAAGCTGCAGTCATGTTATTATTCACTGTCCCTTCTGACTTCTGATCATAGTATTTGTCTTATGAATAGTATAGATCCATGGGCTACCATATTATAGAAGACCAACAAAACCTGAAGGGTTTTCACAGGTTCTCTACTGGAAACACTGAACATGAATTGTTCTTATATGAAAAAAAAACATGATTTGACTGGTATCTAATCAGCACAATATACAAGGTTCTGTGTATCATTTCAGCTATTAGTTAGTTAACTTTACTTTAAGATGTTAGAAGATTGGTGGATTGTATTGTAGGCCAAATGACCCAGTGATGGTAATGACCTCTTTATAACTGCATGCTGCCTTTCTGCACCATGGGTAGCAGAGAAGAAAGGGAAGTAGGCTCTACAGAACTACAATTCTGTACACGGGGAGTGGAAGCAGGCATTTGGCATAGCCTTGGCACAGTTCCCCCAAAACCTTTAGGAGTGAAAGCCACAATGGCATGTGCTACAGTAAATATAGGTTTAGCATGATTTACTTCCTCTGCAGAGTAGCCAAAAAATAGAATGAGTAAGGTAACATTTATTTCCCAAATTAAATCACTCTCCCCTGTTTCCCTAAGTGCATCATAAAAATGAGCCACTATACACAATAGGAAGATAGTGATGTATTCATTGAGCTCTTTGCATCATTTCCTTCATGTGCAGGATGAGTCCTTTTTGCTAAACCAAGATTAGTATTGTCTGTGTCAATTATTTAACAATCCATTGATCCATTGTCACTGATCAATGACACAGATCTAATATTGTTCATTGGAGCAGTGTTTTACGATATGCCAGATCTTATCTATACTGCCTTCCGGCTAAGCCAAGGATCCCTTTAGGAGGTAATAATCATCACTTGAATTCTGCACATGCACAAGTGTAGTAATTAGTGATACAGTTAGCTTAGAGCAGTCTAGGTTTGGGACAGTCTAAGAGCTACACTGGATCACCTGCCTAGAACCTCACTCCTATATAGCTTGGTTGCCAGCCCTCCTCACATTCCTTTGTTGTTCTCTTTCCTTGAACATTGAGCAATCAGATTTTCCTCACAGGAATGGCTGTAGAAAGTGAATTTTAAACTCTTTGGCTAGGGACAGAAGTTACACATAAACCAGTTGAAGTCATCAGAAACTGGTTTAAATCTGTAACAGAACAGAAGTGCAGTGCACATAAGCTACTTTCAAAATGACTGAAACTGGTTTAAGATAAACCTGGGTGAATATAATATCAGACTTAATGGATTTGGGTCAACCTGGTTTATGAAACTTTTGTCCCCAACCCCTTCCTGATTCAAGTTAAATTAGAGTCCCCCAGCATGCTTTCCAGTCCTAGGCTGGGCTGGGATGTCTGCTCCAGCAGACAAGGGAGGGAGGGAGGGAGGAAGGGAGAGGAGGAGGAGTGGTAGGCAGAGACTGCCTCTGCCTCCTGACAAACCCCAGCTTGGGGGCTAGGGCCAGGGAGGGGAGTTAAACTCACCTTTCCCCAAGTACAGAGCTGTTCTGCCCTGCCCTGATAAAAACTTATTTTATTGCTAGCTGCAACTGTGAACTACAAATCCCAGGAGCACCTGGAAAAAGGCAGAGAAATTGATGAGCAACCCCACAGAGTCCTGCTGCTGTAATTCTGGACTGCTACTCCCAGACACCTCAGGGGCAGCAGGAAAAGGACAGGAATACACTGCCCATGCTAGCTCCATGCCAGAGGGGTGTGCTCTAAGTGCCCCCCAGCTTCTGGCCTGAGACACTTCAGGCATGTGGCTGCATTTCCTGAATCGGAAGTAAACATCTGTCCAGTTGTTTCTCAGTTTAATCCCTGCATTTTAGATTAACCTGCAAAGACTGAATCAATTCAGCCTTGGACTTTGTACTTAGCCTGTAGGTTGAATACTTCACCAAATTTTATGCTTATACACATAGATATTCACAATGAAAACTGCATATTCAATATATCAGCCTACCTGTAGTGGAAATAGTGTAGTGGTTGCAGTATCCTGGTACTGAAACTTGAAGATTAAGGGTCATATTTTGATTTCAGTTACACTGATGTAAATAAGAATGGTGCCACTGACTACCAGAGACAGTCTTCTGCAGATATTTTCAAACCTGGAGGTTGATGCAAATCATGGAAGATAAACCTCTCTTCATCCAAGAGAAAATCTGAACGAGGCCCTCAAGTGGCAGTAGGGAAGCATCTAGAATGCAGTGAAAGTCTTAGGAGACAGACTTATTCTGAATAGCACTTTCTATCTAATCATGGCAGCTTTGCTTCTAAGCAATTTAGGCCAGATGGTCTGCATTCAGGTGAACAGTTGGGCCTTTAATGGAACAGGCTAAAAACAATGACAATTAAAATGAAAGCTCCAGTGCCACTTGCTAAGCCAGTAAGAGACTTTGGAAAGGATGTCAAAACGCTTTAATCTGAATTGGTATGCATCTCTGCACAGGTAACACATGACAGTGATAACTTGGAATCTTGTGCTTCTGCACTGTGGCAAAGGGTAATTTTTCTTAAGAACATTTCACCTTCCCATGTTTTTAGACAATCAGGCTCGATGTTGATTGAGTAGAATACTGCAAATTTCAGAAGCTGCATAACATTCCTTGCCTTGTGTCCAAATGTTTTACATCCTTAACAAACAATCATTACAAATATTCTGTCATGACAAATTATGAATATTTTGAGCATCTCTAAAATTTAGGTACAATACATGGAGTAGACATTTCATCTAATGCTCTGGTGATGAACAGAACCCCTCCAAGAAAAGAGGTCAATAGAATGGAAGAAACAGAAATTATTTTATACTATTATAATTTAATGGTATAAACCAATCAGCTTTTCAGAGGCCCTTACATTCCAGATTCTCAGATAAAATTAAGAAAAGCGGTTCACTGAAGAAGGTCAGAATAAGAGAACTTGCAAATTGCTCAAGTGGTCAGAACGAAATATCATTATGAGATGCACTCATCTGAATACTTCTCATTTTCTACCAGAAGTGAGCTATCCAATCTTACTCTGTCTCCTTATCTGGAAGCAATCACTATGGTATCTCTGAATGTCATGAGTATTTAAAAGCTAGATATAACAATAGCAGTCTTTCATTCCCTGTCATTTCTAGTTTTTAAGAGAAAGCTTAATTTTAGTGTGTGTGTGCATGTATGCGTGTTCCCATGTGCACTAGATTTAATGCTTGGTGCATGTGAGTAAGTTTATGTAAGTGGTGTATATGTGTGGGCATGAAAAACTTCTCGAAGAAATGCCAAATCAAAGAAATAAGCTGTTGTGAATTTTATTGAAACTTTAACCTAATGCCCAGAGTTATATTTATTATATTTGTTTTAAAGGACTTTCATGTGGCTACAGTGACAAAAATCTTTCACATGTAAGTTTACACTTTGGTATATAAGTGAAAATTTTGTTTATAATTTAAACTATAAAAATGTAGTTGGTACTTGGGAACTAAAACTAGAAACAGAACATGTTCTATTCATGTTCCTATTCTGCACTCATCATAGTTAGTATACAAGTCTTTCTAGTAAGGACACTGAAAGTAAGTGACATGCAGAATCAGGATCAAAGTTCTTGAGTCTCTGCCTTCTTGCTCCCATTTTAAACTATTGCACCTGCAGGAAGAGTTTCAGAAAGAACTGCAGGCAGCTAGACTTAAAAAAATGTGCATTACAGCTACATATAAATCTAATAGGCGTCTGTGGTCATTGACTAAGTTGCAAGTCAGTTGGTGCATCTACATGTGAGCTTTACTGCAGAGTTGACTAATTATCTCTGCAGTAACATGTTACAGTCTACACTTGCACCAGTATCAGGGCTCAATAAATTAACTCTGTCATAAGATAGTACTGACCCAAGCAGTACTATCTTATGATAGAGTCATTTACTAGGCAGAGGCCAGTTTCCTGCCTGCCTCCTGAACACATGGCTTCACAGGTTCTAAAACCTCATGCCCCAATGATCCTTCCACCACTGGATGCCATCACTCGGAGCCCAGAGCTGAGCCCCCACAAACCAACTGCCAGCCCAGGTCTGCTCTCCCCTGGCTCAAGATGCTGCGTCCTGGGCACACATGTAGATGCTAAGCCTGGGAGCAGTTGACTCCAGCTCAGAGGTCTGAAATATATTGAGTTGCATTAAGTGAATGTGTAGATGCACCCAATAGTTCATAATTGGAAAAATAGGATGAAGTAAAAATATGGTATAGAAAAGCCTATCAGGTCTAGGGAAAGCTATGATTTATTCACCCTTACAGTAAGTTCTATTTGTACTATAATTATTTCTAACATAGTTCAATAATTTAGTTTCCAATGTTACTATGATGCATACTATATGCTGTAATATTTTCATATATAAAGGTGCTTACCCAAGAGTTGTATGTTTTCATTTCCAATCATCAAGCCTGAATTTTTGAGAATGAGCATTAAACATATTAATATATGAACAAAAGGAGACAGACCAAAATGAAAGGCAGAACTCCAGATAGCTGTGGCTTGTAATCTTACTCCATGACTAAATTATAATAGAAGAAGACACAATTTACAGCTTCACAATCAAGGAGCCTTAGGGATAGGAAACATATTCAGGCTGAGTACAACTCCAGCTGCCAGAAGTTTCAATCATGACAGCTTTGATTCCCCTAACTGTGCAATGAGTCATTCCTCTGAGGGCTGTATTTAATTTCTGATGAGCAGTTGTTTTTGTTGGGCTTTACCTACACATTATGCCTAAACAAGTATTCTGGTAACTATTGGGTAAGCATCCTCAGATGTCTTCTGGGTAATGCTGCCCTTGGATCTTCAGTTCACTGCAAACTAGAAGCGTGGAGGAGACACAGATCCTATCAAATATTACTTACCTAATAAAATAATCCAGTGCACGCTGGGCAAACCCCAGACTGGAGCTCTCTCTCTTTTCTCCTTCCATCCTTCAGACAGCACTAGAGCTGAGAGCAGGGGGCAGGGCTAGGGCAGAGAGGGAGCAGGCATGTAGCCTCTACCCTCTGGATTGACTCCAAAGTGGAGCTCAATTCCTAGCCCCCCTGCCACCCCCTAAACAGCAAACATCTGTTGGGTTGGAGAGAGGGGGGAGAGGGAGGGGTCACTGTAACTTATGGTGCTTTCTGTGAAGCACCATGAGTTACAGTGGAGAGCTGCATGTCTGTCAGTGCCCTTTGAGTTAGAAGCAAGTACAGTATGAGCTCAGTGTCTGATACAGTCTCCCTTAGTAGGGGAAAAGTCTCATTTTTTTCATCTCAACTACTTTGATGGAAGGTTTAAGGCATGAACATGAAATTTATTGCAAATCTCCTTCTACAATCAATGGAAGAAGAACTTACTTTAGAAGGCAGGCAGACATGTCACAAGGAGCCTGTGCTTGCCAATTGCTGCTTCAAAACCACTGTAACTCCTGATATACATATGTGTATGTGTGAAAGAAAAACTGAATATCAAAACAGTGATGTATAAATTAATTGAATGTGCCATACTGTATATACTCTATTCAATATTTGCATTAGACTTATGCATTAATGAAGATAAAGTTATGATGAAAAAATGAGCCCTCTCCTGAATAGTCTTAAATAGTTTTATGCCACTTCTGAGGCAAAGAGTAAATTCTCAGACCTTGCTTAAGTATATATAGGAAAAGGGAATAATGAAGAAAATTCCTGTTCTGATATTGCACTGGTGTTATTGCAGGGGGTGGGGAGTTGTTATTCATTAACAGTTCAGGAAAAAAATATCCATTAAAACTGATATAGTAACCAGCACAATTAGCAACACAGGAGTGACAAAATTCATGCTTGACCCTTACGCATTCTTCACTTTATAAATAGGGTGACTAAGAATTAGCAGTGAAATCACTTTTTTTCGAAGTGCTTGCTTGGTAAAGTCCTACTTTTTAGAAAGTTATGGTGTTTCTAGTGGGGCTGAATTCAGTATTTTAGTGACAGCACATTTAGTGCTGTCGCATTTAGTGACAGAGAAATGCAGTCAAGCAACAGTGAATTTGCATTTTTAAGAGTTTTAGCATTTTTAAAGATCCTATGAGACTTTCATTGTCAGTGCTGTTGGAAACAAAAGCAGCAAAGAACATGGTTCAGAACCCTGTGGTGACACATTAACCTGCTCAACTAGTCCTCGGTTGTTCCTTTTACATTTTACTAATGGGGACATTCAAATGCAAAATACTTGAAGAGCACAAAACACAACAAAAATGAATGGGCATAATGACCATTTTTACAATTCTCTGAAAAGTTTTAGAAATGTAACTTTCATTTTGTAGTCACTCATGGCGAAAGATGATGAAACAGAAACATACTATATTAACAGCCATCACTCAACTACAAGACAGATTCCCAATGAGCTTTCTACATTAAAGACACTGCTGGGTACTGTTGTGGAAATTTTATTTTTGCTGTAACTGCCTGAAAACTAAAGGCAATAATAATATAAATGCTAATTGAATTCAATTACAGAACTCAAACAAAAAAGCCATCATTTTTTGTTGTGTTGCAAGTTGTGACACAAATATCTGAAAATGTAAATTTAGCAGCATGCACAGAGTTAGATACAACAAAAATGGAAATGAGTCAAAAGAATTCAAATAAACCATATCCAAAAGGAAAGTACTTTGTATTTTTTAACAGCTTATTTATGTGCAGTCAGTCCTTCAGGAGGAGAATTGCTTTTAGGTCATATTATCAGATATATTATGTGGGAAAATTTTCATTTTAATCTACAAATGGTGGCTTTGTAAAATTATAATTCAAAATATTCACTAAAGAGCCAAAGTTCAAGTTTGTGTGTCCCACCCCTCTGCTCCAAACTTAAATCACAGAGCCTGTTTGTTTTACATACACCAAGTAGCATCTGCAGTGGCAAGCTGTCATACAGAACTGTCAGGCCGCCAGCAGAATTACTTGCAGAACACTCATCTGGAGGAGATGCTAAAAGAAAATATGAAATGTTATTAAACAACAAAAAAATGTATTCCTTACCCCCACATCTTGTGTCACTCCTGTTACAGAAGACAGTTCAGCATAAAAAAAATCTAATATCATGCAGGCCAAATGAATGTATAGTTTCACTTTGTGCTGTTTTTTCCTGGTTACTCCTATCCATGTGGCAAGTGTTACAGGAACAAAGCCAGGGATTTCTACAGCATTTAGCAGTGGAGCCAAGTCAAAACTTTGCAGCTCCCGTCATCAACTTCCATCATCTGCAACTCTTCAAGGAAATTGCTGACTTGAAAACAAATCAACAGAGGTTCAAGAAGACTGTATTTCAATTAATTTCAGAAGGAAATGAGGAGGGTTTTTTTTTAAAAAGCTTAGATCAGAAGGCACTGAACCCATTATATTTCTAGTCTGAGGTTAACAAAGGCTTAAAGGAAAACTAAATGCAGTTCCTATAAAGATTCTAAATGTTATCTTCTGCGAGGAGCTCTTCATTCAGGTCTGTGCACTAAGTAACGGCTGGCAGGAGAAATGGCAGAGGAAAAAAAGGTGTCCTAGCCAAAGTAATTTATGATGAATGGCGGGGCTGCATGTGATACACTCTATAAAAAATCATTTTGTGGGGCGATATTTAAAGAGGCATGAAAAGTGAGCCACTGGAAAGTAAAGATTAGAATTAAATCACCAGCTCTGGATTTATTTGTGCAGGACACACATCACATACCTCAGAAATGCAAATGATTCTGCTTTAATTAGGAACTAAAATTAGGCACTGAAGACCAGAAAATCAGTTTTTTCCAGATACATTTTGGCACAATTGATCGAGTGCTGTAAGCATTCTACTTTAATGTCCAAAAAAGATTGGGAGGCAGAATGCAAAATAAATAAAAGGCCAACTGTATTGCTCATTACCTTGATGGAGAATTTACAGCTTTAGTAATAGCATTTTACTACTGTGTGAAAATGTTATTATCCACAGAATTTGTCACAGTGGGAAACCCTTTTAAGTGATTTCTTGTTTCTTGATTATAGGGTTGTGCATAAACATTACTATCAAGCACCTATCTGCCTTTTTTATGCAAAAGCAAGTGACAATACAGGCAAGTCTAAACCCTATTAGGAGCCTAGTTACTTGGGCTTGAAACAATATGGTTTGAGGATTAGCAAAATGCAGTTTTTCATTAAATACTTTTCTAATCCATATTGTGCCATTGGTCTTTTAAAGTAGGCATTTTGCCATTGAATAACTAATTCCAACAGAGAGTTCAGCTTCAACACTCATTATATGCCCCAAATAATTAACCATTATGCCAGTATAATAGTAACATATTATAGTAAGTGTGGGTCGCATTCTCCTGGCAGCCTTACTAATATAAATCAGAATCAATGGAGAGTCAGTGAAACCAGACTAATATATGGCCAATTATTTCATTTAAAACAACAGGTAGGCCGAAAGAAAAACTTGGAATATGGTCAGGGAAGTTCAATGTTTATGTGAATCTTGTTGATGATTTCCTTTTTCTTAAATGGAGAAAATCCAAGTCTGTTTTAGGCCCATTGATACTGAAATATAAAGGTATACAGGTTAGTTCATTTTTTCTAAATAGCTACTATCCCAGCGAGAGATGCTCCCTGCTTGATAGAGCTAAAACATATTGGCGGGTCCATTTGAGAAATGCAATTGATGCCCATATATGTCTTTTCCATGGAGAAATAGAAGGCTTTCAATTTTTCAAAATGACAGTATGCACTTTAAATTGTAAGCAAAGAGAAGCATTTACTACAACAGACGTGTTTTTCTTTTTGCTCGTTAGGCTGAGGTTTTGGGGGGGTTGTCTTCTTCATTTAGTAATTAAAACTTTAAACAATTTTATTTTTTTAAATGTAAGCCCATTAAAGTTAGTAAAAAATGAATACTAATTTGGGTTTGATCATAAAAAAATGAATCCTGCCAAAAAAAAGACATGAATCAAAGAAGGAACTTGGGATATGCATTCACTTACATCTTCAAAATGAGTAAGTAGCCCTCTTATTCATTGTCACAAGCATACAGTGTTAAATATTGCACAAATAAGCTATAAAATAACAATGAAATACCTATAATGCCATCATGCCCTGTCTAAATGTACCTAGCAACTTTCAGCCTGACAGTGATTTCCTTTAGCTATGCAATATCAATAACTGTAGGCTTTATTTATAACTCTGCAGAAAAATGCATTGCCCTAAGCTTGCAACTGCTGTTGGAATAGGCACTGGAAAAATGTAGACACTCCCAGCAAAAATCTATGAACACTCACAAAATGATTTAGAGAAACTGCCTGCCAAGGATATAATACTTACTTGGGCCCCAATCATGTGTACCCAATACCTACTTGGGCAAGCATAAGCAGTAGCAGAAGCTGCAAAGTAGCAAGGAGTCTCATTGCAGTTTACAAGATTGTATAGGGAAAGGGTGCGTGGTACTCTAACTATTTACAAAACTAGGGCTTTACCCAGTAGAAGATTTGTCAAATGACTTGGTATAGCACATGATGGCTAGAATTCTGGCCCCATTAAAATCAATAATTGTAATCTATCCTTTTGTGTTTTTGTGTGTGCAAATGTTGACATGATGATCTAATCCAATTTATTTGAAAATAACATAAATTAAAAGAATGAACCTTCTTTTCATCTTGGCCTGTTGTCCAAGTCTGATTGTTCTTTGGCATGGACTTGTACTGTGAGAAATACAGCAAGAACAGCTGCTGCATGTGATATTTCAAAATGATAGCCATCTAATAGGAAAAGCAGAGAGAATGGAGTGCAATGAGAGAATAAGAAAGGAACAAAAGGACAGAAAATGCAAGAGTAATAGTAAAGGAATAGATGTATAGAAAATAAACACAAAGGGAAAAATGTTATGTGTGCAAGTCATGAGGACAAAGTTAAAAATCATGAAAGCACATTCAAAATTTCACCACCACCCCCACACACACTGGGTTGTGCATTGTAGAGTTACCATATATCCAGGTTTTTCCAGGCATGTCCTCTTTTTTGTCCTCTGTCCCCGTGGATTTTTTAAATGCAAGCAAACATCTGGGGTTTTGCTCTGCCCCTGCTTTTTCCCAGGACTTCCATCTTGCCCAAGCAAGGAGCTGTTGGGGCTAGGGACAGTGGGGGAAAGTGATGGAGGCTGGAGCACCAAGTGCTCTGCACATGGGTCCTGGCAGCTGCAGGCAGGGAAGAGAGAGAAAGAGAAAGACAGAGACAGAGTGCATGCGTGTATATGCATGCTACGCAGACAGCAGGGATGGGGATGGGCTGGGGGCTAAGGGTTGGCTGTGAGGAGAACTGGCAGGGCTAGGGAAGGGGACTGAGTCAAGAGGGAGAGATATGAGCAGGGATGGGGGCAGAGCTGCGGGTTAGGAGTGAGGGGTACCAGCATGGTCTGCGGGGGCGGGGGTTGAGTACCAGTTGGTGAGAAGTAAGGGTCAGCAGTAAGGCGGGGGGGAGGGGGAGAGGGCTGTAGCTTGGGAGTAAGGGGCAGGGGCAGGACATTGGCATATCACTGCCCCCTACACAATCATATGCCCCTTCCCCCTGACCTCTTCCTCTCCTCCCCTCCCACAGGTTCCTCTGTTTTGAAACTAGAAATATAGCAACCCAACAGTGTGTGTGTGTTTTATATAGGCAAGATGGCCCCTGTTTTTTCTGGCCCTATGCTCAGCACAGGGAAAGCTGGGACCTTAATCTGGGCAAAATATGTAAAGCCCTCGGGTCTCATTGGCCAGAGAAAGCAGAAGATCCTCCAGGCAGATGAGTCAGAGAGCAGCTGAACTGCAGCACTCCCTAACTGGACAAGACTTGGGTGGTGCCACACCAGGATATAAGAATGACTCGACTAAGTTCTCTAGCTTCTTCTCCTGGGGCTGCCAAGAGCTGCACAGCTGAGTTGGGAGTCAGGAAACCTGGTCCCTATGGGGGGTGGGAGGGAGTCATTGTAGAGGCAAGCAAAAGCTCTGGGATGGGAAAGTCTCAGGTACAAGGAGAGAAAGTCTGTCTTAGAGTCTGAGACTCCTATTTCCTCCCTCTTTCCCCTTTTATCTTAAGTGGGTTAATGCCACAGAGGTATTAATCCCTGAACAAACTGCCCAGGAATGGGTCCTGGCAGTTACTGGCCCCCGTGTTTGGGAATTGTGGTGTCTTGGCACAGTGGTATAGCTGAGGCTGGGTGTTCAGGTTGCAGCCACAGGTCTGGGTCCTTTTTGCTGTTTCACAGCTATTGTGTTTCTGCCTGGCTGAACTTCAGCCATATGTTTGACTGGCAGATTGGCGGACAAGGTTAAGGTCACAGTTAAGGTTAGGCATGGCAGGGGCAACACGTAGTGTTGAGCGTGGTGGTACACCCCCTGAGCATGGTGGTACACCCGCTGCAAAAAGGTGCTACTTGCCACCCAGCCACCAACACCACAGTGTCTGTGGGTGGTGCACAATTGCTGCTGGCCACCACCGATGTTGCCTACAGGTCGCACTCACCACCCCACTGCTAACAGACCCAGTGGCATCTGCAGGAGCTCCCAGCTTACTGCCACATTCCCACCGCTAGCACAGACATGCCTGTCCCAACTGCTGGGGACATGTGCCGTTCATGTGGCACGGTTTGAGCCAGGGTGAGCCCTGGCACTATTTGCTGTTGATCCAGGCCTCAGTGCAGCATAGGGCTGGCCAGCTTTTTGCTGCTCAGTTCACCCAGTGAGATAGGCCTGGGCCTCTTTTTCCCTTTTGTAGTTTGTCTCATCCAAGCGATGTGGTTGGGCACTAGCTGTAGTTCAGGCCCAAGCCAAGATAGGCCTGACCTTTTCTTTGAGCTCTTTTACAGCTTTCTGCTGAGCAGAGCTGGGATTGGGACTAGGAATTTTGGGGTGTGGTATGCTGACGAAAGCTGCAGTTAAGCCTTCAATGCCACCATGAGGAAGTGGAAGTCAGCGCTCTACCACTTTTCCAGGAGCAATGGAGCCCCTTTCAATGCAGAAGGACCCACACTCTTGCTCAGCTCCCCGCAGCTCAGAGAAACCAAGGAAAAGAGCAGGGCTCTCCAGTGTGGACCCCCCTCTCCAGCCCATCGTTGAAGGGAAGGTATAGGGGTGAAGGCCCCTAGAACTACCCGTTGGGGAACCCCAAGACCCAGATGACCTAGCTATGGTTGAAGCCTCCCCAAAGATGGTACTACCTATAGGCTTTGCTCTGTAGTTAGTAGCGTTTTAAATTACATTTGGGTTTTCCTTGGTTTTCTGTAATAAATTTGTTTTTTTTTATTTACACTTATTTCAAGGAGGGGATTTTTGTATATGTGGGGCACCCTAGTAATTCATTTAGTATTTCCCAGGTAGTCTGGGTCAGGGCTTGAGCCAAGGTAAAATATATTAAGTACCCCAAAATTGATCCCAGGCCTTGTTGCTGCCAACCAGTGCCTGGCAGAAGGATTACAAAAATTAGGGGTGAAACTTTTTTCAATATATTATTCATTTGAATTTACATCAGGGGAAAGTGTTACTATCCAATGGCAAATGAATCAGGTCTAACACTTCTTGCAACTCATAATTAATTTTTCCAAAAAATGATGATGGAAGGAAAAGAGCAGTTCCCATATTTAGGGATTTTAAATACTCATCACTTTTAATAAGAGAAACAATACTTCTATAGTGACTCTTTACTCAGTCATCCCCTCAGCCAGAAAAAAAAAATCTTAGCATGGATAGATAGGGAACATTCATTACCTGCATATACACTGAAGCAAATGTCACCATCATTTTTTTTCAGTAGTTCCTGAATTTCTTGGCACAGGACATCCAGGTTCCATTTTCAACACCTCCTTTCTCCCTCATCAGCTCCCAAAATCTTGCTGGACAATAACCATATTATACCTGTACTCACATTTAGAAATTTACTTTTCACAGTAAAGGCAATCTCTAATTAAGCATGTCATGGCTTAAGGAACACATCTGGACTTGACTAGACTAATGGTATTTTGTCTTTCCCATGATCAGTAGGGCAATGTATACACGATTTCTAGAGTAAACCAGAGACCATTGCCAAGAAATAAGCCTCCTTCCCTTTCATCTTTGCTATGTACCCATGACCCTGCAAACTAGGCAAGTATAAATGACTCAGCAGAGGACCTGAGTAACTCGGAGTCATTCTCAGCATGTGGCTAGCACTCAAGGCTGCTCTGAATCACTCAAGCCTACTCCTAAAATGGCTACACTGCTTAATTTATAGGCTTGTAGGCTCAGCCATATACAAGGCAGATAGGACTTTTTCCTTAGCTTATTCTGGAGGCCATATAGTTATAATCTAGATTGGGGCAGCCAATCTGCAGCATAGATGCCTACAAGTGGGATGTGGCAGATTGGGAAGGGGACAAGCAGCACAGTGGTAGATAAGGCAGGGATCAGAAAGCAGAGCAGCAGCTTGATAAGTGAGCAGGGAGCAAAAAGCTATGTAGCAGATCAGATAAGGGAAAGGGATCATAGTTTTACCTGGGGAGGGTGCTAGCCTAAGTTGTGGCATACCTATCAGTGAGTCAAAAGAGAAGCAGGCGCTAAATGCAACATGTTCTAAAGCTGTTCTAAATTGTAACAGGGGCTAGGCAGGCCCCTGAATGACCTCAGAATATGAAGATGGTTTAAAGCTGTGTTTTCCTTTCCTGCTCCCAGTTTTTCATCTTTGCACCAAATACAAGAATGGTCTGACCAATCAGGGTTTCATATTCCTCTACAAGATCACATTCCTCAGACTGGATGTATTGAGACTTATCTTCCACTGATCCCAAAATATGCATACCAGGAGAATACTCCTATCCTAGCAAGGAAGCACTGTCCTCTCCTGTTGTTTCAGTGGGACTTTTTTCTACCTGATGAAGAACATAGCTTTTCATTTTCTCATTGGATAGCCTTAGCACAGGTTTACGAATATATTGTGTTAGGACCTAGCTTGCTAAGAGGGGAGGTGCCTATTGGGATACAGTTCCACAGATGGCATACTCAATCTGAATTGGTTCATCTAATTGATGAAGAGAAGTACTGACTCAACAGGGAAGGATCTTTCACTGCTCACCTTGGCCATATATACACATTGCGGGGACCTTTGGTTTCCCAGAGATAACTAGCAGTGGTGTGCCTTGCGCTGCTGCTGCTTATCCTCGGGGAATGCCCGTGTCATGCACTCTCTGGCATGCATCAAGTTGCCCCAGGAATAGTAGGTGAGACTGAGGCTAGCACTGGGCTGGCCTCAGCAGCCTTGGCTGAGATCCTAGGGGCCTCCCAGGGCAGCAGCATTGGCAATTCTGCCACACAGAGACTGGTGGGCAGCCATAGTAGGGCTGCTGCCAGCCAGGCTCCTGTTTTGAGCAGTGCATGCTGCCCCTACGTGCGCTGTTCCACCTTTTTTTTGCTGCAGGTTTTTTTACCCCTGGATCGTGGCCAAGGTGAGCAGGGCAAGATTCTCCCCTGTTGAGTTAGTACTTCTCTCCATCAACTAGATATCCAGGAGTTAACCCTCCCTCCCCTCCTCCGTGTTTTTCCCTTGTACCGCATACAACAATCGAATGTGCGGTATGTGGTACCACAGATGTGTCTGTGGCACCACATAGTGCATGGCTGCACTCATCTGGACACAGCCAAAAGCCTAGTGTCCAAAATCCTTATGTCCAAAAGCCTAGTTGTTAAAGCACTTGCCTAATGAAAGATCTGGATTCTAGGTGACCTTCAGCCTTAGGATTCAACCTACATCTCCAGTTTTCTTGGTGGATACCTTAACTATCAGATAACAGCCTAAGTAGGGCTAAAAGCATCCTCTACTTCTCCAGTGGAAGCCAAGAGTGAAAGACTCATGGGTCCAGGAAAGCAAGCAAGAGAGCCTAAATCTGGGCTCCACTGAAGTGGTCACTGCTCTAAGAGTGAAGGACCTCTGATCTCTGGCCCCCATTCATAATACATCAACAGCAAAGAGAATTCAGGGCAGTTCAAAAAGTGTATTTAGTATACGACAGCCATTCTGCATCTTTTCTTCTACATAAGGATTTGAGGATTTATGTAGATTTTGTGTTTTCCCCAGACATAATAGGATTACAACAGACCGTAGGGGAAGGTATGTGCTCAGGTGGCTGTTCTAGATCACTTCTGAGCCTGCACAGTAGATGATGTGTCTTATCACTGTAGATAAGATCACATAGGGATCATATGCCAGATATTCTTCCCATTAAACAACCTTTCAAAAAATATCAAATGATATGAGATTGCACCTATCTGATGTTTATGGGTATTGTCATATCACAAATTATAATTCTGGTGTAAATGCATACCTGATCATGGTTTAGAACAGTGGTTTTCAAACTTGTGCAGGAGTACCCCCAAGGATATATGGCAGTTTGCCAAGGGGTATGTGCCTAAATTATACCAATAGAAGATCTAGAATCTATAATATAGTAGTTTCACTTGCCTTTTTCACAGATGCATCTGGTCAGAAACTAATATATTCCCAGGTATGCTACACTTAGCGGTAGCCAATTTGGTTTGGAAGAATGAAGTCAGAGGGCATATAGTTCCACAGAATAAGACAGGGTGTTAACATTGCCAACAATGAGTGTCTTATAATGGGCTGACCAATCAAAATCTGGTAATAGAGCTTCTGATTGGTCAACATGTGGTGAGTAATTGTATTGCTACATATTGGAATCATTGTTGACACTCTTCCTAAACAATGGATATACAGGGATGTGTTTGAGTTATGAGCAGCAATATTTTTTAGGCAAAGGAGTACAAGGCCAAAAAAGTTTGAAAACCACTGATTTAGGACACAATATGCCTAACCCCTGTACATGTGCACAAGGAGAAAAAAAGGGCAAATTTAGCCCTATGGTGTATTCAGACGAGTGTTGTTGTTTGATTCCCCCGGTACAAGTGGTGTTGGTGCACCTTGCACTGCTGCTACTTGTCCCTGGAAACACCCACGCCACATGCGCTTTGATATGCAGCAAGTTACCCCAGATTGGGTAGGGGAGGCTCGGACCAGCACTGGGTTGGATCCAGAAACCTCACCTGGGATCCTGGGGCCCTCCTGGGGCTGCAGCAGCAGCAATTCTGCCATTCAGAGCATGGCCAGCAGCCAGGGCATGCCAAGGATTTCATCATTTGCATCTGTTTCTATCAAAAGCACAATACAACTCGACATCATAAGACACAATCAGGCTATTTGCCCTCCCTGTGATTGCATGTTGTAACCAGCCTCCTTTATACACATGTTCTGTATTTTTTTCTTTAATTTATTGCATGTCCTATTTTTGCTTGGAAAGAATAAAAGGGAGCAGGAACAAATGACAAAAACAAAAAACAGGAATAGTAAAGATTTCCAAGTATAGCCATATGTGCTGAAGCAGCAGAGTATCAATCCACAGCCTCTAGTCAATGTCTGTGGTCAAATACTGCTCACCATACCATTATTCTATTTGGTCCCAAGTATGATG
Source organism: Caiman crocodilus (assembly GCA_030014935.1). NCBI lineage: Eukaryota > Metazoa > Chordata > Crocodylia > Alligatoridae > Caiman > Caiman crocodilus. The sequence continues at coordinate 8,644,433 of JAGPOW010000229.1, read as the reverse complement.
ACTTTTGTGGTCTGCCACAAGTCCTATCTGTTTTTCTCAGCTTTTCTAGAAAGAGGGACAAATCAGTAAATGATGACTAAGAGGGTGATTGAGAAGGATGTGCTAGAACATGTTATTAAAAGTAGGGCTGACTAGGAGAATTCACCTTTTTTTCTGTAATTTCAAGAAACAGTGGAGCCACTCTCATAAATGTAGACTATCTAAATAGCAGAAGAATGTCCATTTTTGGTTGTGAAAGGTATGGTTCTTTATGGGTGAACTAATTAAGAATGCCTTCTATTCAAAAGCTTGTCTAACTAGCCCAAGCATGTAGTTAGTCTTATAAAAGATATCACTCACAAAGACCCTTCCCTCTCTCATAATTTCTGGACCATCACAGCTACAACACCACTCTGACACTCATAAAATGTGGAAGGTATCAAAATGCATCATTTATATTAAGTTGCTGATTTGCACTTCTAAAATCCATTTGCACAGAATCTAAAAGGTTGTATGAACACTTTGGGAATATAAAGAAAAGAATTATCACGAATAACTTATCTAGTTGTTTGCATATAACATGTTCTGAGTTAGATATCGATTCTTTCCAACCAGGTAAAAACCTGGCATGAAAAGATCTCAAGACTGTCTTTTAGTATTTGCTATGACTATGCTCAGACTATTCAAACTACTCTGAGGGCTCTTAAAAAAAAGCTGTTTATGAGTTTTGGTTTTTTTCAATCAACTCCTCTCCTAAAATTAAAAAATAAATTAATTGAAAAGCAGTTTGCATGCCTTTGGAGCATTCACAAATGAGGGTCAGCCTCTGAGTGCTTAAAGCACCCTCATAGGAAGTGCCCAGTACACTGCAAGATTCTTTTCTTTGTTCACAAATTGACTGAGTTACAAATAAAAAAAAACAGACTGCTAAATTGGCCACACTACTGCAATTTTGAAAACAGCTTTTAAAATATACCTGTCAAATCAAGTTCAAAATAATAAATACAGAGCTTTTAACCTTCTCTCTGAACTGTCCCTGATGCATCATTTCCTGATCACTGTAAACAACCTCACCATCCTGCCCATCCCCAAAGCCTTAAGTCTGGATGACATCTTACTGTTGGTATGCTCTTTAAGTCCTCACATCAAAACTATGCCTAAATATTGCATATTTCCTTTATAGGAGGAAACCCTTCTCTGCTTATGTCTGCATAGAGTCTTTAAGGTGCATCCTTTTCTATCCATCCATGGAACTAAGACTCTTGCTTAGGCATTTGTCATCTCATATGTTAATTATTGCAACATCCTTTATTCATCTTTGTCAAGTATTCTTTGTCAACTATCTTCTATTCATCTTTGTCAACTATTCTTTTCCCAGTAATATCTATCCAGAAGACTACTAGCATCTTGTTTGACTGTGTTACTCTATCCCTTTGTTTTTGTTACTCCACTCTTTCCGTTGAATTCTCCCCATTCTCTGCATCAAATATATTTGTTTTTACTTTTAAGGTCTTTCATAACTTGTCTTTCTAGATTGATTCTTTATCCCGATCATCCATGAATGAGAGATTCTATTTGCCATTTGGATTTGCTAGATTTTCAAACACATTTATGATTTCTATGATTCTGTAAAAATATTCCATTGATCTCCTCCAAATCTCTTCTCAAAAGTTTATTTTGCTAGTGTATCTACTGAACGCTGAGCTGGAATCCTAGGTTTAGATTAGAATGCTAAAAGTTGTTAGTAGGAACTCCCCCCCTCAAACAGTTCATAGAAATGAAGGAACATTAACCTGGAAATCTCTTATTCAAATGCAAGCACCCTTGTGTAATATGTTGGATTCCAAAACAAAAACATTTTCTTCCAGGTAAACTGGTTGCCAAGCAATGGATCATATGAAAAAAGACCTGAACTGTTTTTCTATGATCACCTGATAAAGGATGCTTCAACTTTTCAAAAGGAAGTCTCTCTCTTTGGCCTTCCTGAGACAGGAAGGAGGACAGAACTAGTGGAAAGAGCCCTACAAAACCCAATGTAAGCAAAAGCACCTGCCTCATCCTGGGTAAGCTCAAGGACCTGTTGTTCCTGGGATTTTCTGTCCCTCAAGAGGGGGTAAAAATCCTTGGGTAGAGTTTGGTGCAGAGCTGATGGGGCAGAGGTCATGGGAAAAGATGGAAGCCAAGACCAGACAGGGACTGGGACTATGGCAATCATGCTGCCTATCAATTACGGGGAGGAGAATGCATGGTATTGATGAAGGCAGTGCTCCTGCCAATGCTGCTACACACCACTCTAGTCTCCCCCCCTCCCTGCCCCCCCAGTCAATGGAAATCAAGGTAAAAAAAGTCAAGAAGGTCATTGGTGCATGACATGAATCATTCACTTGCTGATGAGCATGAGTCCATCCCTGCAATATGATGATGAGTCATCATATTGGGACTACTAAAAGGACTGAGCAAACCAAAGAACTTTTGGAAGGGTGAGAACGGTGGACAGAGAGTTTGAAATAAAGATTGTTATTTTATGATGATTCTGCACCTCCTATACTTTCTTTCCCAGTGAACTGTATTTGAGTTTGCAGATTCCTTTGCACTGTGTTACTTGCTTACGCTTTCAGGCAGAGTTCAAAGAAGAAAACGGTAAACCAGAGGGTCCACAGTTTCAGCAGAACTCAGGAAAAATACAGCATTGGCTCAAAAGACTTGGATAAGTCACCATTACTTTCACAGCTGAACCTATAGAATTCTTCTGCTTCCTGAAAAAAAAAGAAGTCAGACCTGGAATCTGCATGTAAAGTTGTCTCTAAGCTATATAAAGAGTCATGGGCACCATATAAGATATTCACCAACAACCTAATGAGTCAAGAAGAGCCGAGGCTGCAATCTTGGGTCCAGAAAGGGGAACTAAAATCAGGTTGTAACATCTCTGGATAGTGCTGGACTGCCTGAGTCATGAGGAACATCCAACCTTCAAAACAAAAGCAAATGAATGTGCACATTTAAAAATGATTGTAATAAGCATGTTTCGCCATCACTGTTAACACTTCATTCCAAATCACAATAACTGTGTTGCTGCTGCATTGTGGGAAAATTGTGTTGACTAAGGAATTTTTGTAAAACCACAAAACCACTTGGAAGTTCAATTGAAAGAAAGCCTTTGTGTTCTGGCTGACAACATTCCGGTAATGAAAGGTTTGTATGCTGTGTATGCTGTCTGAGGTCTGTGACTCAGAAGGGCCTAGTATAAAATACGATGGGCTTAAAAGAAACTATAAACTGCATCTGCTTTTCAAACAAAAATAAAAAACAACTAAAAAAACCCCAAACCACTTTGAAAATACCACCATAGGTTTCCTAAGTTAAACAGAGTTTACCTGGGTCAGCTGTATGATTTATGTAGGTAAATATGTTATATTCACAAAGCAGGCTTCAATGCTGAGCAGCGTGTACTGGTCACAACACAAAAAACCACACGCATGTAATAGCAAGAACATAATCATATTAAAACATGAAGAACTAGATTCCCTCTGCTGGTAGAACTCTTCCTGGAACAAGCAGGGTAGAGGAGTTCCAGTTTTCTCAACACCACATACACATATGGATGTGAAATATGACACATTGTAGCAAGGCAACTTCATGTCCCGGGCAGCCCCATTCCCCACTTCCCCAACCCAGTTATACTGGAAAATATGGCTTTGCTCTGGCATGATTTCCCCCTCCTCGCTTCTTTTTTCCTCCTTGTCATGGCCTCTGTCCTAGATATAGGGACAGGTTGGGACAAACTTGACAGGATTAACTGTTTCTCCATTTCACAGGGGTTTTTTTGCTGGGTATTTAGGGCAACCTTACACAGGACATCGTAACAGGTGATCATTCTGTCCAACAGACGATAACTATAACAAATTGATATTTGTATTAGAGATCAGATCTAATCAGATCCACCTCTAATCAGTGCAGTGCAGCAGTTTCCCCCCCATATTCTGATCTAGGAAGAGGAAAAACAATAATTAGCTTTCATAAAGCAATCTTCATCCATGGCCCTCAAATTGCTTTAGGAAGGTAAGCAAACATTATCATTCTTCAAATAGGGAAAGTGAGACACACAGATCTCTATCCCAGGCTCCCCATGCACTGGCAATAAGGCATACTGGGATCTGATGATAGATCCCACAGTCATGCCTCCTGCCATGCACGTGTGGTGTGGCAGGAAGCACAACTGTGAGGATCATGTATCAGATCCCATCATGACAAGATCCAAAAGAGGTGAAAAGACTTTCCAAGTGTAACAACCCCACACACATGCGTTGTATATGGCAGTTTGTGCTTTTGGTTGTTGTACATTGTGGAGTTTTTTATGGGTTTTGTATGTGGGCAAGATGGCCCCTGTTGTTCCAGCTATGTGCTCTGGACATGGAAAACTGGCGCCTGTATCTGGGCAAAATATGTAAAAATCCTCTGGCCTGATTGGCCAGAGGGAGCAAAGACTTTTCAGGCAGATTAGTGAAGAGAAAGATTGGAGTGTGGCACTCCCTGACTGGACAAGGCCAGAGTGATATCACGTGGAGGGACATAAGGTGAACTAGGCTGGTGTGGGGAGGGGAGAAGTTGGTAGGGGCTGCTGAAGAGTGAAGTCTCCTCCAAGGGAGAAGAAACTTGCAGATAGCAAAAGGGGAAACTTGGGTAAAGGATGTGTTATTCTCTAAAGACCAAAGAGTTAAACTTCTAGAACAATAAAGCTTGTTTATTCAGAAAGCCTTCTTACCCTACTGACCTGCTGTTCTCTCCTGTTCCCTCCTGCAATCCCTGGGCCAATGTAACAACTTATACATAATACTCGTAAAGGTATTCACACATCTTCCCCGTTTACATGTAATATATCCCCATGTAAAACTAACATTGGAAGTTTTGTGCAACCCACTGTTAAAGCACATTTTAACAGGTCTCTATTAGTCTTTGTGTTGGCTTTTTAGCTCTATGTGACCTTGTCACTTTCTCTGCATTCTCAATCTTTATTGGTTCAGTTGTTTGGTTTCCTTGTTCAGATGTCTCTTTCTGTGTCATTTTCAATCGTTGTCATTTCTTGTCACTGTGTTGCTAGCTGTGTTTCCTTTGGTGAATCTCGTGATGCTGCTTCTCTTCTCTCCTTTATGAGTTACAAGTATTGTCTGTTCCTTCTTAAGACCTGTCCTTCCAGTGTGCTATTTGATAGGATCTGGGAGCTACTTGATAAGAAACAAGTGGTTTTTGTTATGATGTTTGTCCATCAGAAATAAGCACCATATTTGTTGTGCAGTTGTGGTAACTGCCTGGAACACCTGCCATGGTACCATTTTTGTTTGAGTTTATTGAATTTTTTAAATGTTTTCATGTTTTGCTGTTCATTCTGCAAAACATCATCCACAAGATTTGGCAGCCTGGTTCTGAGTTTCTGTTAAACAGTAATTCTGCTGCAGACAATCCATGCTTCATGGGTGTTGCCCTGTAATTTAAGAGTAAAAAGTAAATATCAGTGTGTGAATGTGTAGCTTTTTTCAACAATTTCTTTACTATTTGCACTCCATTTGCCACCAGACCAGTAGATTATGGGTATTTACGACTTGCAGTGTTGTAATAGAATCCATATTTATTTGCAAACTCTTTAAAATCAAGGCAGTTGAATTGAGGTCCATTGTCTGTTCTCACAATTTGTGGAAATCCATGTCTAAAAAAAAATGAACTGAGGTGAGTTATGACATGGTTTGCTGTTGTGCTTTTGAGCAATACAGTTTCAGGATAGTGAGAATAATAATCCAGAACTAATACATAATTTTTTCCTGTCAAAGCCCACTTGATACCACAGAGCTATGGGCTCTCCCATGACTATCATGAGTTCTTTTCTTTGTGCTATCTGTACTTTAGGCACATTGTACAAGCCTTTACAGCATCTTCCATGTCACTGTTTATGTTGGGCCAATATAGAGCATCCTTTGCACTGCTGAAACAACAAGTCATTAGACATTGAACAAAATGCCATCCCCTACTGACAGCTTTTCCTAGAACTAAGACTAGGGGCTAGGTATATGTTTTTCAGGCCAACCAGCACAAATAGCTGTTATAGCTTTTGCAATGTGGTATCCTGAGCAGTAGCTTCTACATTTTATCTGTGGCAGGAATCACTCTTTTAATTAGATCAGAGATTCCCAACCACAGGCCACAGCTTGGTACTGTGCTGTGAAGGGTGTCTGTTGGCCACAGCATGAGCTTTAACCAGCTCCCAGCAGTGGTGGCTCGGGTGCACTTGTTAGGTGTGCATCACCCCCGCTGCATGCCCTGACCCGGCCCGGCCCCACGATCCCTGGCTCCCTCCCAGCTCCACTGCCAGTTGATAGGATAAAAAAGGTTGGGAACCACTGAATTAGATTAACATGTACTATGTCTGAGTCTGAAATTCTGTCATTTTCTGTTGTGTTGTATGTTCTGGACAACATATTTGCAATAACCAGCTGTTTCCTTGTGTGTACTGTATGTCTGGATCATACATTTGAAGCTGAAAAAAAAGTCTCTGTAATCTGGGTAACATGTCTGATAACCCTTTCTTTGCTATAGTTACCAAAGGTTTATCATCAGTTTAATCTACCACAGGTTTCCCATAGATAAATATATAACATTTTTTACAGCCATATACCAGAGATAAAATTTCTTTCTCAATCTGTGTATACGGACACTTTCACTTACAGAGTGCCCCAGATACATACGCTAACGGTCTCGAGCTATCCCCATGCTTTTGAAGCCAAGCTGTTCCAGTGAGTGATTTAGAAGCATCTGTTGACAATTTAATGGGCCATTTAGGGTCATAGTATTTTAGTACCAGAGCTTTCATTATTTTTTCCTTCAAGGTTTTAAATTCAGTCTTGTGTTCATGTTCCCATATCCACTGAGCATTGTTTAAGTAGGAATGATCTAATAAGGTGTTTGATCTGCTCTGCTAAGATAGGTCAATATTTCCCTACAAAATTGATCATTCCCAGGAATCTTTGCACTCCTTCCTTATCTGCAGGGGTGGCATATTTGTAATGGCTTTAACCCTTGCAGGATTCATTTGTACCCCTTTCTATGATAGCTTTTTCTCCCAGATATGCTATTTCTTTAACCCTGAATTTGCATTTTTTTCTTCAGTTTCAAACCTGTTCTGTAAACTCTTTCTAGTGCCTTTCCTAGCCTCAAGTCACGTTCTTCTCTAGTATTTCCTCAAGTAATACATTAATATAAACCATAGTTCCATTAAGATCTTCAAAAATTGTTGCACCTTTCTGTGAAATACTTCAGATGCAGAGCAGTCCATGAAAGTAATACCTTCTGAAGGGTGTACTGAAAGTGCATAATCTAGTGCTATTCTTTTCTAGGGGAACTTGCCAAAACCTAGAAAAGGCATCCAAAGTTTAGAAGTATTTAACTTCTGCCACATTGCCAGAAACCTCTTCTCTGGTGGGAATGAGAAAATGCTCGCTTTTGATGTACCTGTTCATTTGCTTAGGATCCAGACACAATCTCAAGGATCAATCTTTCTTTGCATTGTGACCAGTGAATGAACCCAATCAGTTGGTTGCTCAACTTGTTTTATTATGTCCATGTTAAGTAATTTATCTAATTCATTTTTCAGTTTCTCCCTTAGTACAAGGGGAACATTTCTTGGAGCATGTAAGGTAGGAGTATTTGGTTCTCTTAACTCTATCTTGTACTCAGTTGACAGTGTCTCTATGCCTTGAAAACATCATAAAACTCTTTTTTTCTATGTTTTTGCTTTCTAGTCTTTTAATGGCATCCATTCTCTTAATCAAACCTAGCATTTTACACATTTACAATTGGCACTAGCTTTCCTGGGACTTGCAAACTGAACTTTTATGTATTTCCTTTGGCTGTGTCCACATATGCATGGATGTTGGATTCCCTGGGGACAACCAGCAGTGGCACACTTTGCGCTGTTGTGTCTCTGGGGAATGCCTATTAGGGCTGTGCAAAGCTTTGGGTGCTGACTTGATTTGGAGGAGATTTGGCCCAAATTAGAGGACCAATTAAAAGGTCCAAATTTATTTGAAGCTTTCTGAATTAATTTGGAAAAGATTTGGAGAGCTTCAGTGATTCGGGCAGGGAAGGGGGAGCTGAAGAAGGGGGGAGGGGACCATGGGGGGAACCTGTCAGCCCCCATCCCCTGCCTGCTCTCCCAGTCCCCCCAAGCACCTCCCAGCCCCTGCTCATTCTTCCAGTCCCCTCCCCATGGCTGCCCTGCCCAGCCCCAACTCCTGGTTGTTTAAAAAAATCCACACTCACCAGGTGTTGCCAGGTGGATGGGCAATCCCCGCTTCCCCCCACTGCCCCACACTGCATGAGGGGCTCTGCCACAAGCCTCCCAACCCCCACCCGCTCTCCCAGCCCTGCCATGGCTGCCCACCTGACCCAGTTCCCAGCTCTTAAAAAGAACCCCAAAACCCTGGGCTCACTGGCTGCTACAGCATCCTTGGGTCTTCTGGGGGCTTGCAGAAGAGCCCCCCCATGCAGTGTGGGGTAGTGGGGGGCAGCAGGGATCATTCCCCTGCTGGGCAGGATCCAGTGAGTTCAGAGTTTTTTCTTCTTCTTTTTAAAGGGCCGGGAGCTGGGGCAGCAGGGCAACCATGGGGGGAGAGGGGCGCGCTGGGAGAGCGATTGGGAGCCAGGGGGTCACAGCAGAGCTCCACCACATGGTATGGGGCAGTGGGGGGAAGCAGGGATAGCCCCCTGGCTGAATCAATTCAGGACAGTGATTTGAATCACCTAGTTGAATCAATGTCCCCCAGATTGGCAAAATCCAAATCCAAAGCAGACACTAGCTGCTTTGCACAGGCCTAATGCCTATGCTTCATGCGGTCTGGCAGATGACAGTTACCCTGGGTGGAGCAGAGGAGGTTGGGGCCAGCACTAGGCTGGCCCCAGAAGCCTTACCTGAGGTCCTGGTGACCTCCTGGGGCTGCAGCCACATGATCCTGCCACACGGAGCCTGGCTGGCAGCTGGAGCACAGTTCTGGATGGCCCAGCTGTAGTTTTGAGCAGTGCATGCTGCCTCCACATGTGCTACTCTGCTTTTTTTTGTGCAGGTTTTTTTTTTAACCCCTGGATATCTGGAGGCCAACCCCACCTTCCCCTGCGCTGCTCCCTTGCAGCAGGGAAAACAACTGAATGTGTGCTATGTGGCACCACAGATGTGTCATACCGTGTGGCCATGCTTGTCTGGATGTAGCTCTTGTGTCTAACATGAAGTGTAGAAACATCCTTGGTTGCAGTCATGTTCCCATTATATGCTCTAAATTTCCCTTTCTTGTTTGCATAGTAAACAGGTTTAGTTTTCATTTTTTGAATAATGTATTCCTGTATTAGATTGACCTGTGGCCCTGTATCTAATTTAAAATTAAGAATTAGTCTACTGGTGTCCAAGGTGATTGTCCAATCTTCACAAGAATGAACTTCTTCTTGCATTGAGCCAATGAAGAATTCTTCCTCTTCCTTGTTGTATAGAGCATTCACCTGCTGTTTCTTGTGTGGTGTGTCCTGCTTCTTTCTGCAAACTCTTGGAAAGTAACTGAATCTTTTGCATTTGTTGCAGGACTTACTAAATGCAAGGCACTGCATGGGTTTGTGGTAACCTGTAAAGCATCTGCAGATGACCATTCTTTCTTCAAGAAATTCTCTTTGGCCTCTGCTTGCCTGCTTCATAGTGAACTCCTCCTTTCTGTACTGTTTGTCTACTAACTTAGGTTTTTGCAGTCTTGTAATCCTATCTAGTTCAGCTTATTCTGCTTTTCCTCCCACTTCTGTAGCCTGGCATTTGTTACCTGAGCCACTTGGCCCATTCTATCTACCTTTTCCAAATTAAGCTCAGGATTGTCTAGCAGTCTCTTCCTGAGACTTGTATTCCTTATACATTTAGTCTCTAATCATGGACTTGTTTAGGTCTCCAAAACTGCATGTCTGGCCCAGCAAACTGAAGTCTTTGACAAACTCCTTTGTTGTCTCATTTTCTTTCTGCTGTCTCATGTGGAAATTAAACCATTCAAAGGTTTCATTTTGTTTGGGTATACAATATTTTTCAAACTTTTTTATTACTGTGCCACAACTTTTCTGCTTTGTTTCTTACAGGTGTAGGTTATTATAAAGAGACAGAACTTCTGGGCCTGATATATTTAAAAAAAAAAATAGCTAACTTGAGTGGATTTCCTTCTCTGTAGCTCCACTGGCCAACATATATATGGTGAAGCTCTGCTTAAATTTCTTCCAGTTTTCTGATGCATTGTTCAACAACTTTAAGTGCTTTGGAATCATGAGATGCTCCATTTTTCTGCCTTTCTTCACAACCCACTCCCAGTTCCATGTGTTATTCTCAAAAGACCAATGAGTTAAACTTATAGAATTATAAAGCTTGTTTATTCAGCAAGCCTTCTTAGTCTACTGATCTGCTGTTCTCTCCTGTTCCCTCCTACAGTCCCTGGGCCAATGTAACAACTATACATAAAACGTGTAAAGGTATCCATATGGAGAAGAGAAAGAGGGAGAATCATCTGAGCATCTAGAAACTCCTCTTTCCTCTTTTTCTCCCTCCACCCCTTTTCTGAGGTTTTAGGGGTAGGTAGGAGGATATTGATTCTTTGGGCTGTCTGGCCAGGAATTAGGCCTGGCAGTTCTAAACAGGGTTGAAACTTGGGTGTTTCTAATACTGCCAGATTTGGACCAGGGATGAGGTTTGCAACTTCCTGCACCCAGTGGAGTTGTGTGACCCAAACTACCTGCAGTCCAGGCCTAGAGGGTAGGTCTGGCTTTTCCCCTTTGTTTCTTTTGATGGTCCTTTGCACCAGCACGCTGTGTGGTTGGGAGAGCTGTAGCTAGTAATCAGCCTGGCTCCCTTTTGAGTTTGTCTTGCAATTTCTATTTCAGCAGGCCATATAATCCATCCCAGAAGTTCTGGGGTGCATGCAGGTTGGCTGGAGCCACAGTCACCCCCATTTCTGCCCCCATACAACATAGCCTCTCCATGGTAGCAAAGATCGACACACTACCACTTCTCCAGGAGGAATGTTGCTCTTTATGTGAAAGAGCAGTACATTTCCTTGGAGGCTTATATCATTTCCAAAAATGGACAGCTTGAAACCCTATGGGTCAAGTTGCAGGGGATAGGGTGTGGTGAGAGAGACCTAACTGTAGGTGTATACTACAGACCACCAAACCAGGGTGAGGAACTTGATTTGCAGTTCACCTGAGAATTGACTGAGCTCACACATGTATGTGACATGGTCATAAAGCATGATTTTAATTATCTAGACATCTCCTGGGAGGAACATTTGGCCAAGTTGGATTGGTCGCAGTTCTTCCTGACCTATGTTGAGAAGCTCTTCCTGACTCAGGAGGTGCATGGGCCAGATATAGGTGACACTCTGCTAGACTTGGTCCTGGCCAAAGGGAACGACCTGGTGACCAACCTAGAGGGAAGTCTGGGCAACAGCAACCATGAAACCATCACGTTCAGTCTGACATAAGGCAGACAAAATGGATCTGCTTGGCAGTTAGGAGCAGAGCAGGGAGACTAAAAGACTCCGGATAGGGTTCATGAGTGGTCTCGGCCACACGTGAGCCCTCGCAGAGCAAAAGGAACAGCAGCAGAGGAGCAGCAGCAGCGGCGGCGACGAAATGGTGAGTGGGATTGTGCCGACAGCTGGAGCTGGTCCGGAGGGGAGCCTCCCAGACCGCTTTTAGCTGACCCAGCAGGGAGCCGCGCTCCTGAGCCGCGCGCGAACAGGCGCACTCTGTAAGGGCGCACCGGCGTTTGCGCCGGCGTTCGCACACGCGGAGAGCAGGAGGAAGGGAAGAGCAATGACAGCGGGAAGACTACTTTTTCTAGGAATATGGTGAGTACACGCAGTGCTACTGCCAGGGGCCTGGCCCCTCCCCCTCCCCCTCGCTTTTCCCTGGTGCTGCCCCCCTGGCACACCTCTGAGGCTGCCACCGAGACCGGGCCCCTGGGGGGCCTCCTGTCCGCCTCCCCCGTCCTGGCTGGGGATGCTGGGGGTCGGGGTGATGCCTGGGGCATCCCCTGGCTGCCCCTCTTGTGGCCATCTTCAGGCCCTGGAGGGGCGGCTGTGGGAGCTCCAGGCAGAGGTGAGCAGGCTACAGGGGATCCGAGAGGCAGAGCATGAAATTGACATGTATTTCTGTTCTCTGCAGGGCCAGAAACCTACTG
>JAGPOW010000229.1:8612423-8632116 GCA_030014935.1 Caiman crocodilus | reverse complement strand
GGTTTAGGTTGGACATTAGGAGGCACTACTTCACAGTTAGGGTGGCTAGGACGTGAAACCGGCTTCCTAGGGAAGTGGTTCTTGCTCCTACCTTGGGCGTTTTTAAGAGTAGATTGGATAGGTACTTGGCTGAGGTCCTGTGACCCTGGCACTCGTTCGTGGCATTGGCGGGGGGTCTGGGCGATCTGGGAGGCTTCCCTCCGGATCAGCTGCAGCTGCTGGCACTAACCCCACTCATTGCTTCTCTGCCGCTTTTCCGCCGCTGCTGCTGCTCCTCCTTCGCTGAGAGGGCTCATGTGTGGCCGAGACCACACCTGAACTCTATCAGGGGTCTTTGTTGGCCCCCTGCTCCGCACCCGACTGCTGAGCAGTGAGTCAGACCCCGCTTGTAAGTATCACAGTTTCAGTTTAAAATTTGAATCTCCCGCATTATTCCCGTGGTTTTTTGGCTGCCAATCAGCAGTTCCCATAAACAATGGAAGCTAAGGGTGAGCCCCAAGGAGGACTATTACAAAATGGCCCATATTTGCAGGGAACAGATAAGATAGGCTAAATCAGTGACTGAACTCAGATCAGCAATGGGACCCAAGGACAACAAGAAGTCTCTCTTTAGGTACATAGGGAACAGGAGAAAAACAAATGGGAGGGTGGTGCCATTGCTCAACAACTCGGGAGAGCTGGTTTCTGGTAGCTAGGAGAAAGCTGAACTCCTGAATTACTACTTTGCCTTGGTCTGGTCTTTCACCAGAGCAAGGGGAAAACCATGCCAGGTAGAGTAGAGGATGAGCACAGTAGGAATAATTGCCTTCCTACTATTGGTGTAAAATTAGTGTAGGACCAATTTAAAAAAAAAATGATGTATGCAAGCCAGCAGGACTGGATGATCTTTATCCAATAGTGTTGAAGGAGCTGCCTGAAGTGAAGTTAAGACCACAGTCTGCAATTAAGACAGTCAGGTAGGTGAGAAACTGGCTGCAGGATAGAACCCAGAGACTTATAGTGAATAGATCTGTATCATCCTGGTGAGAAGTGGGCAGCGGTGTCCCACAGGGTTTGGTGCTCAGTCCAGTACTTTTCAACATCTTTATTAACGATTTGAATATGGGGGTGAAGAACTCACTGGCCAAGTTTGTGGATGACACCAGGTTATGGGGGAGAGTGGTCATGCTTGAAGATAGGCTACAGCTACAGGTAGGCCTAGACAGGCTAGCAAGTTAGGCAGATCGGATCTGATGATGTTCTGTGTCAAGAAATATAAAGTGCTCCATGTCAGGAAGAGCAACCCCCAACACACCTACAGGCCTGGTGTCACCAAGCTGACTAGCACCATGAATGAAAGGGACCTGGGGCATAATAATAGACCACGGCATGAATATAAGCCAGCAGTGTGATGCTGTAGCCAGTAGGGCAAATAATACTCTGGCATGCATTAGTCGATGCATCTCTAGAAAAACCAAGGAGGTGATTCTTCTGTGCTACTCAGCACTGGGGAAACCACAGCTAGAGTATTGAGTCTAGTTCTGGGCACCACACTTTAATAAAGACATGGACAAGCTTGAAAAAGTCCAAAGACAAGCCACCCATATGATCAGAGTCTTACATGGCAAGCCCTATGAGGAAAGGCTGAGGGATCTGGGACTTTTCAGCCTGAGGAAAAGAAGGCTGAGAGAGGACCTGGCAGCATCTTACTGCTACACCAGGGGAGTACATCAAGGGCTTGGTGAGCAACTGTTCACCAGGGCACTCAAGGTGAAAACCAGGAGTAATGGCCACAACTCCTGGAAGATTGATTCAGGGTCAACATTAGGAAAAATTTCTTCATAGTCAGGGTGTCCAGACTGTGGAATAAGCTTCCTCCAGAGGTGGTGAAATCGCCCACCCTGGAAATCTTCAAGAGAAGACTAAACAGTCATCTTGCTGGGTTCACCTGACCCCCAGTTCTCTTTCCTGCTTGGTGAAGGGGGCTGGACCCAATGATCTTCTACACCGTTCTGACCTTACAATCTATGAATCTATGAAACAGAACCCCTTGTAATGCAGAAGGACCTACCCTCTTGAACAGCTCCCCACAGTGCAGTGAATCCAAGGAGCAGCTCATAGGAGTCTCCAGTGTGGGCCTTGCTCTCCAGCCCATTGCTGAAGGGCAGGTATAGGGGTGCAGGCCCCCAGAACTTCCCACTGGGGAGCCCCAAGTCCTAGATGGCCTGGACATCAGTGAAACCTCCCCCAAGAGGGTGCCACCTATAGGCTCTGCTTTGTAGTTAATAGAGTTTTAAAATTCTATTTAGTGTTTTCTTTTGTTTGTTTGTTTTTTTGTTTGCTTTTTATTCTCTGTAATAATTTTTGTGTGTTTATACTGCCTGCAAGGAATAGGATGCACTAGTAAACTTAGCGTTCCCAGATTTCTGGGTGGGGGCTCGAGCCACTGGTATAATTTCCCAAAATGTAAACCCGGCCCTTCTTGCTGCTGACTGGTACCTGATAGAAGGGATACACATGATTACAGGATAAGTCAATGGCAGGATTGAAGATACAGCCTTTTTTTTCAGAGTAAAGAAATAAGCAAACAGCAATTACAGTGAGATAAAAAGGAGAGGAACTTACTGTGAAACAACTGATGCATAATAACTGTTCTTATTCCCATTCTCATCTTTCTTCCCTTAAATGAAAGCAAAATGATGGTAGCTTAGCCCCGTTTCATTAAGCAGCATGATTTTACTAACCCTGAGTAAGACGGGGAACACTGCCAGTTATTATAGAGTGGATGATATAATGTAGATTCTCAGATACTTTTAACTCTCCGTAAACTGTTTGTCTATGTATATCCTCATTTCAATGGTTTACTGGCAATCTAAGTTCTGTGACTCAGGTATTTCCTTATAATATGCCAAACCAGAAAGCCAAATGGAGACATTTTCAAGCCTTGTGGAAGTTCCTATTTGGATCTGATTATTAACCCAAATCTTGTGTTTAGGCAGGTATTAAATTCTAGTAATATAAACATGAATAAGAACAAGACAGTGCAGTAAAATAGCTGCAGTTACTATGCTGAAGGTATCAGATATCAATACACATAAGCAAGGGCATGAAAAATAAACCACCTAACTATTATAGTGCAAAACTACCCTACAGCACAGACTGCATACCATCTTGACTTCCCCATATAGAAGCAAGGCTTGAAAAAAGCCCTTTTTACAAAACTATTTCCTCCAGCAACAAGACTACATGTCAGCCTTCCTTCAATTTCATACAATTTCTATTCCCCATATTATGCCTTCTTTAACCTTTTCCTTTTTTTCTTTGGTGTAGCAATTTGGTTAAGCAACCTTAAGTATTTCACAGCTATGATTGTTTGTGTTAATTTCCTTAGTTTTTAGACATTCAGATATTGGATGTCCCACTGACATGCACACTCACATAGTTTCACTTTTATTTTTACCTTTGGCCTGCTCCATCCTTAGAATAGTAGTTAAATGACCCATGGGATGTCATAGGTCAACTCACTTTTCTGGATCCATCTATATGTAACAACCTTCAAGATGACTGATTTGTTTAATAAGGAATCAGGAGAGCCAAGGAAACCTAGAAAGTGTAAAATCCTTTGTATTGCTGCATTGTATAAATCCATACTTGAGTAACCTTAAATTCAAAATGTATTTGGATTTTGCCGAAAGATACAAAAAAGTGTAAGTCTGTTTTGGGAAGGGGGTTGTTGTTTGTTTTTTAGATTTTTACATATAAATAAAAGCAGACTATTGCTGGTGTCCTTATAAAATATCTGCCAGTTATAGTTTTATTTCATTTTGTACACAATAAAAGTATTGATCTCTTTCATTTAAACTAAAGCATGCATTTCTAGTGGTGCTCAACAATACAATATTGTTAAAAAGTTGCCTAGGGCAAAAATATTACTAAAGTTCCACAAACCACATACTACTCACTTTGTTCAGGAATGTCACCCAATTCTTTTGAATGGAAATATCCAGGTACATAAAAGGGTCTGGTTCCACTTCAATGCATTATTTATTTGATGCAAAAAGTCAGGTGATAAATATGAAGGTTTGAGTTTTGTTAACAAAATTTCTGAGTCTCTAAAGCTATATTTTGATCCCTTACCATTTAGTAACTTGAATTTTTTTTTCATTTAAATATACCTAGATGGAGATTCAAAGAACTATGATTTTAAAAAAAGAATAGGGATACGTTTAAAGTCTATTTATTGTCTACTGTAGTTGAAAAGTGAGCACAGCAACAGGGTTTTTGGATTAACTCAACTTGTATATAATAATGTCATTGAAGATATACCCTTTCAAAAATGTTGTGGCACAATGAAGACTGACGATTAGTGTTGTGTGCAAGGTTAACGTATTGCAGAGCAATGCTGATGTGGAAGTAAAGAAGGGAGAATGCATAGCAGGAGAAGGTATGTTAAAAACTGGCAGCATAAGATAAGAATTTTTCCAGGAAATCCTGATTCCATTAAAATTAATTTATGGCTCAGTTTATCTACTGCACATGTTCATGATTCCTTTCTCAGTCAACCAAATCAATATCACATGTGATTTCTATCTTCTTAAACATGTTATTGTCTCAACTATAAAATCAAGTCTGTTAGAAATTGGACAGCTGTAATAAGTACGATAGATCATCATTTCACAACAAAAAAATCACCTTTTAAAAAAGAGCCTGCCTGTCTTGCCAGGTTTTTTTATATTGTTTTGGTTCAAACAGTTAAGTTACATCTACATGAGTTGCTGACTGCACAGTTGTTACTGTACTTTCATTTAATACTTGCATACACAAGTACTAATTGACTACTCAGCAACCAGTGTTTCTGTGCAGTAGCATCCCTGCATTGCTTCTTGGTGATGTTGACTGCACAGCAGCTTGGTACTACTGCACAGTAGCTTGTTACTATTGCACAATAGTAATAATGAGCTACTGTGCAGTCATCATCTCATGGCCGTGGCCAGTATCTATTTATGCATAACTTCTTTTAACAAAACCAACTTTATTTTATGTAGAGCTAGGCACCATGGAACCTCTTGTTTTACTTTTAAAAAATAAGTCTTTCTTTTTTTATTTTAAAAAAGCACTTCTATTTTGAATCACTCTTTTGTACCATTGGGCTTTTTATTCATGTCAGAATAAGACTATGGCTTCATATTGCTGTCTTTTTTTTTTCTGTGTCAAGAAGCTCCCTGGTGGCCCAGTAGCTCCATGATTACCTTGTTATGAAACAGTTAGCAGACTGAAAATCTGACTGATAAGCCAGCAAGCTTTCTGTTGGCAACACGGTTAGCTTCACATTTGCATAATTTCCTTAAAAGAGACAGCCTTCAAAGATGGATGGAAAAATACTGGCAGTGTACACATTCAAATCATCTGAGAAAAATCTCCTGGGTTTGCTCTCCTTGTAGAAAAAACTTACAAAGAGACATCTGAACAGACATTCAAATCTGAGCATCTGAGTAGCAGAGAGCTTAAAGTGCTGACACACAGCCAGGGTAGGGGACTGTGCACATAATTTAGCATGCTCTTCAAGCTCCATCAGTCTACGTGGAGAGAAAATGGCAGCAGTGCACAGGGCCGCCCTGACCATCTGACCCAGACTGTTCGGGTCACCCTGTCTCTCCCTGCAGCACAATGTAGGGTCATGAAAGGGGGGAGGTGTTCTGCTTCCTCCTTGGCTGGAGCAATAGAGTCCAGCAAGTGACACAGTCTCCCTAGGGGAGGCAGGGGGTGAGGGGAGGAAGCACTCTGAGGTGCTGGAGTAATGTGCTGTGGTTTCTGTCAGAAGACAACGTGTACAGATATTCGAACTCCCAGGAGGAACTCTTGGGAGTGATTTAACCCTTGCTGTTCCTAGGTTATTTTTCTCCCAAGGAGGTCATTTTTACTCTGGGAGAAAAATCCTGAACATCTGTACACTCATGATTTCTCCAGGGAGACCAGTCACTCTTCCAGGAGAAACTCAGTATCTGTACAATGCCGCTGTTCATAACTTAGATATCCAGTTAATGTTATATACTCTAAAACAGTCAAATGCCTTTTTCTCCATCAACTAGAAAGTATTTGAGATGCAGAAACTTATCCTAGGCACTTGAATTATCCTTGTTTTAGAATATTTACTAGTGACAGGAAAATATGAAATCACTTTTTCTTCGATACATAGAATCCATTCTTATGGACTATTTACAGGTCTACCCTGTCATTCTTCACTGTAAGTTTGTGTTTTGTCCAGAGATACGTTCAGATCTAAATGAAAACCATTTTCTTAGTTTCTTTTTAGCAGCTTTTCATGAAGCCTCATTGTACAACAGTGCTATCCACAATTTTAATGATGACATCTCATGTTGAACAGGCATGAGTTGAATCCCAATGAATAAATTCATGAAGCTTAACCTCTCTGTGACCCCATTTCCACCAGTTTTTGATCTAGTCCCACCCCATCTCATTAGCTGTCTTCACAAAGACAGCCATATAGCTTCACATCTGATCTCATCCATCCTTAAAAAAAGAGAGAGAAAGGTGGAGAAGAGCATTGTGCTCAGTCTGGAAACAATCTGCTGTGTTTTTGAAAACAAGCCATTTTTTACTGAAAAAGACACATGCCAGGATTTTAAAACTGAATAATGCATCCTGGATTGGCAACTACAATGACATTATAATTATGTTCAGGCCTAATTATTATAATTTTTTTAAATGCACTGTCAGTTCAGTCAAGCTGATTAAGATGCAGACTCTGTCTCAAGGACATCCTGAAGATACTGAGTAAGCCAATGTGTGTCACGCTCCCATTTTCAGCTGTGCTTTCATTGTCAATATTAACACATTATTTGGTGCCCCCCAAAATAAAACAGTCAGTTTTATAATCCACTTTGGCATTCTGCCAACTGTTGGTCCCAAAGCCAAACCGTTTTGAGATGCCCCCTGTTTTTACTTGCATTCATGCTGACATTTGTGTTTGTGCAGGTAATTTCTTTGCCCTTTTAGCCCTAACCAAGCTTAATACTGCCTGTATTAATCACAAAGCAGGGAGAGCATAGTCTAAAATTCACTGAAGACAGTAAGAGTTTCTCCACTAGTAGCCTATGGATCAGGCCTGTGGATGCTGCTGTAATTGGCACAATGAAAAAGCAGAAGGCAGGGTAGATTTGCATTTTATAAACTAACTCTATCAGAGATGCATAAGATTTCATAAATAGCAGCTTACTTCATGATATCAGATGATATCTTATGCATTTCTGATTTAATTAGTTTATAAGGGGCAAATCACACAAACATGGCTACCTCTCTCTCTCTCTCTCCTCCACTCCTCCTCCTAACAATGCAAATGCTCAGATAGACTGATTTCTCAGCTACTATCACAGCCTATGCAATGGTGCTTCCCAGGGCAAAAACATTTTCTTATCTGTAAGGGCTTGCTGGTCATCCTGACATGCTCAGTTGAGTGCTAAAAACCCTGTGTTAAGCATGACATTTTCTCTTCATTTTCTTTTACACTATGCTTTCCCCTCATACAGAAACAAACAAACAAACAAACAATAATCCCGGACAATTATCTTTTTTCTAACGGCTGTAAAACCTATATCCTAAAACTAATATTTAATAATGTGGGAGATAGTTAAGTTTCTCATGAAATAAGCTTTAAATAACCAATCATTATATTAGTTTCATTTGTTTTGTACTAATTAGATTTGTTAAGTCAAATTAATACCTATTGTAACTGGAATTATTACAATGAACTAAAACAATGGAATTCTGATAATGCTTACTGATACACAAATTCTGCCTTGTAACATATAAACTCCTAATTCTGTGGCAAGAGAATAGGAATTTTTTTTGTTGGAAGAGTAAAAATTGTTCTTGTTGTCCTGTATCAGGAAGTAGATATGAAAGGAATAAAGGAAATGGGGTGTTTGTTGATTCTGGTTGAATTTATAGTGAACTACTATGACATTAAATCTGTTTACAGGAGGTATATCCTGTTTACAGAGTGATTTTGTGAGAAGTATTCAATTTATATTCAGACCATGTGAATTATAAAGGAAATCCCTCCCAGCCATGCGAGACAAAAAGATATGAAAAATATAACATATCTACAGTCTGTTTCTGATTAATTGTAGAAGACTTAGAGGTCTATGGTTTCAGAAAAAAATCAAGACTAAAATAACACTCACCAAGCTGTGGAAAGATTTCACACAGAAAAAGATTATCCCATTGTTTGTTTGTTTCTTTTTCTCTCCTTGCAAAAGTAACCTGTATATAATGAACAACTACAAAAGACTGAGACACACTTTTTTTCCATTTTATGGTAGCTGCTTCATCTGATTCCTGTCCTCAGGCAACTTCTGTCATATATCTTAACAGGGAAGTTGAATGCTGTAGCAGCCTAATGGAATCTGACTGTGAGCAGCCCCTCCTAAAGATCTGCTCTGATTCAGTAACATGTCCTTAGGTTTTCTAGTAAGACAACGGAAGAATCACAGACATGAAGAAATAGGGCATCTTACTTCAGGGTATGTCTTGAATTTGCAACAGTAGGTTTTAGGAACCTATTCTGTAGCTCAAGGCCTCAACAATCCATACATTAAAACACTGGCTCTTTGTCTTTTGTGGCTCTAAGTGGGATTCCCAATAGGGATTCAATGACCTCTTGGCAATCGAGACAGCGTTTGTGATACTGTAGCTTCAGGTCTGATTCCCTTTACAGGGTATAATAGGTGTTATTTGTGTGTGTGTCGAGATAGGGGAACTATCAGTAAGGGAGTTTTCAGTGAAATGAACAGATTAGAAATCCAGTCATACAGCAATGCATTTCAGGAGACCACTAGCTCTGCTATAGTGAAGATTGAGAAGCCCTGTCTATAAAGGTAGACTGTTCTGAATGCTTTAAAAATCAGTGTGTTCACTTGCATTGCCTTGAATTTGTTGTGGCTCATGAAAGCAGAAAGGAGGACCAGGAATCTAAATTTCAAGCAGCCCCTAACAATAATGGCATTTCCTTAAGGGTCATGGATTCTAATATCTTTCTCTCCTTACACCTAGTGCTCAAATTGCAGTTCTTTCTAAACTTGATCTCAGTCACTTAACATGTATCCCATTTAGTGCATGACACCTACAGCTCCCTTGGGGAAGTAATATTGAAAATATTATTGAAGGAAGAGCACAGAGCTCCTTAGATTTCAATGTGCTAAATACTTGAGCACCACACATATTGTAGTATTCGTGGTTAGAAAAAGTAGCCATAGGAATTTAAGGCTGGAAAGGACCTGCCAGGTCATTGAACCCAGTTCCCTGTGATCACAAGCAGTTTTATCATAAACATTTACCGAGAAAGACCCATGAGAACTTCCACTAAAACTATTCCAGGCACTACACGCAGGTGTCCAATGGAAAATGAAGATGTTTAGTATGAAGAAAGAAAAAACCCTATAGTGTGCCACAGAAAGTGAACAGGAGAGATAGGGGCACAGCCAACGGGGTTTGCAGCCAGTTAGTTTTCATGTGGTTTAGGTGTCTTATGGGAACGTGTTATAGCCATTGGACCTGTGTTATACAATATACTAAAATGTGTGCACATGTACTATATTTTGGTGGGCCCTCTTCCTTCTATTCCACCACATACAAGCTAGGATCCAGGGGACTTACAGGTAAAACAAATTAAAATTCTATCAAATGCAAAGAGATGATACACAGCCTTTTATAGCGGAAACAAAAAAATAGAATGAATCCTCTCTTAAAGGCGTAACAGGGCACCTAACCCATTTCTAGGGAGAATGAGTGGTTTCGGGTTTGCTCTCCCTACTGCCCCCCTCTTTTCCACCCATCATTTTCATCTCTATTTCTCTCACAGTACATACACATACTCCATCCTTTGACCTTACCACATGATTTGAGTTTGTGGGTCTCTGGGTACTGCCACAGTTTGCACACAGGCTGAGCATGTGAAACAAGATGGTCAACAACTCCAGGTGCGGACAGAGCACAATGACCCAGGAGGTAGAAGTGAAGGGACAGGTAGCCCAGAGCCTGCTACATAAGCCCAAGCCTGGGCCAGAGAGGGGTAGTCTGCCTGGGGAAGCTGCCAGGGCAGAAACACAGACTGTGGCAAGAGAAAGCAGTAGCTGGTGCCAGAGGAGGAAAGCCTCCTAGGAGTTGCAGCAGGCAGGGGGATTCACCCCTCACAGAAGAGTGGAAGCAGTACCTGCCGAAGTATGATGGGAAATGTCATGCAGAGGAGCAAGCAACATTTCCAGACTTGTGTTTGTTACCTTTACCTTTGATGAGACTGAGGTGCAATTGCATTGGGTGGAGTGAAACATAGTGGAGTACATGTGCCCCCAAATCAGGCAGAGGGGGAAGAGAGAGGCCCAGAGAATAGCTGAGAGATGCTGGCACACACTGGGGCAGTGGGACCAAGGACTGGCTCTGAGCAAAGTACCTGCTGAGCTGTGTAAACAGCAAACTTGCCCAACATGGTAGCTAGAAGCCTGGGGTGGATTATGCTAGCCTGTGGCCTTAAATAGTGGGCCCAGAGCTACAAGACACAGATGTAGTAACAGTGAATGGGGGCAGTCAATGTGGACCCTTGTCCAGACAAGGGTCAAGTACCCCAGAGCCTATTCTGCCAGGGAGACTGTCACTGTCAGCATATTCCATCAAGCCATGTTGGACAACACCTCTGACAGCTGCAAGTCCATGGTCGATGTGAGGTAACTGATGTAGAAGGGCCCAGAGGGTCAGCACACAAGCCTCTGCATGCAAGTGAGAGTACAGAAGGATGGGGAACTGGATGAGCCAGGCGCATCGCTTGGGAGGTCAAGCCCAAGAAAGGGTAGAGAATTCAACTGGAGGAAGCATGCAAAGGCTTTATTTGGTTTGTTCAGCTGAGTCATAGAAATGGGTTATCCTATACCATGTTGCTGCTTTTGATAGAGGTAACATTAGACATGAAGGAACAAATTTTAACATAGATCTAAAATGCCACCAGGTTAATGGGTCAGGAAGAGAGGATTTCCTGAACAGTTTGGCAGAAGAGGGTTATATATCGTAGGGGTTTGTGAGGCAAGGAAGTAGAGAGATCTACCAGTGTACTTTTGTGTGTTAAGTTCCTGTAACTGCCAAGTAAAATAAAATTTTAGATTTTTCAAGGTAGGCCATGTATATGATTTCTTGCATGTCTCTGATTTCTATCAGGAACTGAAGCTTACAACTATTGCTAAATGTGACCGTTAACTTCTTCCTAATAAATAAAAGAGACCACAAGATAAAAAAAGAGTACTTACAAATGATATAGTATCTTTAATCTTTAGCAAGACATAGTGTTAACTGAACTGTGTGCCTATGTAAGAATCACAGTCATGTGATCAAATGATTAGTAATATATGGCAGTGCTTCTGGTGCTGAGGCAAAGTCATCTCCTGATGCTTCCTGGACCCTGCCTTGTATGTCCCCTTGGGCCTTCCAGGTTCCCACCTCTTTGTCTCATCATGCCATGCTTTTGATGTTATGATTGGACAGGGATGCTGCCCCTTGTGTTAGGCTCTTGTCTGGGTTCAGGCTCCCTGGCCTCAGCCCACTTTATTCCAGTTGGGCCCCTCCAAAACCTCCACTTGAGGTTCACTGTTTCAGGACCAAAGGCTTATGGGCTTACACTTGCAGGCTCCTGGACTTTGCTGTTTGACATCACAGTCCTGCTAACAGCAGCACCAGACCCTGGAGAATATCTAGGGCTTCGGGTGCTCTTGGCATACTTTTTGATGGCCTCTTCCACATCTACAGCCACAACCTAGTCCTCTGGTATTTTAGACACAAATGAAAAGACGTGAGCGTCTACTCTCAAACAAAAGGTTCCCCATCCTGCATTAACACCACACCTCGGTAAAACTACCACGCAAGGCCCCAAAATACTTTTTTGGCTTCCTGGCAGTGCAGAATGGCTTATGCTTTTCTGGAACACAGAGATCAACAACATTTGAAGATAGTACAGAATATTTGGGAAGTCATTTATGTGACTACTATGGCACAGATTCTAAGGCTTTCCCTCCAGAAAGAGACAGCATGTATTTAGGTAAATTGTACAGATTAGGAGCCAGTTGAACTTATTCTATACTCTAATGCTGAACTTATACCCAAGGAACAAGTGAGAATTAGTTATATTTTAGAACTGTCGATGCCCCTTACAGGATCCTATCTGATATTATTCTTTCACTTATTCATCTACTTTACTACTACTTTACTACTTTATATCTATATTTACTTTATATCCTACCTCCCCATTGTTAGTCCCCAGGGTAAAGAGATCTCAGTGCACTGTTGTTGACAAAACCTATGGAACTTGACTCTGAAATGAGGCACTGGATCTCTTAATGTGTACACATATACATTTTTCCTTTAACCATACACATGGGACAGGGGTTATGCATGAAAAACAGTAGTATTGCAATGAAAAATGTCCAATTTTTGGAACTTTTTGCTTTTTTGCACAAACAGATTAGAAGAACTGAAAACAAATTCAGAAAATATTTTGAAATCTAAAAAAATGGCAGCAAAGTTTTCATTTAGTTCTACTTCCAGCTTACTCCCAGATCTCTGCATCTGCAATTATAACTCTGACAAGCTACTCTGTTTTAGCCTGACAGTATTAAATTTAGCTTGATAACACATTGCATACAGATCACTTCTAGTAGATATTACCCACCACAAGAAGGCAAAGTTAAGGTTGCACAGTGATGGATCTTTTATTTCCTCATTTTTAGAGGTTTGAATTTTTCTGAAGTCAGTTCTCTAGAAGGGCACAAGATAATATAGGCAATCTTTAGTCTGTGTTAACAAAGTATTTTTGCCATTGAATAAACTTGTATTCATCTTTGGGACTGGAGTACAACTAATATCTATGGGCCAGGTTCAGATTCCTTCAGTTCACCACCCATGGGAAAAGGCACTGCTCAGTGTATGGGTATCAGAAAGAGCAAACAACTAATTGTTAGGCTGTGCGCACCATAACAGTTGTAATGATATAGTCTGTTAGAGAGTTTATCGTCCAATTCAGGGGTAAGTAAATGATAGAAAGAAAACTGGCATATGATAAAATCAAAGAATTCAAACAGGAAAAATGGGGAGTGAGGAGATGTAGAGGGAAAGGAAATAGGGAAAACTCAGTGGGAGTTTAGAGTTAGCCAGCCAATAGGAAGGATATATACATGATATTCCTCAATCCTGACCTCATTTTGGAAGTTTCTCGATCCTTATAAATTCATGTATGAGTCCCATCTTGCTCTGGATATCAAACAGGAGTTGTGCATATAAGCCATAGGCAGAACATGACCCTAACTCAACAATGTGGATAGCGAAACAAAACAAAACGCTGCCACCACCAACAAAAAAAAATATTGTAAGGAACATGGTTAATGTTATATCCTGTGCATGTCAAATGAAGAAATGGTAAACCTTGCTTTTGCAAAAAAAATGGCTGACCCAATGTAACTTATTTTACCTGAGCGGGTGCACCAAGTAGATTGGGCTAACTCGTGCCTGATTTAACCAAACACGTATATGCCTTTGGAGTGCAGACTGAGGGCTGGGAAAGCCCAGCTGCTCATCCCAGCTCTGAGGCTGCACTTTTCTTCCCTTCCTTCCCACTGGTTCTTTTTAGCCCTCTGACCCTTCCACCCCTGGCAGGACAATGCACCCCCCTACATACACCCAGCAGACCCACCAACCCTCTATCATGGGCTTACCAGCCCCCTGATCTCACCAACCCTTATGAAGCTACCAAGCTCCCTCATGGACCCACTAGCTGCCTACAATTCCACCTGCGCTGCTCCTGCCCCGGTCACAACTTTACTTGGATCTCATTTCTTGTATATCTCCTGGAACTGGCTAACATCTGTATAAGTGAGACCTGATCTATAATCATGCAACTTAAAGGAAAGCATGCAATCATTGACTGGGTCCCATGAATGTTTGCATATGCCCTATGTCAATGCATTGTTGCCATTTAGATCCTGGTATATATTTAATTCAGCTACAAAAAAAAAGGTTTCTTTCAAAGGAAAAAGTAATGTTCAGGCACAAAAAACCTTGGTAGGTAATCAGAATATGCCACTGCAGGAACTGTAAGCTGATGTCAGATATAACTATCCTTTTGGAACTGATATGTTTGGTGTTACAAAGGCCAGATGTCCAGAGAAAGTGTCACATTCCAAGTAACCACAGCAACAGAATATTGATAGAAAAGGAGCAAACCGAATGAATGCACTTTTTAGAGAATAGGTCAGTTAAAACATTTCAAAGTCGTAGATCTGAGAAAGCAATAAATACAGGAGCAAGTCCTTAAGTCCTTGATCCATCAAAACAATGTAAACTGAAATTGCAGTTTTGACAAAGTAAGAGCTGAGCAAGAATAGCTGATTTAGGTTCATATGTGGTAGAATGAATATTTTGTTGGCTTATGTTGTTTTACCTTCTTTGGATGTTGTGACTTTTAAGCTGTCTCAAATTAAGGGTGCTCTGCTAAAGATATCATTACTATCACATGAGCAACAGTATTTACTAGCAACCAGATTCATGGCAATTTAAAGGATTTTAGAGCCATGGAAATTCTTTTCTTCATTCTATTTTTTTCATCAGTGTTCAAAATATGTCAAGTGAATCTAAGAATAAACTTCAATTCCCTAGAACAGAATCGAAACCAAAAATTATTATAGACTGTTTTATGCTAATCCACTGCTGGAATATCCCATCCCACAGAACTATGGCATAAAGCTATCAAAAACAAATGCAGGTCAAGGGAGAAAGAATAATGCCATTGGGGTCAAAGGCAATTCTGTTCTTTTCTTTGGTGGAGCTAAGATTTCATCCCAACACTCTCCCTTTGTTCACATTAGAGTCTAAATTTAAATCTAAACTTGAAATTTGCAAGTGACATTTCCTTTCCAAAGACAGAAAAGGTGTTCAAAATGTTAAACTGAAACTGCATAGCTCCAGCTCAGAGCTTATAATTATGGAAATATTTGCAGTGACAAATGAGTGAACTGTTTTCAGCATCTGTGAAGAACATGTAAACCTGAATCTCTTTTGTTAGGCAATTTGACTCAGGGCAAAAAGCCAGAGGCAATCCAAGGGTTAGGGATCCAGAGTCACAAATAATAAGCAAGAATCAAATAAGCATCAGGAGTGAAAAATCAGGAATCAAGAGACAGAAGCCAGGAGCAAAACAATCAAACTGCAAGTCATAGCTATTAAGCACCCTGGAGACCATTGTCACAGGTGTGCACAAATAGGGCTCTGTTGCTCTTTTCACACAGTCAACTGACACACCTCAGCTGGCCAGGAAGCCTGAGTAGAATGAACTGTTAGGACTCATGATTCAGAGTCTTTGACTAATACTTTAATTTGGAGGTCAGATTAAACAAGAAATGTGATTGGGCAGAAGTTCTTCATAGCAGCTGTCCCAAACAATGCAGCGTTACAGTGCTGGTGACCTCATCTCTCCAAGAGATTATGTTAGGAGCACTTCTCGCCTAGAAGTGAATGGATTAAGAAGAGAGGTAGTCAAGGCTTTCTGTTTTAGTTCAGTTATTATTGATTCAGAGACACTGATTGAGTAAGGGTGTGGTGACCAGCGGCAAGCCATGTTTTGAGTAGAAGCATTTTGGAAGGAGGGAAAAGAAAGTTTGTGGTAGCACCTGTTTATTTCCAGTGCATGTGTCCATGTTAGATGAGAAAAGAGACTATAACCTTTGCACTGAGCAGTAAGACACTTTTGCAGGAGATCTTATTTCACAGATCTTTCTTATTTTGCTTGTTCTCTCTCATATCATCTGCAACTTTCAATTTTTTCACTTGGTATTGAAACCAAGAGTGCTGATATTGAGGTCTACTAGGCATTTGAGATGAAAGTTTATTAACCGAAGAGACAATTCTTATTATTAAGGATTGAGAGGAGAGTGGTGATAGGAGCAGGGGAAAAAAAGAAAGAGCACAACTAAAGTAAGAGCAATGATTACGAAGCAGCAGCATCCCACACTAGAGAGAAACATTAGGACAAGATATGACTGTTACTGTCAGAGGAGAACACCATTCACATATGAACTCCTTCTATGAAACAGTCCTCTGTGGGGGAATGGCCAGAAACTAGTTACTGGGTATTTGGAAAACTCTATGATCATTTCCATTGAGAATCATGCCCATTTTATTTCAGGAGAAAGATCTGGAGATCTTTTTCTGACTCTTTCATTCTGGAGGCTAAATGTCTGCTAAATTTAAATATCAGCACCCATGATGGGTGACAGGTGGCAGCAATATGAAAGAAAACTTGCTTGCTGTGCAGCTAAGAGGTCATGATTTAGAATGGCTTGAAAAGGGTGGGAGGACTTGAATAGCTAACATCCATTAATATAATGCTTGCCAGCATGTAGAAGTAGGTCTTGAACATGGGACTTTCCTTGATTGAAGCAAGACCAGTATTACAAGAGTCAGTCTAGACATTGGGTACTTGTGTACAAGTACTCATGGAAACACAATCATGCATATTCAGGTGTAAACAAAGGCACATATATATGGAAATTGCATTAGGGCAGAACAACGTACAGGTTACGGAGAGACCTCCTTGGGTCCTATTCTCACATATTGCCAGCTCTTAAACCTTCCTCCTTAAAATTCATAATGTAATTCTGTCTTATGCTCCTTTTCACGCCTCTCAACTGCTACTTCTGACCTTCCTTAAGCTTCTTTATCTTCTGCCAATCCCCTTAATCTCATCCTCTTCACATTACTCTTCAGTCCAATCAGACTACATTTCCCTTTCCTCCCTACATCCAGCAGGGTTGCACTGAGAGGACATAAGAAACAATCTTTCTGCTCTCTACGCTTACACAGTTACATAGAGGAAGTGAAGTCCTCCTCAGTCTCTTCAGCCTCAAGGTGGAGTGAACGCAGTTCAGTTCATTTAAAACTGGGTAGACTATTTTGTGAAGGACAATATGTACATCCATGGATGCTACCATGATTCTGCTGTCAACTTTCAATCCCCTACTTCAATGTATGGAAGCAATAAATCTTTTCAACAAATAGTGTGCAAGATTATGTTTGTTTTTTTATCATGACATAGCAATATATTTTTTGCTAACATAAAGTCTCACAAACCATTGAAATGTTTGGGCAAAAGCCTTTAAAACAAATAAATAAACCTACTCCAAAGTGGATGCCCTGCATGTAAAATTGCAACATTAAAGGATTAAAATTTTGAGCAATTGAAGAGTAAATGGAAATATATATATTTTTAATGGAAAATAGCAGGTGACTTTAACTACAGATGTTGCTAACTCTGACACTTAACAAGCATTTAGGAAGCATACTAAAATGAAGAATGTTTGGATGCACCATCTTGAAGACTACTAGGGGCCATAATGATCATGGTCTGATCTCCTGAATAACAGACATGAGTCATTTTCCACCCATAATACCTGCACTGAGCTATAACACTAAGCATTTATGGGATAGAGATTTCATATAAAAATAACTCCTCCTGTACTCCTAAAGAGTTGAGTGACCCTGCAGATATTTTAGGAAGTACATCTACAAAATCAAAACTGATCTAGTTTCCTCTGCCTTGAGATAACTAAAATACTTCCTTTGGCTCTAGATTGCTTTTTGCACCTTTTTTCTTGGCTTTGTGCCTGACTGCTTTTCTTCAGTGTGTCTGGCAATTCTGTTTACTTGTTCTTTTTAGTTTCCTATTTACACTGAAAATCTTTAGTTATTTTAAGGGTAACTTTTACAATTAGCATTCAGCTGTACAACAAAACACACACAAATCTAAATATTGTGAGAAACTAGAAACAAATGCATGACTAGACAGGCCCCGTTGCTTAACAAAGGTCATTCTTGGGGAAAAAAATAAGGACACAAAATTTTCAACTGTGCTGTTTGTTTCTTTTTTATTAATGTCCAGAGAATTCTGAGAAGCAGCCTGCTTCTATTGCAGCAAAACAATGAAGGCTGCATTTTGTCTGAAGGCTGCTGCCACAGCATGTTACCCAACCAATTTAGGTACTAATCCAATGACCAATTCCACCTGACATCAGTAATCCGGGCTCAAGCCTTTTCTCTGGCCCTTTCTAACTTGGTTGAAGTAAGTTTTAAGAATGATTTTGGTACCCTTTCTTCTTAAAATGGTGTTTCTATGAGGACCAGACTCTCCCTATATAAGCTCCCTTTCTTCAGTAACAGCCTTCCTTGTCTAGGACTAATCTCCACATACTGACCAGGTAGGCAATACATGAAATGAATAAAGTATCATAGTAGCTTAATCTTTATTTTCTAAATAGCCGCATAACTACATAACTCAATTAATTTTTTTACACAGCCCTTTCTTCCCCCTGTACCCTCATCATTTTCATTGCTAAGGAAAATTTAAAATTTCAACTTTTCACTTGGTATAGATTAGAAAATAAAAGTATTTCTGTTAGCTGTTAGCAATATGCAGCATCTTTACTATTCCACACATTTTAAAGCATCCCAGAACCAATAACTGACAGCTCAGCCTCAAAACTGTATACAATACAATCACAGATTGAATAAGGTGGCCACATTGTTATTAATAATTACTATTTGGAGAAGCTAGTGTATATATTACTTAAGTATTTTGTTCCTTTCTCTTTCCCATTGAGAGAACTCAAGATTTTTGTTTAGTCTGATAAGGACTGAAAAAAGTAAATAAAGTCTCAGATATAGCCTATATACAGCTTCAAAAGTAGATAAGGTACTTCTTAAATGGCAGTTTACTGGAAGGTTTAATTTTAATATTCTGTTCAGGGCCAACTTTTATTCCCAGTGAAGCTGACTTTAAATGGTCCATTGACATGAACAAACACCTTGTTCACCACCTATGAAATGGTAGCCTAGGCACGTAGATTATGTCATTATTAGTTTATTACTGAGGAAATCCATGTGAATGCATGTTTTTAATGTTTAAAATATCAGACTATGAACACAGTATTAGCTTTTCTCGGGGCTCTTCATAAGGAAAATGGATAGAGTTAAGACAAATACAGAGTTAATAATAAATCAAGTTCACTATTACCTCTTGGGGATGCTCTTCTATGCAAATTTGTCAGTGTGTCGAATGTCTTTGCTTCTATTGATAAATCTGATGCCTAGGTTCTAAGTGGAAATCTGATGGATACCTTTAGCATATGGGGAAATGCCTAACAGAGCTAAGATGTGACAAGATTGAAGAAGATTATTATTTATAAATATTTTCCAGAGCTGGTGCCTGTCACAGAGCAGCCTGGTGCCCTGTGCCTGCAGAGGAAAACAGCTGCCGGGGCGGGGGCTAACAGTGTTTAGGCAGCACAGCTGCAGGTTACCAGGGCAACCCATGAAGTCAGCTGACCCTAGGGGGCAGGGCCTGGCCCTTATAAAGCCCACAGCCAGGGCCAGACTGGCAGTACCCTGCTGGCTACCAGAGTAAGAGGAGCTCTCTCTGTGCAGAGGCTGGGGGCTAAAGGGGCTTGTGTTTGTTGTTTTTGCAGCCAGATGGCTTATGTCTTCCATTGTAGCCAAGAGGCTTGAATTTGTGGTGGTGTTTCATAGTTTCATAGTGTCTAGAGTCGGAAGGGACCTGGGCAGATCATCTAGTCCGACCCCCTGCCTTGGCAGGAAAGAGCACCGGGGTCAGATG
>JAGPOW010000229.1:8589786-8612323 GCA_030014935.1 Caiman crocodilus | reverse complement strand
GGGGGGTATGAGTAGGCAGCCTACTGCTAATTAACATCAATCCCTTAATTACTATCAAAGGGGTGGTAGTTGAGACAAGGTGGGCAGTTGCCCAAGGACAGGTGTGGGGGCCAAATGGAGGGTGGACCTGTCACAATGCCTTATGTAAATTTTTGGCTTTGTCTTCCAGAACTCCTCTTTTTCTACCTCTTTTTTTTTTTCTCGACCTTTTTAACTCTTCAATATCTTGTCTCAACTAACTATTCCACTGCATTTTGTCTGGTTTTCCTTAAAATGCCATAGTCTCATATATTAAGATCCCATGCACTTAAAAATGGCCTCAGGATTCTTTAATTAAAGCTCATTCAATGAGCTAGATGCTCTAGCAATCTTTGAATTTTTTCTTTTGCCTGATGAAGGGTGTTTGGACTGGACACTTACAAAGAAGGAAATTCTTTTGCTACTTTTTAGTTGTCTTAATAAGAGATTGCCTCTAGCCCGAGAGTTTTGTCTGCCTCTGTTATTGAGACCAACATGGCTAAAGCCTAAATCCCTAGCAATGTTAGAGCATTCTAATTAAAACATGGAGTAGACTTGCAAGCTAAATTAAGTCTGCTCCAACACATTCTAATTAGAATGCATCAGAGTACATGTACGGACACCCTCATTTTTTTTCTTACATGACTCCCTTAGTATTAGTAACATTAGAAACAGAATAACAGAAATAAAATGTCATGACTATGCATGTGAGAGAATACATATCTTTTTAGATTAGGTTTTGGGCTTTGAATAGGAATAAAACTTTCTGGGTTTCATGTTGACCTATTGTATCTTCCAGTATGAGAGAAGTATCTAGGCTTCCTATCCAACATGGGGGAAAAAAAAGAAATCTAGTGGGATCCACAAAACTTGCATGTTGCGCAATGCCCAAGTTAGTTGATAAGAAACTGCAAAGGGAATTTGGAGGAGTTGAGCCTTATTCTATGCTGCAAGAAGATGCCTATATCTGATCAAGGGGATTCATACCCCCTAAAGTCTAGCATAGAATTGTGTGCCTATTGTGGCCCTTGCTCACAAAATGCAGGCAGAAAGTGAGATGGTGCTCACCTTTTGATCTAAAACTCAGTGGGGGTTAGAGTACTCGGGTTCAATCCCTTTCTTTGCCTTCAAGAAGAATGACCTAAAATCACTACAGTGCAGGTTATTCTGGGGAAAGGCTGGGTGGCTCTCACTTCTATTCCATATTGTCCAAAACCAATACTTTGGACTACAGACAGCAAGAGCAAATACAATAACAAACACAACCCTATAGCTTAATGATTAGGGGCATTTACATAGGAAATGAGAAACCTGGGGTCTAGTCCCTGTTAGGGTGACAATATTTGGATCTTGGGAAGCATTGGATTTGCAGCTGAATAAAAGGCTGCAACCTGTGGTCAGCAAAGCTGCTGGCCACAAGGAAGAATGATATATTAAATGTAATATTGCAAGATGCTTAAGCAAATATTTTCTTAACAATATAGGGGGGGGGTGTGGCTCATTATATATCACTAGGAGGTAAGTCAGATTTTGCTAATGAATGCTTATGTTAAGCCAGCCATTTGCTTATGCTAAGTAACCATTTTAACTGTGTCAACCATTTTCTGAGAAAAAGCGGCAAGTGAGTCCTGTGTATGTTTGTGTGCTGTGAATGAGGTAAAGCCTTAGGAATGTGGAAGATGGTACAACATGGGACTGAAAAACAGACTGGAATGTGAAAAACAATATGTAACTGTTAACAGAATCCAGGATAAACTTATGCAAAAAAGTGAATGATGATTGGTGAAGAAGCTTCCAGGTTTTGGTCAAAGTCCTCCCAGTGACTGAAGAAGTGGAGTCAAGGCCTTGGACATGTACTCATAGCAAAAAGACATGTAAATAAGTTAAATGCAAATGAAATTTCATGCTAATGAAGTAAACAGGCAGAGCTTGAAATAGGAGGTAATATGGGTGGAACAAAGGCAGGGCAAAGGTGAAATAAATGCTAATGAGTAGAATCCAAAGTCTATAAATATGGAAAAACCCAATGTTCATTGCATGTCCCCGGTTTGTTGGACCATTGCTGGAAGCTGTCTTCATTCTGAATACAGCTGTTGGCTAGCAATGTGTGCTGGTGTTTGCTTCCTTCTTGCTCCCTGAGCAACTGGATCCATGAGTGATTGGATTGTCATCTCCCTAGTCATTGGGCACTGCACTGAGTTAGGGTCTAACAGTCCCCACACTAATATTAGTGGCAGCTGAGTGGAAGTTTCGAGAATCTAAATTTTGGGTTTGGTTGTGTCAATGATAGGTGCTATATGGCTTTGGTCCTTGGTGTGTTGATGTTTTCCCTATCTATTTGAGGGCTAGAGAGGTATGACAATTACCTCCTGCAGCCCCGCCCTGATATTGTATGGTTCCTGCCATGCCTTGGATGTTTCAGATTATTATTATTGTTGGGAGATAGTTCAAACAGGGAGAAACACCTGACTCTACCTACAGAGTCAGGTCCATGTGGCTCTGCTTCTCCTTTAACCCCAGCTAGACCAAGCCTTCATTGTTAACTCAGTCAAAATAAAGGAATTGAAGGTCAGAGTGTCTTCCCCAACCTGGCTGTCTGAAAACTCTGCCTGACCAATTTTCTGCAGTCCAGTCCAGAGCCCTCAAACTGACCCCACTTGGGCCACCAGCCAAAGTTAAAGCATAAAGAAAAAAAAGCAAAAGATAATCAAACATAACCCTTCTTACTCCCCAGAGCAGTCTTATCCACGCTAGGGCTGAAACAGAGCCTCTGCTGGCTCCAAAGAACCATCCTGCCCTCACTAGGCTGACTGCATTGGCACTTCCCTTCTGCCTTTTCCCATCTACTTCTCAGTCCTGGCTCCGGTCTGACCGGTCTTGCCATTCCCATCTCTTCATGCAGTAGTTCCTCACCCAGAATTCCTGCTACTCAGTTCTTTGCCTGCTACTCATAGCCATGCACCTGCTTGTCTGGCATCCAAGGGAGAGCTCCCCAGCATCTCTAGCTCCTTCATGTCGGGAGGACTCTGACTGCCACTCTCTGGGGCTAGAAGTACTTGGCACCACTCACCCTGCAACAGTCCAGAGTGAGTACTCATTCCAGAAGTGAGGTTTCTTGATGTGCACACCTTCAAGGATATTCCAGTAGTCTGAGGTGAGTACTGGCAGGTAACCACTGTGTTCAAGAGGTTTCCTCACTTTAACCCTGACACGTTAATTGACATGATAGATGCATAATCCCCCTAAATCCTATGTGGATCTAGCCATTAGCAGCTAAGCTAGGAAGCACTTTTTATAAAACACTCTTAGGGCCTTGTTACATGCTACGCTGTGAGTCATGCAGATATTGATGGGTGGTAGTGCTGGCTCAGGTATGAAGCAGTCACATGTTCAGGCCAGCAGGGGCCTGGAGGACTGAAAGGTTAAGAATCTCTCCCCACCCCACCTTTCCAGGATTTCTTCCTGCCCCACACCCCTTGGTGTTCCCCCTCTCCGCCTCCTGCATCACCCCACCCCCAGGGCATTACTTACTTGTGGCTGCCTATGCTCTCTGTGCAGCAACACTGACAATGTCACAACAGACCCCTTCCCAGGCTGCTCCCCTGGGACAGACAGCATGGGCAACCACAAGTAAGTGGGGTAGAAGGGCTTGAGGGTAGTGTGCAGGGATCTGGCATGCCAGGAAAGGGCAGTGCGCCTAATCTGGACCATCAGAGTTGGGGGGACGGGGGAGTGTTTACACTAAGGTGTAGCCTGGAGGGGCTACACCTTAGTGTAATGCAAGCTGGGTAACACGGATCAGAGATAATCCTGCCCTTGAGTGGCGTAACTTTGACCTGCATAATGTATGCTTAAAACCAATTTCAGGTGTAAATATGCAGACAATCCAGGGGTTAAGAGGTCCAGGAACTGCCCAAAATTATAATATAGCAAGGCCCTTACCTAATATGGGTTTTCAGTTCCCTTTATGATATTTATCTCCATCCTCTTCACCCCTAAATTACTACCTGAATTACCCAAATTCATGGAGTACAGTTCTAGTTCCATTTAAATCCATAGACACTTCAACTTTTGTTGGGACATGATTTCATGGAGAGTATTGCGTTTTGGAGCAAATTGTATTTCCCAGACAGGAATGGAAAACATTAAAATGAAAATCAACATTATTTAAATGAGTGTTTGAATGGAACTGCTTTTCCTTTTTATAGTTGCTCTGGCCCAATGTTTATATTTTGGTACTACTACTTCTCTCGGGAAAAATAAAACAAGCTATAATATGAACCAATCTAAAAATCCTGCTGTAGCTGCAGCAGAACCAAATGATCAGGAACTAACTCACTAGAGATTACATCTTTTATAAGTTATGGTCCATTTACTCACCCATGCAAAGACATAAACTTCCCCGAAACATGCACCTCTTTAATGACTATTATTCTTATAACAACAAATACAGGTAAAGTTGATCCTTTAACCCTTTATCACTTATTATGAAACCTAATTTTATCTGGGTCTGGTTTTGGGGTACTTAGTAGCAACAAGCAAGTCCTCACATATGCTTTATAAACAACAATGAAGTTTTAGGTCAAAACTGCCAGACATAGGTGCCTAGAGTTACCCATATTTAGGTATGACACCTGGTTTGTTCTTTTTTTAATGCAGAGGAAACTCCTCTTGGCTTCATATGTAGGGAGAATGTGCCAAGACTCACTCATCTTCCAACCTCCCTGTCTCATCATATATCTCAATAAGTTGTGTGTGTGGTGGTGCATGGAGGAGGCAGGCTAGGAGATTGATAAGCAAGCATAGGCAGCGCAAAGACTACTATAACAAACAGCCTTGAACAACAATACAGTGAAAGCAGAATAATCAGCTGGAGTCAGTATCTTGTACAGTATTTAGGTGCCTATTTTCATTTGTAGCTGCTTAGGAGAATTTTCAGTACTTGGAGTTAGGCACCTATGCATGTCTGAAAGTCCATGTTAGATGCACATCTACATCTTCAGGTCCCTTTACAGGTTTGCCTGTTAGGTACAGGCTCCAATAAACGTTTGGGATGTGAATGAAATGTAGATTGAGCCTCTAGGTATAAACTCAGAGTTTGAGTATATTAGTTAAATTTGTGTCTTAAATTTAAGAGAGAATTAATTGGAAGATATAGGACCAGCCTTTCAGCTATTGAAACTCACATAGTTTCATTAACTAAGCAAAGCCACGACAATTTTTACTAGTTGAGGATTTTGAGCAAATAACGCACACAGCGCTACATATACTTCTGGAGGACCCTATTGTCTCACTTAATAAAAGATCATATTTTACTTCTCTTAGCCACATTTGTCAGCTGAGGTAAATCAGTGTAACTCCAATTAAAACAATGGAACTATGGTGTTTTATTTAGCTGAGTATATTGTCTGTCACAATAGCAGTGTTTTTAGTACTTAAAAAGTTGCGTTAGTCTAGTTCTGCACCACTGCAATTGCTTGTAGCCTTTATTTCCAAGTTTCTACCAAAAGTTCAATGTTAATAAATGTTTTTATGCTTAGGATTTTGTATCCTATCTGAAAAAAAACACTTAGATGTACTCAGGTTATTAAAGACAGTTGTATATTAAAGTAACATTGTCCTTTATTAATGTAATGTCATACCAGATAAATATTAGAAAATGACCCATTTTGAAACCTCATGAGCCTTGAAAACAAACTCATGCACAAGTACGTTACTCAAATAACACTTAACAGTTAAGAGCTTTACAAACTGATGAGTTAAGATACTGTAATTTAAAAGGTGTGAAGTAAAATTAAACATACTTCTATATTTTGATGAACTACTCTGTATGTATTGTTACTTCTCTGCCAAAAAATCCCAATGCCAAGCAAAATAAATTCCAAGATGTCAGTTTGAGCCTGGAATGTGAAACAACTAAGCTCTGGCATACACAAACCATTTTCTTTCATAAAAATAACAAATTATTTATTCCTTCATCAGCTTCAGCATACAGACAGTCTCCTAGATACTATTAATCATTTTGTGCACAAGACAATGCCAGCAATGAGAATAGTTTCCTCACACCACCCCATGGGTGTACTCTAAGAACATTTTGGATAGATCACTGATAGGCATCATGAAATAATTTGTTCTCCATGCCTATTCAATCCTTGACTACTGTGCTGCTGAGGCTGCAATTGTAGCTGGAATATTTATGATGCTCCTGGGAACATCAGCTCTTTAACACAGGCCTTTGTACAGCCACCACAAATATCTACCAATCTATGATGAATTCACTAATGTAGCATAGGAGGGAGCATACATCGAATAGCCAAGTTTCTTGAGCCATCAAGCTCCCTTTAAACCCACTTCTGTCACTACAGCGTTACTGACAGAATAGCACTCAATTATTGCTTAGCATCCATCTAAAGTGCTTGGATTTTAGTTAATTCTTTGTACAGAATAAATTGTTTCTAGACCCTGCTAAGGGCCTGCTCTTGTTATAAAAAAAAAAAAAAAAAAGTGTTCAGAATCAGGGGTTTAATTTCCTTTCTCTAAACTGGCCTAAAAGATCCATTTTTAACATTCAACAGGTTACTCCCTCACAGATATAAGGGACTGGGAGAATGATATCATTAAGGATAATAAGGACCTAAGAGCTTGCATCAGAGAGCCTTTATAAATGATTTAGTCATGGAAAGAAAAGGAAGAACTACTTTTTCAGCATATGGTCTTCAGTGAAAGCAGGCTTCTTACCTAAGCATTAGGGAAAGATATTTTTTTCCCTCCTGTTGTTCCTTTGTTCCATTGTTCTCTATGAATTTAGGCCAGTGGGATTAACATTGTTGTTGAAGTCTCTTCAACTCAAATTCCTGTGAATATGAATGAAAAGAGAAAATCCCTCTGTGAACCCACCTGGTCCAGCTCCCT
This sequence comes from Caiman crocodilus, assembly GCA_030014935.1. NCBI lineage: Eukaryota > Metazoa > Chordata > Crocodylia > Alligatoridae > Caiman > Caiman crocodilus. The sequence continues at coordinate 8,605,393 of JAGPOW010000229.1, read as the reverse complement.
GAACCAGTTGGTTTGTATCGCCTTTCTATGGTTGTGAGCACTTATCCAGATGTCTACTTAACGTTTGGAATAGATTTTTACAATAGGGCTTAGTCTAAGACAATGGTTTTAACATGCAGCATCCAATGAATCATCCATTTTTATTATTGGGGCTCCACTCTAACCCTGCTAAACTACCTGCTAACCAGGGTTAAATAGCCCAGTTACCTATCATGGATTAGCCTTCCTTTGCTCCAGCAGCTCCTGAGGCCAAACTGATTTCAAATACACTGACACCCATCTTTCCTTGGGATTAAACCAGCAAGGCTGACAAGGGGGCAGTGGTATATAGGCAGCTCAGTGTTTCCACATACATTGCCCAGGCTTTTGTGCCCTGAGGAGGTCACTCCAGCTTTGCTTTATCTTTCAAGCATGGATTATGTTCAGTGAGTGGATGTTTCACTTTGTGTAATTCTATTGCCTAGTGAGACAGATAGATGCTTGCTATTATGGTTGCTTCATTTTACACATTTTCATTCTGCCCAGCCTCCGCTCAAGGAAAAGAACAAATGTTGGCAAGGTACCCACATTAGCTCTTACAAATGTGATAATCAATTAACTTGAACCTAAAACAGCCATTGTAATTATTCTGTGAATTAGTACACTAGGTTTTAATTCATCAGCTGGCTGAAACAGGAGAAACAGCATCTGCTTAGTCTATGAAACCTAACAGGGCCCTTTAATTTAGCATCATGTAAAACTTGATTTATCTAATACAGGCATGACAACCTCGCCTGCATCCCTGGGCTGGATTCAGGCCATGGGGCTGGATCCAGACCCAGCAGTTATAATGGGATGAATGGCTGAACAGTGGCTAATAAAGTCATTGCTTGCCTCCTGCCTCTGACCATTGTCCCCAACAGGGGTCCATAGCAGACTCCACTCCTACTTGTCCCACCTTTGAATTGCCTCTAGGAGCCCTGTGGGCCAGAGGAAATGGTCTGATACCCCTGAACCAATAATTTTCTTTTTCTTGCCTTCATAACATGAGCATGCCCTATCTTCCTTTCAGTGTTTTGTCACCATTTTGTCAGATGCCTTTGAAGGACAAGTCAAGGTCAATGGACAAAAAAAGTTGTAATATGTTAACTCCATCTTTTCTTTTTATTTCTGAAAGATCATGTGTCATTCAGACTAAATGAGGTTTGGATAGATTCTTAAAAGATCGTCAAGTTTACAGAAGTAGTTCTCAAATATCTTTTAAAATGCATTTCCTCCCTATTTATCCCTTTAAAATTTTGGCATTTTGTGCAGGGTTACCAGAACAGCTTTGGAAATTATTTTGGATTCATTGTGTTAATAGATGGATGAGATTACCATATGACAATTCCTGCTGTTGAAAATCTTTTTATTTTGAACTGCCAAAATGCAGTGTTAAACTGAAAAGATGCATCATTAAATTATGCAGTGACAGTGATGAACAAAAATACATTTCAAACCTTCTTCAAACTTCATTGTCAAACAAATGTAACATTGGCAATGCTGCTCAATTTGTCCTTTGAGGGGAGTAACATAAAGCCAGCCTTCTGTCAACTTTTACTGTGGTTGATAATTAAGCAGCATGGTTTGTTTGTTTTTTTAACTGAAGTAAAAAACTATTCCATTTTCATTGCTACAACATATAAGTTTACAGAAGTAAAAAAAAACCCGACAGCCAATGTTTGTAAATGTATTACTGCTACTAACTGATATTTTCAGTTTGTCTGTTAGGACGGAATTAGTAAAATTATTTCTTATTTTTATTGTGTTTAGTGAGATACATTTCACTGAAGAACTATTAATGAAAAATGAATATCTTGATTTTATTAGTATTAAGGGAAAATAATACACAGTACACTGAATATAGTATAGAAATGATACCACAAACTGTTTAAGGAATACATACGAGTATAAAACAAAGTAATCTGTTTATAAAAATTCCAAAGATGAATGCACCTATGGGACTTGTCAAATGATAGTTCAACAAATTATTTTCTTTTGTAGATACCACTCCAAATGTCAAGACTTGGGCAGGATTCCACCATACCATGCATTGTAGTACTGGAAAATTGGCAGAAAAAGTAATATAAACAAGGAATCTTTTCTGAGAGGCTTTGTTTCTAGTGGAGTCCCACAGGCATTTTGATTTGGCTCTTAGCTACCAACTTAACACTTTTTATTAATCATTTTTGTTTTTTCTTCAAGTAATCATATTGCTGATAAAAGTTTCACATGACAAAAAGGCTTGAGCAATGGTTAGTGAAGAGGATAAATTGCTAATATAAAACAATTGGATTGTTTTATAAGATGGCTTCAATCAAGAATTTATATTGCAGTGGGTGTGTCTTCAAAAGATGTTACTGCACATTAGCTTGTTGCTACTGTGTGGTAGCATTGGCAAGCGCTAACCATGATGCAACACTCCTGCGCAGTGGTAACAAGCTACTATGCAGTGGATCCTATATAACTAGGGGGATATCAGTGGGAATATACAGGTTACAGAACCCTGGGCACTAAAATCCCTACCTATGCTTCTGCTTATTGGAAATAGAAATGTGGTATTTCAAGGGATTTCAACCTATTAGACTTGAAAATTAACCACATAATGGTTACTAAGCACTAGAACTACTTCCTAGTGTTGTGGTAGATTGTCAAACAACTGGATTTTTTTAATTAAAAAAACATGAAACTGGTTGACGTAGGTGAAGTAAACTGTTGGACTTTAAGCAAGGAGTAAAGCAAGGCAGTTTTATGGCCTTTGCTCTGTGAGAGGTCAGGCTTGATGACCACTCTGGTCCCTTGTCATCTTAAAATATGTGTATCGGTGATACTGATTTTTCTGTGAATCAAAAATAAACAACTTAATCATGTAGATGTAGTCAAGCAAAACCAGGACTTATGTGCACTAAATTAAAACTCATTTATTTTGGCCACATAGATATATTTTGTTTCTTAGAGCATTTCCCTCGAATGGTAATCCAGCAGGTGAAATATTATCTGACCACTGGATATATTCCTCTCTGTTTAGCCCCCAAAAAACAGTAATACTTTGTGATAATTGTGTACATATGTTTCCAATTTCATATTTGAAACATTATATCTAATTTGTAAAAGCAACAAAAATACATTCTATTTAAGCTTACTAAAATGGATGGATATACATGAGAATGTATATTCTGATGAATAAGAACTGAACGTCTATATGTTTCTATGCACTTAGAAATGCAATCTGTGATGTGTGGGGAGAATCCTACATTAACTTGTCCCCCCCAAAAAGTCTTTCATTCCTTTTTAAGAAACAGTGTAGCTTCAACAGGGGAGATAGAGAATGTCCTTAGCATTACCCAGCCCATAGCCTAATCACACTGATCATGGAATAGTACAGAAAAAAAGTCATGGAAGTCAACTAGGGATGACACTGCCTGCTACAAGTCCCTCAAAAGACTCTATTTCACAAAAAAAAAATAAAATTATAGGCTCAAATTATTTTAAACAGTGAGCATAATTAATCCAAGGGCTGTGATGGATTCTTCATCTCTAAAAATTTAAGCTGGCTATTAGACTTGAAGTCTACTCCTTTGGCTAGTTTTATTATCCATACAAACAGAACTGATGATATACTGGTAAGAAGTTTTTTTAATCTAGGTGAATTAATCTAAGGAAGGTAAAATGAGCATTTCAGGAGCAATACTGCATTAAACCCTGAAAATATTCATGGGTAGCAAGTGGTAAAAATGGCTTTTATGGTGATATCAAATATATACAGGAATATCATCATTCTCAGGGAAAAGCTTAAACATATATATAGGAGTATCATCGTTCTTCAGGGAAAAGCTCCAACATATTTAAGACACTAATGGCCACAAGAGAAAAAGAAAACACTGCAATGTACCATTTTGTCTGGGACTCTTCTTTAATTTGCTGTAAAACAAATGTGTATTCAAACTAACAAAAAGCTCCAAGGGAAAAAAAAAAGCCCCCATCTCAGCAGTTTGTTACCCTGCTGCACATTCAAAGTAAAGCTGGACATAAACCAACTATAGGGTTTTACACATTTTCAAGCACTAACTTTATAGCTAGTTAGCTTGTTTTATAGCTGGACAGTCATTTTTATCATGTGATAATTACTTGGCACATGTGGCTGGTCTAAATTTACTGTGTGATTAAATCAGTTAATTGTGTTATAATTACTTTGCACTTGTGGCTGGTCTAAATTAATTGCTAGATTAACTATTTAATTGTGTAATACATATCACATGTAGCAGGAGCCTTAGAGTTTAGGTTAGTCACCTGGTATGCAGCTCTTTGTACTATCATATAAATGACTGAGGTTTGATTCTTAAGTATAGATTCACCCAATCCTCCTATGTTGAGTAGCTTCCTATTATGAAGTGCCTTGGAGAGTGATGAGTGAAGGAGGGGAGAAATAGCAGAAGTCAGGAAAGCGATTGTGTGTGAAGGACAGCAAATATTAGTAAATAGAAGGAACAACAGCAAAAGTTGGTAAAATAAAAACATGTCTTGAAAGTCTTGGCAGACAGTTTTTGGGTGAATATGATATTTTTAATTAGACCAACTTAAACAGTTGGGAAAAAAAAAGTGTAGAAAGGTTTTGAGTTTAAAAACCCTTCTTTTCTAACTTAAATAGTTGAAAAAAACCCCCAAACTTTTCCAACTATTTACACTGGTTTAATAAAAGAGATCATATTCACCCAATGCACCTTGCCTGCCTATGTCCTTAGACCAACATAGCTACAACCTAGACCTTTGAAACTCTTCTGCATTCTTATTTATAAAGAGACTGTATTACACCTTATGTTGTGCTGTTTTTTTTAAGGAAAGGATTTATTAAGACAGACATTTACTGGTTTGACTTTGAGATTTTCCATACACTCTGTCTCACAGGTTCTCAATGAGATGGAGATCCCATGCCATTATTTTCAAGGGCAGGAAGAAATAAATCCAGACGGTGATTTCAATATTTGCATTTATCAAGACAAATTGATTAAATGCTATTTCATTTCTCTCTGACTTGCATTTTATTCCAAACATGTTTAGTGGGAAGAGACTACAAAACTTTTCTGGAATTGTCCAAAATAGAAAATGTAACAGATGGCAATAAAAAACATAATGGGTCCTATTTTGTTTTATTTTATTAGATCAAGGTTATTGCTACAGTTATGATCTTAAACTGTTTTATTTTTATAGTGATGATGGTAGTTTACATTGCCTTTGCTTAGCCAGCTGCCTGTACTGAATCAAATGTCCTTGGCTGCTTAGTTCAGTCAAGCAGTGGAGCAAATAATATGGTTATTGCTCCACTACTGGTTCAAAAACAGAAAGGGAAATACACTGAATTTATTTTTTAAATATCAGGGAACAAAAAAGTGACAGATACTGAATGGGGTCTTGGAAAAGCATATTGAATTGACAAAATTATTTACATCAGAAATCAATATTAGTGAACATGAGGGGATTTTTTGTGTGTAGTGTTCTTTTCCTATAGAAGAAATAGAACAAAACATTTGAGACTGTTAAATGAAAGGCAAGTCAAGGGAGACAAGTTAATTGTTATGTCCTCATGACAAAGACATCTATTAATATATGAACATTCTTCTTTTCATGTTTCTGCACCACATTTGACCATTTTTGTAACACGTGCTTGTGCTCATTTATTGTACTATGCAAGATCTTTCATTGAACATGTGCCTGCAAGCAGCAGGCATTGCAGCAAGTGTTGCATAGTCTGAGGCTCTGTGCCTCAGTCACAGGTGGCTGAATCGATGGTATAGCCCCAGCACTTTAACATTGCCACCTTTGCTGTGGTTCATCAGCCATTAGATGAATATTATTAATGGCATAAGAGATTAATATTATTCATGGATAATGACATTGTAAGACTCCACATATACTATATTATAAAGCTACCTATGAGGTCTTTATAACATGTGGAATGATCATTTACAGATGGAGGCAATATTTGAACACTTCTGAGAAAAGCCACTATAGATGCCACAATAAATATATTAATACTTTAATAACATCTTTCCTTTTCTTTTGATATACAGCTAGCATCCTATTGTGCAATTAGATGTTACTGTGATGTTGCTACTACATTTCAGCCGATGTCCTGATTATCTGAAACTAAAACCTATCATAGTAAAATTAGATAATTAACAGATTACAGAGGCATAATAAACTACTGATCATTTTCCTTCATTATGCTTCAAGAAGGGCAGTAAACTTGTTAGATATGCCCACCATTATGTTGTTGTTCTTCAGCTATCTTGGTCCTGTCCAACATAATTCACTCATGCCATCTTGATTCTACTTGGATACAGATTTGCATTGTTACCTGTGCTATGTGTGCAGTCTCTAAGTGGTACAATCCAGAAGAAATATGTTGTTATAGATACTGGAAACAAGATAGTACCTCACCACTGACTAATTCTGCCTACTTCACAAACAGAATAGAGCAAGAAGAATGCGATGGTTTGTCTTAGTACTTGATCATGGTGAGCTGCTGATAGGAATTTCTTCAGTTTTTATCTCGCTTTTTACAGAAAACAGCCTTTGCTAAGTTTCCTGTTAGCTCCTCTCAAAGCCATTGTGAGGTCTTTCCTCCATCTTTTCCTCCATAAGGAGCACATGAAGATGAGTGTGGATGTGCAGCATGTGACGCTGCAAAGCCATCTCTGGCACTGCACACCACACGTGTCGCACGTGCAGGCATTCCCTGCATTGTTGATTTGTAGCCAGTGTGGGGGAGTGGTTTTTGACTCTGGGAGATCCTGGTATCAAAAGAACCCTATGCCTTAAAAAAACGGGGTGGCTTGTGTAGCAGCAGCATGCACCATTGGAACCTGGCTGGCCAGAGCCATGCTCCAGCTGCCGGCCAAACTCCATGCTGCTGGGTTACTATAGCTGTAGCGCTCAAAGTCCCTGAACACCCCACGTAAAGCTACTGAGGCCAGCTCAGGTGCTTGCTCCAGTCTCCCCAGCCCCACCCAGAGCAATGTGCCAGAGAGCGTGTGTGTGGACGTTTCCTGGGGACAAGCAGCAGTGGCACATATTGTGTGAAATGCACAGTCCTGCTCGTGGGGACCTGCCCAACGTAGATAAAACTTATTGCCCAAAGTGCCCTTTTCAATTTTTGGAAAAGTTTTTTTTATATTGATTTTTTTTTTTTTTTTTTTTAATTCATGATCACATAACTCATAATGCCAGGAACTTTGCTCCAATAACTCGAGCAAATCAAGATATTTTGCTCATGTCCAGCTGAGCCCTTCAATGTAGAACACAGCATCTGAAAATCTCATGCAAGAGAAGGATACAGTTTGGCAGAAGTTTCACATTTGAAATAACTGAAGCTTATGGCGAGTAAAATAAGGGGGATATATTACTATTTTATAAGGTGTAGAAATCTCTGTCCTTGACAGAAGTTTCTATTTACCAAGTTTAACGAGACTCCGCTCTACAGTAAGGTATTTCATGTATGTTATTATGGATGCCACACACACATTTCACAAAGTGCTAGTGGCAACCCATATAAATAATTTTAGGCAGTGTCCTATAACTTCAAGCTAATTATGCAGAATGTGAAGACACATGACACAAGCAGTTATAACTTCAAATAAGTCAAGCCATTTCCATCTTATTGTGCACAGATTTGAAAAAAAAAATTGCAGAGACATTCTCCAAGAACTTCTCAATCCCCATTGTTTAAGTTGTTACCTTTTCATTTTCCATGCAAAAATACCTATCAGTCTGAATCAGTAAAAACTAAATGTTGGCAAAAGTAGGAATGGATATGTAATTCTATCCCCTGAACACTCAGACAAGCAATTTTCCTATCCTTGTGAACAATTCTTAGCATCAGAGCTCTTGTATTCTTTGTGGTGATGCAGTCTATTAATTGGTTTTTGTTTCCTGCATTCTTGGTTGAATCTCTGCATCAAAATTTCGATTGCAGAACTGTTTCCCTCCAGTTCTCTTCAAGTGATTAAATTTCAAAACATTTATGAATTAATGAATACTTAATGAAAGGTTTGCACCTTTCATCTTACTATTTGAAAACATTTCTCCTAATATTAATGAAACTTCACCCCCCCACTCTGTATGGTGAGTAGTAATACTTTTTTTTCATTTTACAATATGAAAATGTGACAAGTAGAGTGAGGTGGTCCCCAGTAAAGAAAAAGTTAATTCCAAGTCAGGTATCCTTAGTTTGGAGCAAGTAATCACAAGAAGGGCTGCTTGAAATATTGTATTACTGCATGCAATGCAATAAGCCCATACAGGTGATTTTTTTTTCAGTCCACCCTATTCTGGAAAAAAATTAAGTTTTGTTGAACCCAGTTGCTGATTACACAAATTGCAAATGAAATGGTCTTTTTGAGATGGGAGGCAATATGTCCTGTGAGTTATAGGGCAGAATCCAAAAATGTCTATTTCCAGTACACAAATGTTTGCTCCTCTATGAGTGTAATATCATTAGTATTATTTCATCTCACTAAAGGAAAATTAATTTCAGCATGCAAGTTCAAATCACATTTAGTTTTTTCATAAGAAATTAAACTAGATGTTAGCACCTGTCTTATATAAACCCATATATTTTTAAATTGGAAATAAACTGCAGAAAGCAATAAAAGAAGTAAATTTAAAATGCTGTTCTCCTTTCTGTTGGTTATGAATGATCTTTGTATACATTTAGACAGGAATGCAGACCCATAACTCTACTAGGCAGATCAAATTTTATATTACCTTAAAATAAGTTAGCATATGGTAAATTAGTATCAGCTTACTGAACACTGTGCTTGTTGTGGTACACTGAACTCAGTAGCACTAGTCTGCATCATGAAAGTTCATTCCATTGGTTGTGTGTGTAGGCTGGAGTTAATAGGATATAAAATAAATGTTTAAAGAATATCTTATTCTTAGTAATGGCAAAACTAACTTTGGTATGAAAGGGACAAAAAATAAAATAAAATAAACCTGTCTTGAGAGAGTGGCCAAACAGAATGGAGCAATTTGTATGTGTGTGTTTAGGAAACCCCCAAAGCAAAATGAATTTGATTTAAAGAACTGTCTTGAGCCACACTAAAGAGTGTGGTAAGCCCTGCTCCCTTTGTTCCCAGGAGGTGGAATATAATCAAAGGTAGGAAAACTATTTAAGTTTGGAGGGAAGGAACAAAGGGCACAAAAGGGCTACAGTGTAAAAATTGATGTGGGAGGTCAGGGGAAAATAATTCAGTTGGTCTTGATAGACATTGTGAAAACCTAAAAATCATATAACTGAGTATTATGAAAAGTAGAGGTAGAGGTTTTGTCTTGGGAAAGGGCATCAGAACCAGGCTAGGGAATTGAGAGAGGAAGATGGAACTGAAAAGTCAGGAACAGGGAAATATAGATTGTGAAATAGAATATGTTCAGACAAAGAAAAATGGGGAGGGAAGGAAAAAGAAAACACACAAAGGTTGGAGAATAAAAAGTGTTTGCTGCAGTTAATTTTAGAAACAGTGTTTTAAGGTTAAGAAGGCAATTTTGAATCTTTCTCCTTAAACACATTGAACCACAATTGCTCTGATTCTCTCTTCTCTATACCAGTTTTAGAGCTAGATTAACTTTTCAGCTCTGGCCCTGGCTTGTATGCCTCCAAGGCCCTGCCCACTTCTGGTCAGGAGGCTACCCTGTCCTCCTGAGGTTCTGGTTGAATTTCACCCCCCACCTTTTTGTTTTTGGTCACTCCATCCATGGCCCCACCAAGTCCTGGGACCTCATGGTCAACTTCCTCCTGGCCCTGGCCAAGTGGGCCCTGTAATTGACAAGGAACAAGGCTTTGGCCAGGAAGGTGCCTGGAAACTGTGGGGCCACTTTCCTCTCACTTGTCTGTGCGTGGCATATGGGGGCACTGACCCCAGTGCCAGACAGGGTGCAGGGACAAAAGACTGAATTATAACAAGGTCTAGGCAAGACGATGCCAGTACCATCTGCAAAGCTTGGAGTGTGATAAAGGGGTGGTTAGAGACATGCATATAGCCCATAAGGCTGGGGTGTCTCAGAGCACCTATTTTGAAATGGGACCCATGGGGTTCAGGAAAATCCATCAAGTCCATGTCCAACAATACATGAAGGCAGCCTCTCTGTATTATAAAAATCCATCAGGATGTGGCGGGTAAGAATAGAGGAGAGGGTGCCCATTGGCCTGAATTGGCATGGTCGAGGGGCCTTAGGAGATCGCAGCCATCCTTAGGGACCCCATCCCATGACATGCAGCAAAGGTATTACAGGGCAACTTCACTACACAGGGAAGTGCCAGCTGCCAACAGCAGGCATGGTCAGCCACCAGCTGCAGCAGCAACTATTTTTGCTCTCCAACTTTCCCCCAAAAGCAGTGCCAGGGGCTACTGCCTCAGTTGCCCAAACTCAGTTATGCTACTGATGTGCAGTATTTGGAGAAGAATGTTCTGGAAAAATGAGGGAGCCACAATAAGCTCTTCTCAACTAAGAGCATACAAAGATTGAGATTTATGTTGTGAAGTCTGTGATGGGAGAATATTTTCATAGGGCGCGTCCACACATGCAGGCTCAAATAGAAGTGGTGCAAATTTAAGCCAGGGCTTTTTGCTTCAGCGCACATGCTCGGACTTGCACTTTGTTGTGGAGTGATATGTACCACTGCTGCTTGTCCCCAGGCAACGTCTATGCTAACACGCTGTGGCACATTGCTCTGGGTGGGACTGGAAAGACTGGAGCAAGCACCTGAACTGGTCCCAGTAGCCTTACACAGGGCATTGAGGGCCTTTGGGAGCTGCTGCTATAGCAATCCAGCAACATGAAGCTTAGCCGGCAGCTGGATCATGGCTCTGGCCAGCCAGGTTCTGATGGTGCATGCTGCTGCTACATGAGCCACCCTACTTTTTTAAGGCATAGGGTTCTTTTGATACCAGGATCTTCCAGTGTCAAACAGCACTCCCTCACCAGCTACAAATCAACAATGCAGGGAATACCTGCACGTGCGGCACGTGTGGTGTGCAGTGCCAGAGATGGCTCTGCAGCATCACATGCTGCACATCCACAATCATCTGCATGTGCTCCTTATGGTGGATGCGCCCATAGAGTCTACAATGCTGATAAGAGTTTACAGTGCTAGGGCCAATGTGCAAATTGCACTCCATTTAAACCTGACTGAAAAGTATGTTGGAGTATAACTCTCTTGAAAAGGTGTCTTAATCAACCATTTGACAAGAAATTCTAAAAAACATTTCAGGTATAGTTTTATCAATATAAATTATCTAAAGCTCCAGTGACTACAACTGATGTTATCAGTACCCTGAACTAGTCAATCTATTAACTTTTATAACTTTTTGATATTGGAACAGATTATGGGGCTCGCCCAATCCATACTGAAATAAATGGGCAATGACTGCAGTGGATCTTGAATCATATTCTAAGTGAACCAAGCTGTGATGAATCTGGAATTTATTAAAATCATTTTTAAAAGTGACTTTTTTTTTACATGGAAAGAAAAATATCTATATTTTGGCTTTATCATCTTTTTCTCATTTTCCTTTTTTTCTTTTGGATTTCATCTTTTATATATAATTTTTGTATTTATATTTATAAAATATGCAATATAATTATACATTATATGATTGTATGCATACTTTTATGTGTATAGTTTTACGCACACATTTCTATAGTATAATAATATATATTCATATATATAATATTATTACATATCTATATTAGCAAAGCATGTTTATGTGCTATATATTTTAAAATTAAAAAAAAATTAAATCAGAAAATTTAAAAATCAAATCACTTGGGGATAAATGCATCAATGACATTTGAAGGATTTGAGTTCATGCATTGGGCTTGATTATACGTTAGAAATAAAACACAAAGTAGTCAAATATAAGTGCATGTGAGTAGTGTAAGTTTCCAGTCTTAAGTCATGAATAAAAATTACCTTACTTGCTGATATCCTTGATTTGAAATGGTGGCATTTGTGGGATTTTTGCTTGTTTAATATTATTCTTTTCCTTTTGGTAGTGTTACAGATTTATAAGGATACATAATATAGTTGAATGTTAAACAATTGCTGAATGTTGTTAAAGATGTAAAATAACAACCGTTGAATGAAAATGTGTATATGAGTGAAAAAAAAACCAATATTACACAATGCTTTAACTTTCTCAAGCCATGCCTACATAGCAAATGTATGGTGCTAGACAGCAGTACCCTCATTGCAGCTCTTGTGGCAGTTCCCACCTAAATCAGAAGTAGTGTAGAAGTATGGGTTGTGTAGAAGTAGTGTAGCTGCATTTGTATGGTGGGCTGATTAGTTCATTGGCACCATGACTCAGTAGTTAACTAATTACTGCAACTCACCAGGAGCATTGTAGATGGAATTATATTACTTATCAGTTAAGTGGCTGCATATGAGACACAATGTTCTTGAGCATTTAGCTGCCTACCATGGTAAATTTGTTATGCAGACTTATATAAATATGAGGTTCTTTCAGAAAATAATGGCACTTTTGAAATAAAAACCACTTTGGTCAATGATCATTTACCCAACCACATCATTTCTCTACATAGTGGTAAACAATGGGTGTGTTTGATAAGGGCACCATCAGTGTTCCCTACTGCTGTGTTGTTTCTCACACACACAAAATAGTTTTATTTTGAAATTGCCATTATTTTCTGAAATCCCCTCATAAGTTATCTTGACAGCTTTGTGTGTTTGTATGTAGATAAATGGTTAGGTACAATGAATAATATACAGCTTCTCTGCATAAAGACATTTAGTGTGAAATCCTCACCCCTATGAAGTCAATATGAGTTTTGCCAATGAACTCAACAAATTCTTTCACCCATAAAGAGGCAAGTCTATATTTTGTTTAGCAGTGAAGCCATTATTCTAAATGAAGTGAAACCAGGCTATAACAGGGACATGGACCTGAGGCTAGATATGAACTCTTGAGTACTCAATATTTCAATTTATGAATGACATGTTTTATTCTAAAAGGACAAAGTTACGGGGCACAGTCTAACAGAGACATTATTTTTCAAATGGCTTTATAAAAACGATGAATAAATGACTGTGCTTGAAATCTGCCACATCGACTAATGGTTTACTGAAAATAGTTATAATAATATAATTGACTCACTTCTAAAAAAGGCACATGGGTTCCATAGGGATATGAATTATGGATGAAAAAGGCCAATGAATGAGAGGGGGAGGGAGAGAGTGAGAAAAGCTCCAAATTAGCTGAATTGTGGTATGTGACCTACCCATTATTCCTTTCACTCCTTTTGCTAATCCCTCACTTTTGTAGCAGAAAGAAATAGGCAACATGGTCCCACAAGGCCCTGGGGGCTTTGCTCATCACTTTGCTGTTTGCTTAAAAAGATCATTTGTAGCTTCTGCTGATGTGGCTCTCTGCATTCTATCCACATGCAACACGCAATTTCTATGCCAGTTCAAAATCTTAGGTGTTTTATATAAAATGGATTAAAAAAACCTCAATAAATGGTTGTGAACTTTGATGGCAAACTTGTAATGGAAGGGGTCACTTGTTGTTCTTTGCTTACACAGCCCAATGGGGGTCTTCTAAGCACTACCACAGAACAAGTAGTAGTATTTATTTACTATTAGATACATATCTGGTCCTATCTGAAAGATTCAAGCGCAGCTTATAATAAAAGAAACTACTCACAGATAGGATTCACCAAACACCCCAAAACCTGAGCACTCGAGTTCCCCCTTTTCCCCTACCCACCATGTCCTTGTCTAAATTCCTATATAAACACCCTCCCCCACCAATTCCAACCACACCTCCAAACCACATCAAGACACAAACATCTCTTTCAAACCAACCCCCATATCCTTCCTATCTACCCCTACTTCAGCCCCAGGTGATCGTTTACCTCTCTACCCTCCATCAGTATCTCCTTCAAGAATGGACTCCCCTATCCTACAGAAGGGCTATAGCTGTCACTCCCCTCTCCCCCTAAAACGCAACTAGTTCCTTCTCCTAAAAAAAAAAAAAAATAGCACACACATTCACCAAAATGCCAATAAGAAAGTAAAAGAAAAAAACATACCCTTAGTCATCACCAAAGGGCATTCCAGGTTGGTACCTACCTAAACAGACCTGCTGGTTTTATGGGACCTGAAGGCTAGCAGGGTTCATCTTCCTCTTTTAGGTGGCTGCAATGGTGCATACGCTGTATACGTAATATACATACATATTTAAGAAAACAAAAATCTTGCCATACACATAGATAATATACATTGTGCACCAACCAACACATTGAAAAAGTAACATTATTATAAATACTGATTTTTCAAAAATGATTTAGGCACTTAAGAAACTAATGGCATAATACAAGTTGGTCCCTTTGTTGCCTTCAATTAAGGCATCGCAGTGCTTAAGATTTAGGTTCTTGGCCCCAGGAGGATGATTAAGAAAGCAGTGTTAGGTGCCTAGATTTACTCGTCAGTCAATATGTATATTGAGGTGCCATCAAAGGGCAATTAAGACAGCCCAGATCCTGAGTAGGGAGCTGCCTACAGCCACCCAATGGGAAATGCTGAATGCAGGGGTATGTCTGAATCTGTACCATACCTCCATCCATCCAGGATCCAGAACCAAGAGTTACCTCATGAATGAACAGCAGCAGTACTCCCTTTTTGCATAATAGTCCAGGGTGTTATCAGTGTGCTTTGACATGTTCTGATTAAACTAATTGAATCTGCTGAAGCATTCTAATCAGAATGCTCCAGCATGCTACAGAGTTTCATGTATGCATTGTCTTCTGTTTCAAAATGGCAGTAGGCGCTCTTTAACTAAAGCTTATTGAATGAGCTTTAGCTAACATGCCCTCACCACCCTTTTCATAGATTTAATAGACATTACGGCTGGAAGGGACCTTGGAAGATCATCAAGTCCAGCCCCCTACCCCAGGGGCAGGAAGTCAGCTGGGGTCATAGGATCCCAGCAAGATAAGCATTCAAATTTCTCTTGAAGGCATTCAAAGTAGGTGCTTGAACCACCTCTGGTGGCAGGCTATTCCAAATCTTGGGGGCTTGGACCGTAAAGAAATTCTTCCTTATGTTCAGCCTGAAAGAGTCCTCAAAGAGTTTGTGACAGTCCTTGTCATCCTTGAGGTGCTCTGGTGAACAGACCCCCAGATCCTGGTGAGCACCCCTGATAAACTTATAGGTGGCTACCAGATCACCACTGAGCCTGTGCTTTTTCAGGCTGAAGTCCCATAGCTCTAAGCCTCTCATAGATTCATAGATGTTAGGGTCAGAAGGGACCTCAATAGGTCATCGAGCCTGACCCCTGCATAGGCAGGAAAGAGTGATGGGTCTAGATGACCCCAGCTAGATGCTTCTCTAACCTCCTCTTAGTATCACAGTATCTGGGGTCAGAAGGGGCCTAGAGCAGGCCATCTAGTCTGACCCCCCGCTAATGGCAGAACAAGTGCCAGGGTCACAGGACCCCAGCCAAGTACCTATCTAATCTACTCTTAAAGATGCCCAAGGTAGGAGCAAGAACAACTTCCCTAGGAAGCT
>JAGPOW010000229.1:8573510-8589686 GCA_030014935.1 Caiman crocodilus | reverse complement strand
TCCCAACCACCGTCTGACATTGGCGGCTCATGTTCATCTTGGTGTCAACAATGACGCCAAGATCCCGTTCCTCCACCGTGCTAGCAAGAGGGGAGCTTCTCAGCCAGTATGTGTGCTGGGGGCTGCTTCTCCCCAGATGCATCACCCTGCACTTGTCCACATTGAATCCCACCCTGTTTTTGTCCGCCCACTCATGTAGTCAGCCCAGATCTCGCTGCAGCCTCGCTCTCTCCTCTGGTGTCCCCACCTCAGCCCACAGTTTGGTATCATCAGCAAACTTGGATAGCTTGCTTTCCACCCCCTCATCCAAGTCTGTGATGAAATACAATGGTTTTTGTGGCTACAATGAATCCTTCATTCTACCTCTTTCCTACATGAAGCAAATGGCATTGTCATTCTGTAGTTGCTTCAGTACAAACAGACTGCAGCTGCAGATATTTAGTGCACAAGTGTTTCAATCTGTATTTTCAAGCATTGGCTAAAAGCAGAGAAGGGAAGTCTCTGTTGTTCAGCTTCATTTGAAAGAGACAATATTATGCAGCAGATCAAATTTGTCTCCTGTCTTCTCTCAATGATATGTTCTTATGTTTTCCTTTAGAGCTGTTTTCCTGCCATCTGTAAGCTCCTGCAATAAAAGCTATTCTCATATTTTTAACTGACTTTTTTAAGGTCCTTTAAGGTATAACACTGTAACTAAGGAGAGGAGATTTTAAGCCACTATCTTGATTGATTTAATAAATAAACTAATTCCATAGGCAAAGATGAATATATACACAAATATGTATAACTCACGATACATTGTGCAATACCAATACTATCCTTAGAAGGAAAAAAACCAGACACACGCGCGCGCGCACACACACACACACACACACACACACACACACACACAAGAAAAAGATCCTCTTGTTTTTTTGAAAATACAGAATCCTGTTTATGCAAGGGAGCACAATGGCAGATTGTGGCTGGTCTCTAGTGGATATCAGAAAAGATGGAGAGTACAAGAAACCTTTCCACCACTCTATTATATTCTCCTATTTAGACATGATTTCAATGTCCAATAACCCTGGTACCAAGTTTACTAACAATGAATGCCAATGGGACTTCTAGTCCCTTCTGGGCTTTCAGATAATATACTACTGATCATAAACAAGAAACTGTCCATTCCTAAATGGATAGCAGATAGCTTACATCTGGGCTCACAACTGTTACCTTAAATCTGTAATGTAGAACTGACAAGAATCAACATACCATAACATTTTAAATACCCAAAAGATCTTTCCTTTCCCAGAGAACATTTTTTTTTTTTATACTTTATACAGCCCACAGCATGGGGTACAGCACAAGAAACCTTCCTTTCTGCTTACTCTGGCAAGATCTATATAAAGACTAGCTAGAATTATAGCCTGTAGACTTTGAGACCATTTTTTTCCTACAGCTCGCTTTACATCTCAAAGGCACATTTTATTCCTGAACTTTCAATTTTGAACCGGGCACGTTCATGAAACAAGGATAATGACACCTGTAAACCAACCAGTATGTGGTAGCCAGCCTAATATATTCTCAGGCTATAAAGAACACATTATTTTTAATACCTAAATGATCTGATATGCATACAGAAGTCTGTAAGAAGAAACAACTGTATAATAAAAGCAAAAACTTAGGGGGACATTATCATTTCTGTGGAGAATTATTTCCAGGTATTTATGGGAAAGAAAAATGAAACATTTCAAAATTAAAATTCAGAGCCTCTGGTATACAGGACCTGTAGGATGAAGGAGAGACCTCTGCCATTCCCATGTTCTGGTCTTATAGCTGGCTCTCCCAAATAGGTCTCTTTCTGAATGAGATAAAAATGGGGTAAAAAGAGAAAATCACTGTAGTATTTATACATCCAGAGATAGTCACCTCTAAGGGCAGCCTTAACTAACATTTGTTTTATATGTTATATACAAGTATTCACTCTTATTGATTAATCCAAGAAAATTCAAAGTCCAAGGATAGTTTTGACCCAATGCTTTTACAAACCATACATACCATGCACCCTTTAATATACTCCACATATGCATACAAAAATTAGGGAATACACAGACATGATTTTCCATGCAAATATTGTTGTTTAAACTGGGTTTGGATACATTCAGAACGGTTAAATTCAATTCATGTTGTTAGTCCTCTCAAATGTAAAGTCTTTTGCTTTGGTGCTTTCAGAGCTTCATCAAGCTCTTCTCCAACACACTGAAGCTGAGCCTCAAGGCAGCAATGAATTAAAAAATCTTGACAGTCAAGACCTCAAGATGGAAAAAATAAATTTAATTCAATTCACCATAGAAACTCTGTAACATGTGGCCATCTTTATTCATTTAAGAAGAGATTTTAGGGATTGGCGTGCAATAGTATCCCATTTAGATTGTGAAGGATGAGTGGCTCTTGATGTTGAACTGCAACTCTTTCTTCAACTGGCAACCAGTGACACATTACAATGGTTACTTTATTTCCACATTTTACCTGTTTGAAGATAACCAGCCTGCTAGGCCTCTGACTCCTCATGAATTAATTTCAAGTTTTGCAAATAGTAATGTGTATAAATTACCAAGGGAGAAAGATTCCTCAAAATGCTTTTTAAATAATATGTGAAGATTGCTGCCTTCCCAAACACACTAACTTTCACAATTAGGTGTCCTTTATTGGACATATTTATTTTTCTCTCTTCTGCATTTTCTCCTATCTTTTATTAGGGAGTTTCTGTTTACACTGCTGAAGGTAAGATACATGCTTGCAGTAGGCCTTAATCACTTCCTTGATCCAGATGTTGGACATGTGTAAATCAGTATAGCTTCCATGAAGATCTGCTGCTTTAAATTTTATAAAGATAGGAGTTATTGGAAAATGTGTAATTTCAAGTTAATTTTAAACAAAAATTAAATATGTTTCTTAGTCTTTGTTTTTTAAATGTATTCAAAGGAGATTTTTTTTTCATGAGCGGCAGTGATGTATTGTTCCTGTGTCAGCTCTACTGAAGCTTTATATCCCTTATATGCCTTCAAGGCTCTAGTACTAGGCCAAAAGATGGTTAAATCGTATTAAATTCCACTACTGTATATGACATTTTTTTACTAAGGACAAGTAGGAAGAGACCAACACAAACATTTTTCACATATAATATGTTCTAAATTTAGAATCTGAACTCAGATTGCCAGAGTAAAAGGGTAAATATTCATTGCCCTATCTTACAGTGTTTATTCTCTACCAGGTTAGAGTGTGTTATTTGTATGGCATTTTGCATGCTTTCAAAGTGCTTTACAAGAGAAACAGCGTTTATAGAATGAGCTAAACCATGAACCTTAGATATGCACCTAGAATGGAGAGTTTGAGAGAAATGAATTGCTTAGAAAAAAGACACACTTTAGAAAGCAAAGGTAGGGTTTTTTTCTTTTTTTGGAGTTCAAGGCAGTAGCAGAACACCAATGGCAACCTACAGGAGTAGATAATGCACAGCAAACTCAGAGGATGATCAATAAGTTATCAAGCCTGGAATGAAATAACCTATCAGGATGGTAATACTTTATCAGGTGAGTGCAAAAAAAGAAACAGTAGAGCAGCCAGAAGATGTAAGAAAACTTGAATAAAAAGACTTTGATCTGAACTCTGTGATGACAGAACTCAAGATTTTATGCCTGGATGAGTCAGTACTGAAGTGAGACTTCTGGACTTTTTAGACTGTCAACTCTCAGAAGTTACTCTGGAATCAGTTACTGTGGAATCGCATACTGCTCTGACTCAGGCAGGGAGCCACTGGCTACCTCCTTAGCACTGCAGTTGCAGGAGTGTGTGAAAGAGAGAAAGCATATTTTGTGTAGTATTCTGCATGTTGAAACTCAGATATGTATAGATAGCATGCATCTTGGGAGATATAAAAGCAGAGGACATAGTATGTGAGGATGTTATAATTAGATTGACCTAACTAGGTAGATCTATGTGCTGATCTGTCAGATATTAGGGGAGGATGGAATGGACCAAACATAGCTGACCTGATGTAACTTAGTTTACCAGAGGGGGTGTACTAATTTAGATTAGGAATGGGTGAGCCAGATCTAGCAAATATTTGTACATATTCAGAGTACAGCTCCCGGGCTGGGAAAACCCAGCCACTTGCCCCAGCTCCAGGGCTGTGTTTTTCCAGCCCCTCCCAACCTGGCTGGGCTATTTTTAACCCCCTGATTCTTCTACCCTGGACAGACAACCCTTCCTCCAGACCTACCAGCCCTTCCCTCCCTCTCAGCATCAATCCCCGCAATTCCTTCAGCAGACTCAATAGCCCCTTTCTTGCCCACCACCCTCCCCTCCATTGGCTTACTTACATTGCATTCCCAGTGTGGCTCCCAGCACTGGTAAACATGTACATAGGCAGGACCTGATTTATAATCACACAGCTTAAAGTAAGCCGTGTAATCATAGATCATATCCCAGGAATATCTACACCTACCTATCCTTAGTTATAGCTTGTTGAAAGCATCTTAGGGTATTAGGATATATTTCAATAACATACTGCAAAGTATATGCTACTTAAGTACAGTCACTGTGCACAGCTCAAAACATTAAGCTCCAAGAAAAAAGAGAAAATAGTGGCTTCTTATGCACAGCTCAATGTTTTTTTCCACTTAGGATGACAATCAAAAGGATCTTCAGCACTGGATGAGGTGCTGATGTACCTCTGAGTAAATGGATATGATTTCTGTTACAACTTAGTAGAGCTGCCACACACACTCTAAGAATTCACAAATGCTTATGAAGTTTATTTTGATTGAAATGCTGCTGTTTTCAATCTTTAGAAAATGTTGCAGAATAAAGTATAAAGTAACACTCAGGACAATATTATGTATGCTAATCAATTTCTCCAAGTCCTAACTTACCCAGCTGTAATCAAATCATCATATATTTTTTACCTTTATATTAACTGCTGCTTCTAATTCTCTTGATGTTTTTTGTCAGTGGAAATGACATTTGAGCATAGTGGGGTGGCAGAGGTCTTTTCTGAGCATTGAAGAAATGTCTGCCAGTAATAAGGGATTACTACCAGTAAATCAGTTCGTACCAAGCCAAAGCTAGCTCTTTTCAAGGTTCAAAAGTTTAGCCAGCTTTTAATATTCATTTTTGCAAAAGCTTGCATGTCCAAGTTCCAAAAGTAGTTGTTGTGGAAAACAATGTGCTGAAAAAGTTTTGCCTGTCCAGAAGAGGGAAGTATTAGAACATGTTAATCTAAGCAGTCCCTTCATAGCATATGATCAAGGAAGCTGCTGCTTTTGAAAGTGTATGCATCTCTGATTTAGTTAGTCTGTAAGGTGCAAATCTACCTTGCCTTCTGCCTGGCTTCAGAATAATGTACCTAACTATTTCTCTCTGGTCTAGGAAGACTGACAGCCCAATTTTGTTGACTCAGGAGGTTTGGATAAGATTCAGATAAGCATTGGATTCTTATCCAAACTTACCCTTTAAACCTTTTGAGGTTCATTTATCCCTATAGCTAAACTGACTAGTTTAATTAGCTCCGAAGATTCAGATCAGGTGTTCACTGCTTACCTCTACTACCCACAATGTTCTCATTTGAAATTCAAGGTTCAGATTATATTTAATAAATGGTAACTCTTTCAGTGCAAGTGAACAGGGGTGATCAGTTTATAGAGGTTTTGAAAGGGCATATTTTTTACTTTTTGTGTCCATCATGCTTGCTTTTCCATTTTTTTTTTTTTTTAAACAATTACTACCAACCCATCTACTATGGATTTAATCATAGTGGTCTGTGTCTCATTGGCATCCCATAATTCAGCACATTAATGCTGTGCTAGACTTCACTAGCTCATCCTTTCAAGGGGTCAGTGGTTTATGTGCAAAGAAAATGAGTTCATGCATTCTACTTTTCATAGGAGAATCTGAGTCTTTTACTAACAAAAGAGCAGCAAGTAGCAACATAGTTTCCAGGATGAAAGAGAAAGTGGCAAAGGGAAAAGACCCAGGGCTAGATAATATACTCAAATCATGTATATACTTTTGAATGTATGCAAACCATGACTGGTGTGCATGCAATTACAAGCAGCATGGATAGTAGGCCTGCCTGCATGTATGTGTACATAACCCTCCTTAGAGTATGCAAAAACAAAAAAAAAAGAAGGCGGGGGAGGGGGAAGCAGCCCTGTAAATTTTTCCTGTAATGTTGTATATTAATTTAATGAAAGTGAAACTAAATGAAAAGGGACCTTTTCCTCTGTTCTTGATTCTGACTAATTCCCCCTCTTCCTCCATAGAGTCTGCCACATTCTCCGTACAGGCTTGTGCTGCCCTTTTGCTGCAGACTGCCTCTGGCTTGTTTATTCCGCCAGTATTTGTTCCTCTTCTCCCCATTTGCTTGCTTGGCTGCCCATGCTTTAACTCTGCTCTCTGAATGGGGAATGTCTGGAAAACACACAGCAGTGAGGAGGCACTCTGAGCAATAAGCAACAGCTGAAACAGGAGTGAGCACTGTAAATAAGTAGGCAACATGGTTGGATGTTTGTACTGCATAACATTGGAATATGCATCTAACAAGAATAAAAGTCTTGTTAAATTACCAACCCTGATAGGAAGGGGTCACTTTTATAGGTAATGGGGTGAGCTCAGTTTCCATACCTATTCAATCATTTGTCTTTTCCTAAAATGGCAGGTTAATATTTAATGCTGAGTTGATTTTGAAAGCGTGGATCCTCCTCCATTTAGGACTGGATCGAGGCCATCACCACATTTCACACAGGGCAGAGGACAAACAGTGATACTTTTCCATCACAACCAAGTGGATTTTTGACACAGATTTATTAACCCCTATTATACTCGACAAGTCATGGGTGACAGCATACTGGCCTCTTTTCTCTCTGTCTCTGAGAGTAGGTGTGATAAAGGTTTAGGGATTCCTCTTCTCATTTCTGACAAGACTGTCTATACTTTTGTTTAGTAATGCAAAACTCCAGAACTCTTGGTTCAGAAATTATACCTTTTATTAAACCAACCTTTTTATATTTTTTGAACATTTTCATTAGACATATGGTGACGTGAATGCTTTCTATTGAAGGAAAACCTCATTCCTTATAATCAGAATCATACAAGTCCACACAGATGTTCTCCCTCCACCCCCCAGCACATACTTTCTTCTGTTTATAAATGCTTCTCAAGTAGCATATTATCTTTTTTTAAACCATTTCACTTGAAATGTATTAAATGGTACCATAGGCAAAGCTTGTCAGTCTGAAAACTTATTCATGATACTCTGAACTATAAACTATAAAGTAAAACTGTACAGTGAAACTTGAGCTAGGTATTATTTTTATTATGCTATCTTGTGTTTTAAGATGTTGACATCTCTGGCTGTATGCTGGGTACAAATCTGATTCACTTTTATTATAGGACTTGACCAGCTTGGTCTGCTTCAGTCCTGTAAAAAGTGTCACTCTAGAATTAAGTGAACTGCTTCAGTCAGCCTGAACAGTACATAAAAAAGCAATATTGATTTTTGTGAGCGTATGTACCAGTCTTGGCCTTTCTCTGCATGCCAGTAGAGAATCACCTTGTATTTAATGCATGCACTTTGATAGGTAGAGTGGAAAACTACTCCCCACACAAATACCTCATCCCTTAAGCAGCTCATTAAAGCTCTTTTCATGGATTTCACAGACTTACTATCATTTCAGATAGCAGAAACTGATCCTGGAATTTTCTTTTTAAACCTCAAATGATGTAAACTTCAAAATACAATGACTTAGGAGTGAAGTGTAGTTGTGGCCTACACTTATCAACAGAGTTTACTTCTCTAAATCACTTGTCATGGTGGAGGAGGAAGCAGGGGGGAATAGGGATAGAGAGGGTAATTCACAAAAAAAAAATTCAGGAGGGCAGGGAAAATTTCTAAAAGAGACCATCTCTGGAGGAAAATGATATTGCCTGAATTATTTCTACAGAATTCCACCCAGCATTCATCCTTGATGCAAACAAGTGTTTCACTTCTTTTTTTTCTGTAGTATAAGCACACATGTATCATATTCCTGATCAGCAAGGCCTGGAAGTACAGTTATTTCAATGAGCTGGAAGCAGCCCTCATTTAAAGAAATGCATCTCATAACAAGAAGCACTGTACACCTATATTTTCCATACTAATGGTATGAAAAGCTTTTCCCTTTGTCTTGGCTGGCTATATACAGATCAATAAAGCGTGTCTACTTGTTTGATTGAATCTGAGACTTATGGGGTTGTTTTCCTGTTGTAAACATTTGTCTCTTCGTGGGCTTGACTCTGCAAAGAGCAGAACCTGAGAGCACGGGATGTAATCGGCACTTGAAAGAGTAGGTCCTCCCATCTGTTTAAGAGTGAAACATTTCAGGAAAACATTCATTCTTTCCTCAAATTACCAAGCCAGTGATTTGTTTTAGGGAACTTGCATTTAAATTACTTCTGCATTAAAATGCCAACATGAGGAGAATGATGATTTAAATTATTCTGATAGAGGAGTCATGTTCCTTCAGGAACAATCATATAGTGAGTAACTTTGTTTTGTAAATCTGACGGAGTATGTCAGCCTTACCTATAGGGGCAAAATGGAAATGTTTTTTTTTAATTTCTTTCAAGCAAGACAAACTATATTGCTGCCTTACTCTTTTCTTCATTGGTCTAGGTGGAATTCTGAGAGGAAGATAAGACTCTCCCTGTAGATGTAATTCTGAAATGTGCATCTTTGCATTTGAAAAAAAATTATGATGGTGGACTTGCCTACATTTCAGAGGCCCTGTGTTCCACTACATAGGACATCTGACTGTGAATAAGGACAACTGAAATTTACGCCTGTCTACAATAACTTTGAGTAAACTTACCGATATCCTAAGCATGATCTGAACAATGGTCATGCAGAGAAAGGAATGCTAATGATCCACAGTTATGGATGTTGTATAACAATCTATATTATGTAAGACTAGGGATAAATTCAGAAGGTTGCCATTGTCTTGTGTTTAAGCAGATCTTGTGGTTAGTTCCCAGGCAGAATCTCTTTGTATAGCTTTAAATACAGTCAAAACATTTCCATACTAGGAAACATTTCCATACTCCTCATGTCCTACTTGATGGGTATCATACATTTTGGTACCTCTCAGTTGTATCTTCTTCTTTAAAATCTCCAATGGCTTATTCAAATTCCCCATCAGAGAACAGACACTGTGACATTGGACCAACCAAAACAGCCTGATTGCCTGTAATAAAACAGTCAATGACCTATTCTTAGTCAGTTTGAAGAGTAAAAACAATACACAAAATAATCTGAGTAGTGAATGCATTCTGAATAATCATGATCTGGTGACAATCTTTTGGTGGGCAGAAACAGAAATTTAATTCATTGACTACATTATGTGCTGTAATTTATTTTCTCATTTCTGTTTCTAAGAGTAAAATCAATTTTCCTTGACCTAAGTTTTCACAGAAGTCTCAGTGCTTGGTCCTTTTCGAGTTTGACTAGAGAAAACTATAGTATGTCTGTAGAGAGCAGTGCTGTATTAGCAGGAAGAACAAAGAAGTAGATTAGATGAGCCACTGCAGAGGGTTTTTTCCCATTTTTGCATGCTTTGTAAAATTCATAAGTGGTTTAGCAGGGAACTTCAGTGAGCTAAAACACAAAAAGGAAGCTTACAAGAAGTGGCAAACAACAAGGGATGAGTATAAAACTATTGCTTGGGCAAGAAGGGATGAAACCAGGAAGGCCAATACGCAACTGGAGTTGCAACTAGCAAGGGGCATGAAGGGTAAGAAGGGTTTCTACAAGTATGTGAGCAACAAGAGGAAGATATGGGAAAATATGGGTCCCTTACTGAATGGGGGAGGCAACCTAGCAACACAGATGATGTGGAAAAGGCTGAAGTACTCAATGCCTTCTCCATCTAAGTCTTCACAGCCAAAGTCAGCTCCATGACTACTGCGCCTGGCAATACAGTCTGGGGAGTATGTAAGCAGCCAACAGTGGCAATAAAACAGGTTAGGGATTATTTAGAAAAGCTGAATATGTGCAAGTCCATGGGGCCGGACATGATGCGCCTGAGTATGCTGAGGGAGTTGACTGATGTGACCGCATAGCCACTAGCCATTATCTTTCAAAACTTGTGGTGATCAAGGGAGGTCCCTGACAACTGGAGAAAGACAAATATAGTGCCCGTATTTAAGAAAGGGAAGAAGAAAGATCCAAGAATCTACAGACTTGTCAGCCCACCTTAGTCCCTGGAAAAATCATGGAGGAGATCCTCAAAGAATCCATTTACAAGCACTTGGAGGGGAAGAAGGTGATTAGGAAAAGTCAGCATGGATGTACCAAGGACAAGTCATGCCTGACCAACCTGATTGCCTTCCATGATGAGATGACTGGCTCTGTGGATGCGGGGAAAGCAGTGGATATGATACCTTAACTTTAGCAATACTTTTGATAAAGTCTCTCACAACGTTCTTGCAAGCAAGCTAAGTAAGTACAGGTTGGATGAAGGGACTTTAAGGTGAAGAGAAAACTGTCTGGAGCATAGGGCTCAAAGAGTAGCAACCAATAGCTCAATTTCTAGTTGGCAGCTGGTATCAAGGGGTCAATCCTAGGGCTGTTTTTCTTCAATATCTTCATCAACAAGCTGAAAGATTGGATGATACCAAACTGGGGGCTGGAGGGATGGAGCAGATAGCAGATATACTGGAAGGTAGGGCTAGGATTCAGATAAACCCTCAACGAATTGGAGAAGTGAACCAAAAGAAATCTTATGAGGTTCAATAAGGACAAGTGCAAATCCCTATACATAGGATAGAATAATCCCATGTACAAATACAGGCTGTAGAATGACTGGCTAAACAGTAGGTCTGCAGAAAATGACCTGCATGCTACAGTGGACAATAAACTGAATATGGGCCAACAGTGTGCCCTTGTTGTGTAGAAGGCTAATGGACTACTGGGCTATATTAGTAGGCATGTTGTTGGCAGATCAAGGGAAGTGATTATTCTCCTCCATTCAGCACTGATGAGGCTACATCTGAAATACTGTCAGTGTCAGTCCTGTCACTACAGAAAGTATGTAAACACATTGGAGAGAGTCTAACAGAGGGCAATGAAAATGGTTAGGGGGCTGGGGTACATGACTTCTAAGGAAAGGCTGAGGAAATTGAGCTTTAGTCAGGAAACAGAAGACTGAGAGGGGATTTAATAGCAACTTTCAACTACCTGAAGGGTGGTTCCAAAGAGGATGGGACTAGACTGTTCTCAGTGGTGACAGATGAAAAAATGAGAAGGAATGGTCTCAAGTTGCAGGAGGGGATGCTTAGTTTAGATAGTAGGAAAATCTTTCACAAGGAGGGGGTAGTAAAGCACTGGACCAGGTTACCCAGAGAGGTTGTGGACTCTCCATCCTTGGAAGTTTTTAAGACCTGGGTAGACAAAGCCTTTGCTGGTATGATATAATGGGTGATGGTCCTAGTTTGATCAGGGGGTTGGACTAGATGACCTCCTGAGGTCCTTTCCATCCTAATTTTCTATGATTCTGTGATTCTAGGGTAGAGTATGAGGATAACATCGAGGTAGAAGGTGAGACCAACAGGAACTGGAATTAATTATATTATATGGAATTCAGTTGATAGGATTGATTTTAATTTTTAATCCTCCCCAGGTGTAATATGGCAATAATGCTTGGAATAATAGCGTTATTTAAAATATATATATGGTGAAAACACTAACTTAGGTTCAGACATACTATGTCAGGATTCATTTATTTATCTGCACCTGGTAATATACACATATCTACCTCATCTTCCTCCCGGATATTCAAAACAACTGATTTATTAGAAAGTTTTCCTCATTCCAAGTCAGAGCTAGACTAATAACCTTGCTCAGTTTGAACAATATGGTACCAAAGATTAGTTGCTGTTTATGGTGTTAAGTACCTTTTAATGTAAACTGAACAGTAACAACTGAGCCATGATTGATTTAATTTGAACTTTATGAATTTTTCTCCACAGTGCTTATTCTGATCACGATCTATCACTGCACATAATTTTATAACGTTCAGGTATGAGAGGGAAACATCTCTTAGCAAGTATTTATAATTTAACATAGTTTCAATATTGAAAGACAATTAGGCTTGTGCATTGGAAAACTACAGTTTTCTCATTCACACGGAAGGAGTCCTGCTATAGTGCTAGTTTGTGAATCTTCATCTCTCTCCCTTATTCTGCAAAGGAGCTGGTGTAATTACTCTGTGAAAGGAGAATAGCATTTGCAGTCAATCCCAATATCTATGGGCTTCCCTTCTTTTCCAATACAGCAATGTACTTCTGCAGATTCACTCGGCATTGTTTTTCCCCCTGTGCGACTCCATCCAAAATAAACACAAGTATAAATCAGAATGTTTTTTTAAGCTTAATAAAAATGGGGGGCCCTTTAAAAGGAGATATAATATTAATAACCAGTGCTTTTTGTGTACCCTCCCTAGTGCAACATTACATTTCTGCAACACTTGCTAATTCGGATAAATAATCCTGAAAGTCAAGTCATACTTTCATTCAAAGTAACCTTGTCCTTTGCTTGAGGTGAGTTTCCTGGAATTTCTTGTGGCTATCTGACTAGGTGCAAGAGCCCTTCATGCACAGAAATTCTTCTAAATGGTGAGCATGTTTTTTGTCAATGGCAGCCAAGAATTCCACTGTAATTCAGTAGCACTGTACAGTATAATACATGCGAGACACTTAATTTCACTCAGACAAGGGGAATAAACAACAGAAGAATTCACAAAATGCATAAGCAAATAAGTGAGCAAAATGGAATGATACTGAGCTGTGTCAATGCATGCTGCATTAATAAGCATAGTTCACTTCCTGAAACAGACACTTTATTTAAAGCAGAGCTGTTGCTTTGATTTGTGTGGTAGCTGGAAACTGATCTTAATTTTCAGCAGCTTTATCATGAACCTCAAAGTTTCAAACTGATGAGGCATTTGCATATATATTAGGGAAGATAACACAATGGCTCTTTTATAAGTACATCCTGGTATTTTATTATACACTACAGGTGATCATTTTGAAGAGAGAAATGAGTCTGCTATCACATTTCTGAAGATATGTCCTAGAATACATTACAAATCCTAATTGAGACCATTATTTTCAAATGCCCACAGACTTGGGTTGCTTTATAGACCTATAAAAGCAATTTATTACATAGGCAAACTTAATTTCAGAGGGAAATTTTTATTTCTATCTGATAGGCTGGATTACAGCTAGTGCCTGTTACAAGTTAAAAGAGAGGACAGAAGACGGAAATAAGAAAAGGTATAAGTCTAAGGGCTTAGAGGGAAAAGAAATCTATTACAAGGTGAGGGTGATACTCAAGATTCAGTCTGTTAAGTCTGGTCCTTTATTTACATTCACATTTAAGCAAATTCATTTTTCAGTCAGGTAACATGGACTTGAAGGAAGGCTTTTTGGTGAAAACAAAAAACAACATAAGGATTTCTATTAGGTGTTCAAGAAAAATGTAGCTAATCATTTCCATGTAACATGTAAGATATTTGCCCCTCAGATCATTTGTTTAGCTAAATTCAACATACGTCTATGGCTGAAAATAAATATTTTAGATGTGAAATACTACCACTTTTTCATATCTACATTTGACAACTTTGTCTCCAAGCTCCCATAAAAGCCCAAGAATATACCCATTATTCCCAATTCCTTTGTGCATTTTAACCAAAGAAAAGAATTTTAATATTTGCTCTGGGAAATCTGTTTTTGCCTCCTGTAACTGATTGCCAGTTATAACCATGTCACTATGCAAGTGGAAGACACATGTACATTTAGTGAATAAAATAGGTTTTTGATCTATAAATAATGAATACTACCCGGTCATTTAAGTGTCCCCCAAGGAGATTCTGGGGCGTGGCATAATTACCATTGTGTGAAAATGAAATATGTGGTTGTACCAGTTGATGCAATGGCACATGGTTATTCAAAGGACTATAAGTATTCCTACTGTAGTTCAGGCCAACACATACATTAGGCAATAAAATGCAGTTTATATAACATTGCTACATAGCTATGCTTATATGCACTTATACTTAGGATGGTTCAACAGTTTGGGCTTTTTCTCAAGTTAGAAAATAGGCAGCCATCGATTAGAAGAGATCTGTGTACTTACAGGGTATTTCCTTTTCTGGTTTCATACTTATTATTAAAGACAGTAAGTTGCTAAATATGTCCTGGATACGATGGGATTTAAATGTGCATGCTAATAAACAAGACAACATCATAATTTAAGATTGCAAATCCTTGGGATGGACCATCTCTCAGCATATGTCCTATATACTCTCAGCTTGCCTAACGTAATGGGACAGTGGTTTCAGGTGAAGTATGTAAGTGTTACTTTAAATAATAGATAAATAATAAAAATATCAACAAAGGATCAAAAGTGAGTTTCAAGTACCACATCTACCTGAGCCTTTTTGTTCATTTTCCATGAACGATCAAGTCCTTGAGTTTTATTAGCATCAATATTCACAAAAGCTGAATTAAATGAGTGAAGCCCAAATGCTTGAATAGTCTCCAAGAGTAACTTCAAATATCATATTAGCTTGTAAAATTGCTAGTGCAACTTACCAGGTAGTTGTATAACTCATCTGATCATATATCACAAATGTATGAAATACTGAACTATATCACCCTCTCTCTTTCTTATGGTGTCAGATATCAACTTCCAAATCTGTTACTGCCTGGTATTATCACTCAATGTGCAGAGTCCCTCTAACCCATCTGGGCATTTAACACAAGATTGCAGCTCTTGATTAAGTGCTGTGCTGTTTGTTGAACACCACATTCATTGATGCAGGCTAAGGACAGAAATGACATGTAAACCTGTATAAGTGATTGGAAACCAGTTCAAATCTATAGTACAACAAAAGTTCAGTGCATATAAACAGCTTCAGAATGGCCCAAACCAGTTTGGATGTAGTATCAGACTTAAGTGATATAGGTTAAATTGATTTATTGAAGTTCTGTCCCCAGATCCCCTCCAGATTCAAGTTAACCCACCATTTTCCCAGCATCCCAGGATGCTTTGAACCTTCCCTGAAAACCCCTCCCCACCACCTTGCTGGGTGGGTGAGCTAGCCTTGGCCCAAGTTGTCTGCTACAGTCAAGCAGGGAGGTGTGCTTTAATGCCCCTCAGCTTCTGGCCTAGGCCACTGCAGGCATATGGCTGAATGTTCAGAATCAAAACTGAATGTCTGTTCACTTGCTGATCAGGTCAATCTGTGCAGCTTAGACTAACCTGCTAAGAATGAATCAATTCAGCCTCAGACTTTTTTGACTCTCTGTAATTAGCCACAGTGACTACCTTCTGGTGGTGCCTCCTGTGAGCAGCTGTAAGGTAAATCTTAAAGTCAGTACCAAGCCAATCAGACTTTCAATTTTTCCAATGTTGATACAATATACTTTCCAATTTGGCTATGTAACATATGGGTTGTATATCATGACATATGGACTATATTACCCTATATAATTATACAATTCACCTACTAAGAACGGTCTCTTGAATACGCTTCATGTCCTTCCATGATACCACATGTAGGCCATGTACAGATGAAATGAGGGGCATGTGTGTATGACATTTTAAAGTGGGCTAAATGCTTTTGAACTGCTTTAATGGTGTCGGTGGTTGCATGACTCAGCAGCATACTGTGCATTAATTCCAACCACTGTAGGAAATTTGGTGGCGTAATGCTCCTTGAATGACTTGGAATGCGGCAAACTAAAACTTTAGTTTGCCCCTACAGCTGCGGAGTGAAGCACTGGGCTCTGTACAGATCAGGGGCCCTGCAGGAAGCCCTGCAGGCAGCCTGACAGCAGCCTGGGAAAGCAGCTCCACCCAAGAGAAGTGGCAAGCTTGATTTCCCCACCCCACCCCTGTGCTTTGGAGCCTGCCTGCCTGCCTGCCTGAGCTGCATGGGGGCTTGATGCTTCCCTCCATGACCGTGATGCTCCGCAGGACTGCCCAAGTCCGGTGCCTGCAGATCATAGTATCATAGTATCTAGGGTCAGAAGGGGCCTAGAGCAGGCCATCTAGTCTGACCCCCCGCCAATGGCAGGAACAAGTGCTGGGGTCACAGG
>JAGPOW010000229.1:8529185-8563286 GCA_030014935.1 Caiman crocodilus | reverse complement strand
ATTTGTTTTCAGGATAGTAGCCCAGTCATCTTCTGAAGTAACCTTGTCCCTTGTTATAATGTTCTTGTGTGGTAAATTCTAATTGTTTGTCAAAGATTAATTCTGGATGTTTCAGACATCTATATTAGCCCTACACCCCAGATCCAAGTCATGATCTGGTCTCTTACTACAGGGACTCAGTTATCTCCTGCAAAATGACAGAAGTGAACCTTCAGCCTTAGAGCAGTGTATCTCAGCCTGTGGGTCCCGACCCAAAAGTGGGTCACAAGAGTATACGAAAGGATTGCAAACAAACTGAAAATTGATCAACAACATTTAAAAACTGTGTTGTCCTTTAAAGGAGAAAAATGTGGGAAACTGTGGCTTTTCCCTTTCAGGCTGGCAGAGTTCCAGCCTGCAAGGGCTGCTTGGGTCCCCTCCTGCCCCACATACCCACCACCTGCCCCACACACTTGGGGGCTGGGGCCTCGGGTTGCTGTACAGCGGTTTCAGATTGAGAGGCACTGGGTCAGGAGTGGTTATCAACGTTTTCAGATGGGTCCTGGTAGAAATAAGGTTGAGAAGCACTGCCTTAGAGGAACTCACAATTTTTTCTACCTTTTCAACATCCTGTAGGCTCATAATTTAAAAGCATTGGCCTCATACTGCATTTTATAGGGATTGTAGTAGTCCTCACATTTCTGTAATGCAGTTTTACTTTAGCCTCCTCTGCCTGAATTATCTATATTCTATAATCTATCTGTTACCTATAATCACAGATTACTAGAATTTGACTGCCTGTCTTCTTCCTAGAATCCACTGGTGCAACTTCCTGCAAAGCAAAGAGCCCCAGGCAGGGAAACCATATGGCTAAGACTTCCCCCTGCTGAAGTGTCTCTCTTGAATAGAGCTACAGTGGCTCCATGTGAGACCATGCAATTAGGCTACATGGTCTCTGCAGTTAAACACTGTTCTCTGCCTAGAGGGGGAGGCATATGGGGAGACCACTAGAGATTTGGTGGGTGGGAAGGAGTAGAGCAGTTGGGACCTGTGCATCCTGGGATGCTGGAAGGATGAAAGTAAGACATTTTGTTTCCCCAGATCATCCATGCAATGTCCCATAACATCCCGGGCAAATCAAAACAAAGATAAACCTCACATGTAGTGCAATATCTTTGAAACATGTAGAGGGTACCAAATGTGTAGTGGTGGTATAACACATCTGAACTAATGACTGCTCTCATTTTAAATGCCTTTATGGTATTTTTAAGGTAACCTGTGCCAAAAGTATGACTGAAATCTGTCTCGCTCAGTGTTTGAATTCAAACCAATAACCAAAGCATAACACGAGTATTCACACAACACCTTCAGTGGTTCCAACTGCCTTGTGCAAAAGCTTGCTAAACACAAAGAAGGCAGTAGGATTTTGCAGCATGTAAATCAGCATATAATTTGGCCCTTAATCATTCGTTTTAATCTGTTTTATCTAATTCCTACAGAGCAAACCTTGTAATCAGACTCTTTCTTTAGTGACTACATTAAATGATTTATTGCTTTCTTGAGCAGGTCACACCAACTAGGAGCTCTGCAGTCAATTTATCTTGCTAAGGTGATTTGCTGTAGCTTGCTACACTGTCATTACTGCTCTTTATGGTATATGCAGATTTTTTTTTCTCTCCTCTCTATGCATACATGAAGATGCGTCCATCACTTTTCTTCATTTCGCTCGGCATTTTAAAACATTTTTCTTTTGCATACTAATGCACCTTGTGACTAGTGCCACACAAAGGGAATTCATTTTTCTCAGAGTTAGTGTACTGTACATATGTTCAATACGTTCCCTAGGATGAATTATGCCATTGTGCTCGATGGTTATGCTCTGTTGCCAAAGAAAGCCATAATATATGTGTGCAATTTGAATTTGTAATCTCAACAAGCAATTAAAAAAAAAGAAAGAAAGAAATCACTTCACAGAATTCCAGAGCAGTTGTTAAAATGCTGGGCAGTTTTCCCAAGATAATTCACATTGCCTAGGAAGAATATGGGACTGGCCATGACATGTTGTACATGTAATCTTTTGATAAAATTAGGAAAACTAAGTTCACAAACTCTACAGCATTTTAAAAATGAATCTACTAGTTGGATAAATGCTTGCCTGATTGTTCTGAAGGCTGATGTCTTCTGCTTCCCTGAATGGGCACAACACGGACAATTGTGTAGCTCAAGCTTCTACACAAGGCCCTGTTAACACCAGAAACAAAAACAAAAACAACTGAATTTGTTCTTCAGTCACAGTTCACCTGCTCTTCTGCTGAACTTGGCAACATTGTCAGTGTAAACAGAGGAAGGCAATTTATGCCATCTATTTTCATGAGGCTGTGGCAAAAATGCCCAAATCTCTTTCTACAATATCTAAATGGTTTCTAAAATGTGAGTGACTGCATCACTGCTGGTAAATAAGAATATTTTTCCATGTTAGCATGTAACCCAAGTGCTTTGAAACAGTTTTGGAAGAAAGAATTACTGAGGAGTTAGCAAAATATTTAACTCTGTGTTGAGGCTAAAAGACAGTGATGCAGATGCAACATCCATTGGAAAACTCCTTTTGTAGAAACTGCTGAATAGCCACCAGATGGTTTCAACATTAATCCCTGATCCTGCATGCTCTCACACAAGGTAAGGCTACTTTTCCTGCATAAAGTCCCACTGAAGTCAACTGAATACCAGGTGGGCTTTACCAGTAAGGTCATCTATATTCAAGAACTTGCAGAATTGGGGTGTTTGTCCATATAATCATTATGCGTTATAGTCCTTTAGCTGATGCTCCTTCTTTTTAAGGTCTTGTTTTTGACAGGGACTGTCCATGTGATTCTTAAAATAACCAGATATTTTTTAATCGGTCAGCTTGTGTGTCTGCATTCACTGAAGCAGTGAATGTTTTTTGAGCAGAAAGATCAAAATCCATTGCAAAAGAATTGCCATCAGGAAGCCTCACCCCAGAAGATAAGAACCTAAAAACTTTTTAGGCATGACTTCTCAATGTAGTAAAATAAAAATAAATAAATGAATGAATAAATAAGACTTCGACAATGCCTTGTGGTGCTTTGGCAGCCTGTCTACAACTTCTGGCCACTGCTAATAGGGGCCTATAGTCATTCCTATGTTAAATCACAAAGTCAGTTTGCCCTGACTTGTGCGGGAGAAGGATTAGGACTTTGATGAGCTCTTGTAGTAAATACTCTGATGATTAGAGTGGCTATGACCATATAAGTTCTAGCTGCTAATCATGATTGTATTGTTCTTGTTCTGTAGCTGAACTCGGATACTAATGAGAATAATACACATACAGTCTTTCATACAGCTGTGTTTAAGTGTATTCTCTGTATGAGAAAGCATAAAAATAATGAAATAATGTCAACAGTCGTGTCATTTCTAGTTTTCTGGCTGATAAAGAATGCCAAGATGAAAAATGCAGAGCCATAAAGACCCAAGGACAGGACCTATTTTTACTTATGCTAAGAAATCGATGCAGATCTATGTCATTTTGATTTATTTACACAAGATCTCAGATTGCATATCTTTCTTGGAAATCAGTTTCATTCTGTTCACTTCAGTTTCTTCATCTGAAAGTGAAAATGAAGCAAAGTCAAAAAGACACTTTGTCTTTATAAATCGTTAGTGCTCTCCATTTCTGTCCAAAAGGTATTCTAATTTTTTCTTATCCTGTTTGATCATGCACCTATATTTATACTACCATTGGCAATTCTTTCACTATCATTTTTTTTAAATCACCCTTCTCTGGCAAACCCTGGCACTCCATAGCAGTCTTGAAAGACCTTAAAAGGAGCATATGATTGGCAGTTTGTGGAAAAATCTGTAAGAATGGACTGCCCATTCCCTGTCCAGGACTGCAGTGACTTATTTCACTGCTGGGTAGGAGGAAGGAATGTAGAGTGCACAAACAGTTTAGTCATTGCATCCAGACTGGTCAACCAGACCAAATCACTTTAAAGCATCATATTTTGAACTACAGGCTGCATCGTGTTGGTGAATAAATTCTAGTTTGAAAACTTAAACAAGGGATAAGCACTTGGATCAAAGTGAGTAAAATCAAATGCAGATCCTTGTGATGGACTTACAAGAATGCAAATCATTAAATTCTTATTCAAGGACATATGAAAATCTGGAGCGAGATTCATTATACTTAAGACTGTCATGGTCAAAGTGAATTAGCAAATGAAATATTCTAAAAGCCACTAAGACTAAAAAGAGTCTTGTACTTGTCTGGCTTGACACTTAAAGGTTTAGACTGTTTAATATCTATTTTTTATGTTACCAGGGAAATCCAGGCTTTAGTCCTGTCTTAGCCTTCATTTTAATAGGAGAAATTAAAAATGACCTTGATTATTTTCATTTCACAATTATCCATCAGTTTTAATGATGTTATGAGGCTCTCTTTAATGAAATTATTAATTGCATTAAAATGTGTCCATGGGCCTTCCATTATACAAATACCTGTCAGAACCTATATACTATGGATATTTGTGAAATGAGTATATTTTCAGGTCCTTGTCAAGGATATTTTTTTAAAGAGTATTATTGTGGTTGTAACAATACCAAAAGGTTCACTCAGTAGGGCTGTGCAAAACAACACCATTTTGTTTCAACCTCTGTTTCACCATTTTGAAGGGAGAGTGTTTCATTTTGTCATTTCATTTTGCTTTGAAGCACTGTTCCATTTCGTTTAGTCGAAACTGTTTCGCTGTTTTGACGTGTTTCAATATTTCGCCCATAGGCTACAATGGGGAATCACGAAAATGCCTATAACTTATCATTTCTTGCCTGATTCAGATTAAAATTGTAAGGGTGGTAGCCCCATCTGAGGGCATGAAGCCTGCCAAGTTACAAGAAGGTAGGTGTAGGGGCTTCTGGGAAACTGCACCTCAAACTGCTAGAAGGAAAATTCATGTTATTTGCTGGTAGCAGCAGCCTCCTGTCATCCTGCACGCAGAGTTGGGGGCCTGCACCCCTGGGAGGGCTATGGGGCTGTGCCAGATTCCCCCTCAGGATGTGGGCTCCTGGATCTGCATGCAGGATGACAGGAGGCTGCTGCTGCCGCCTGGGATTGGTGCTGAGGACAGCCCACGCCCAGCACCAGGAAGGCTGGTGCTGCCAATGGCCCCAGGCAGCAGTGGCAGCCTCCTGTCATCCCAGGTGCAGATCTGGGGGCCTGGGCCCCCAGGAGGAGTCCGGCAGCACTGGGAGGGCAGGTTAGAGCTGGCAGAAGGGATGGGGCTGATGGGCCTGGCAGAGCCACTTGTAGTGCGGCCCTAGCTCTCCTCTCCTTCTGCTGCTGGGGTGGACTCCGAGTGGCTCTGCCAGCCCCATGGAGCTCAGCTGGACAGCAGGAGGCGGCAGGAGAGCCAGTGGCGGAGCTGCTCAGAGTGCAGTCCTGGTAAGCGCAGCCCAGCAGCGGGAGGCTTCGCAGCCCCACTGAGCTGAGCCTGGTGGCAGGAGTTGGGGGAGAGCCACTGGCCAGGGCTGCACTAGGAGTGGCTCCACTACTGGCTCTCCTCTGCCTCCTGCCACCGGGCTGCTTCAAAACTCAAAATGTTTGGAAACGTTTGAAATGTTTCCAGTGCCCTCATTTCATTTCAAGGCTGTTTCAAAGTATTTTGTTTCATTTTGACAACGCCATTTCAAGCTTGAAATGCGTCAAAACAGCTTCAAAATGAAACACCCGCTGAAATTTAGCCAGCCCTATCACTGAGTCACTATTTATGAGAAGCTTGTGGACATGAAGCAGTTAGCAAACAATAGCAGATTTTGACACTTCTTGAAGCAAATAAAAGCAAACTTGGGTTTGTCAGGGACTATGGGAATACTGCGTTCCTCTTCTGTCTTCAAAGCAGAGCTCAGGCCAGTCAGAGGTTCCATATAATCCTTGCAAGGAAGAATAATTAAATAGCACAAGTTAGAAAACTTTTTCAGTTATGTGAATTCTCTCTTTCTCCCTTTTCCCCACCTTTTTAAATGAGTCCTATACATGCTGTGAGAATGGCTTCAATTTCACACACACACACACACACACACACACACACACACACACCCTCCATAAGACTTTGGATCATATTGTGAAAGAAAAGAGGTGCAACTTTATTTGTTGTTCTTAGCAGGCAAATTTGGTCTGCAGAAAGAAAATGTCTCTGTAGTGGTGCTGAAAAGAACTTTATATTCCAAATATATTTATTTACACCCACAGTATACAAACAGTTTTTCTCTGCAAGTGAAGTATGAAAAAAATACTTGAAAACAAATTTGTTGTTCCCTGTGAATTAGGCAACCACAATGTTTTATCATTAGCATCCTTCAATAAGCAAGTTGCTCAAAATAATTCTAGTTCCACGGTAACAGAACTAAAGTAAGTTGAGGTAAAACTGAAGACAGCTACAGAGATGGTAAGTAAGAAGACAAGTAGGGCCTTGATTCCAGCTTATTTACTACCCTACTATATCTTGGCCAAGTATCAGAACTAATGTGGGGGGAGAGATCACATTTAAATGAATAGAATGAAATAAAAATCAGGGAATGGTAGAACAGCTCATGTCCCTCCTCCCTCCCCGCCCACCTCTCTGAATTCTGTCAACAATTTGGCTAGGAGATTAATATAAATTACTCAACTGAAATACGAGGCTATTTCTTATTTTGGGGGACTTATATAATTCTTGAGATTAAGATCAAATCAAATTATTATTGCAAATCAATCACAAATTATGCCTACAGCTATTATAGAGACCAACCATTTCATGGATAATGGCATTATTCACAATTGCTAACCACCTATTAGGTCTGTTTCTGTATTTTCTTGAAAAAAATTTGTAGTTTGAGTGACAGAAATGAAGGTTCGTAGTTTGATTTGATAGAATTATGCAGTATGTTTCTATTGTAGCACATCTGCCATAATGCTGTAGAAGATATAACAAAATATGCCAGAAGGGAAATGAAAATGACCATAATCACTATCTAGTTCTGCTTTTTAATGTAAAACCATGCGCTGCCATTTTAATGTATGCTATCTAACATTTTTATTTTAAAGGACGTTCTTCAGTAGAGGGCAACGATAGCCATTCTATAGTTAACATTACAGTTACTGTCCAGTTATACATTCAGCTTTCAAACTCACTACAATAGCTTCTCAAAATCATTTAACCCATCCCCTGTAAATTGTTGTATGCTGCATCGCCTCTCAACATAAAAGTAGTCACGGAAGTGTGGAGAGAAATCTAAAATGGAATTTAAAGGCATCATATGAAATCCTACCTCCAACAATGGCAAAACTCTGCTGTCTTTAATGGGTATATTGTACCCAAAGTACTTTAAATATGTGCTTGTTATTGACTCATTGAGAAAATGCTAACATATTTTTTAGCTCATAATATCTCCAATATGACATGAGCTACAAACTTCTACTTCATTTAGTTTGCTGGTCTTCCTGAAGTGAAATGTTTTAAATACTTTTGAGCCATGTCCCTGTTGTTTCACCTACCTTGATGCTAGTCAGTCATCTATGTTTAAAAATCTATTTAATAAATAAATAAATTATATTTTTTTTAATGTCATGCTCAACCATTTCAGGTAGAAAAGAAAATCACTCTGAACTCTGGAAAGCTGATGAATTGCAAAGGTAATGAATTATTGAATGTAATATAATTTAGTTTTAAATCCTGTATGCAGAGGGTAAATAGTTTTGGAGCAGGCCTGGAACTCAGTGCTTGTAGAAGAGAAAAATGAGGTAAAAGGAACACACAGTAAACAGGATAGATGGGACAGCAAGATTACAGGTTCATGAGAGAAGCCAAGTGAAATATATAGGGAGCAGAATGGAAAGAAAAAGGGACTGCAGATTGCTCATTAAAACTTGAGCAGTTATATTCATATAAACTTTAGACACAATTTCCCACTCATCTGAAATAAAACTGTGAAGAAATGCCATTCATCTCCTAATGCTATAGTAGCTGTTTGTCCCCTATATTTGTTACATATAGCATATCAAATGCCTGTCACTGAAAGCACTGCCAGTTCTATAGAAAATGCAATGTAGCATGACTAAAGTTGAAAACTGCTGATAAAATAAAGAAGGCATAAAGTGAAAAAGAAAAACCAGGGAAGCTGTTGTGGAGAAATCCCTCAAAAGTGACTCAGTACAGAACAACAAGATTAACTATCCTCTTGGTAATAAAGTGAAATATACAAATGTGTAAGACCTTTTCAGTC
Organism: Caiman crocodilus; assembly: GCA_030014935.1. NCBI lineage: Eukaryota > Metazoa > Chordata > Crocodylia > Alligatoridae > Caiman > Caiman crocodilus. Next base: position 8,555,033 of record JAGPOW010000229.1, on the reverse strand, counting down.
TTCATTAAGTCACAAGCAACAATACTAAGTAAGTGCGAGATGTCTGTAGGCTTTGGACCCTTTAATATTCAGGAGTTTTGAAACGCAAGACATTTGAAAGTCCACTATGGCAAAATTCTTCATACTACATCCACTGTGATTATCAGGGATGCCTAGTTCTTGTGTGGAAGAAGCAAAGAGTCTGACCCCCAACTTAATAGTTCCTGAGATTTGCAGAAACAGAGAGGCATAGGTGCACAACTGTTTCTCTGTGCCCCTGACAGTCCTCTAGATCCCTGACTGCCTTGTTACAATGGATTCCAATAGATTGTAGAGTCAGAAGGGACCACAGTGGATCATCGTGACCAACCCCCTGCCCCTGGCAGGAAAGAGGACCAAGGTCAGATGACCCCAGCCAGGTGACTATCTAGCTTTCTCTTGAAGACCTCTAAGCTAGGTGATAGCACCACCTCTCTTGGAAGCCCATTCCAGATCCTGGCCACCCTTACTGTGAACAATTTCTTCCTAATATCTAACCTAAAACCACTCTCAAGTAGTTTACACCCGTTATTCCTAGTTATTCCCTGGGGCGCCTTAGTAAACAGCGCTTCTCCTATTCCCCATTGACCTCTCCTAATAAATTTATAGGTGGCCACAAGACCTCCCCTCAGCTGTCTCTTGTGAAGGCTGAAGAGATTCAGCTCTCTCAACCTCCCCCCACAGGGTCTATCACAAAGGCCACTAACCATGCGAGTGGCCCTCCTCTGGACCCTTTCGAGATTCCCCGCATCCCTTTTGAAGTGCGGTGCCCAAAACTGGACACAGTACTCCAGCTGCAGCCTGACCAGTGCTGCATATAGGGGGAGCATCACCTCCTTTGTTCTATTAGTCATGCATCTGCTAATGCACGACGAGGTGCGATTGGCCCTGTTGATGGCCTCGTTACATTGCCGGCTCATGTTCATCTTGGAGTCAATTATGACTCCAAGATCCCTCTCTGCCTCTGGGCTGTTGAGAAAGACACTCCCTAACCTATAGGTGTGCTGCGGGTTCCTCCTTCCCAGGTGGAGTACCTTACATTTATCCTTATTAAATTGTATCCTATTTCTCTCTGTCCATTGATCCAACCTGTCCAGGTCAGCCTGAATCTGCTCCCTGCCCTCTGGTGTACTAACTTTGCCCCATAACTTGGTACCATCAACGAACTTGGAGAGGGTGCTCTCCACGACCTCATCCAAATCTCTGATTAAGATATTGAATAATATCGGTCCAAGGACTGAACCCTGCGGTCCCTAAGCCAGTTGGCCACCCATCTGACCATGTAGGCGTCCACTCCGCAGTCTGCTAGCTGGAAACTGAAAATGTTCAGTAACTGCACATGGCTGGCTGGCATAGTTGGAGTTGAGGCCCTGGTGAGGGGCTGGAGGAGAAATAATGGCAGTTGAGGCCCAGGCATATCTAAGGACACCTGTGGTCAAGTATGGGCCAGAGGCCGAATGCAGCTCAGTTAAGGAGCTGGGGAAGTAATAGTGGATAGTGATTTTAGATGCCATCTGTGAGGCATGGGACATGTTAAAGGAAAGATCAGAGCTGTGTATTATACCCTTGGCACCAGGGCATTAAATGGGCAACCTCTTGCAATTTTCTATCTACTCTGGATATGTCAAGGTGAGGCAGGGCAGACAGCCAAGGTAGGTGGGTGGGACGATGATGAGACCTGGCCCTGAGAAGGCCCCCTGTCACACAAAAAAATCAACTGATCGTTGGTCCTAACCTTGGGACCACAGTGGGGTCTTAAATCAGTACTGATGTAGTCCTGGGACTGGGACTAAGAATCAATTGATTGTCATTCCCAGCCCTGGGACCAGGGTGGCCACCCATCCCTAATTGGGCAGGACAATCCCAGAATGGGAACTTCAAGTCCTGGTCTCATGCTGCATGACTCTGGGACAGTATTTGTCCCGGATTCACAGTATCCTGCAGGGACTGGGAAACATCAGGTTTCCCCTTGCAAGCCAGCAGCATTCCAGCCTGCAAAGGGCTGCTTGGGGCTGCTGGGAATGGGATGCAAGGGTAGAGCACACATGTCCATGGCTGGGAATACAGCCAGGAAGTATGGAGAGCAGCTTTCTACACGTAAGTTTGTGGAACGGAAGGGCCCAGGGGGGCAGATTGAATCCCCCACAATGAAAGATGGTATGGGGCAAGAGTTGGAGTGGGGGTCTTGCCCAACCAGGGCAATGCATGGTTCCATGCCCAGGGCAGGGAGCACGATGGGGCCATGAGTGGCTCATTGAGGAGGTGTGTGGGGGAACTCCTCACTGCTGCACACACTTCTGGAGGGACATGGGGGCATGCATGCTCCCCAGATTTGTGCATGGGGTGGATGAAGGCTGCCTGCTGCAGGCTCAGGGCTCTCTGCCCTGCTGCCTTTCCCCAGGAGCCCTCCACCAACAATGCACACCCTGCCTGCTGGCAGTGGTGGGAGTGATGCACACCCTGTTTGCTGGCAGTTGTGGGGGTGATGGTGGCAGCATGGAGTAGCACCCCCTGCTGCTGCTGCCAAATGGGCAAGGGGCATGTGGCCAGCATGGGGCTCTTGGGGGAGAAGCAGCAGGGTTGGGAGTCCATAGCAGGCAGCCTGCATCCACCCTCACTGTGCTCCGCTCTGGCCGTTCCACCACTGGAGAGTGGTTGAGGTTGTGGGGAAAGTGGGAATGTTTCCTGCCTTTCCATTTTGAAAAGGTAGCCACCCTACCTGGGACCATACAGGAGTCTAGAACCAGCTCCATTTTGTAGCTACTCTGCCACAGAATCAATTTCAGGCATTATGAAAGACAGCCATAAAAATATTGCAGATCTTTTGTGAAATATTTTTGGGGCTGGTTTCCTGCTTTGGTGTGTCATTAATTAATTGAATGTGTGGCATGATTAACAGAGCAATCATGTCTTAAATAGACCATTTGTCAGGAGCTTAAGATGCATAATTCTAGATTCTTCATGAATATGAATAAAATGTGCCATATTCCATAATGTCGTGGGATAATATTTGGCTGGAAATTTTGCATTGACCAGCACCCTTTTGCTAATTTCAAAATCCTTTGTGTCAAAGCATACCCTCCTATGCTATTATATTGCACCCAATAGGAAATTCTGTATACAGCCAGTGCAAAACACTTTCTGGATAATCTGAGAATCTGGGGACCATTACCATAGTGAAACTAGGATAATAGCCATCTTTTGTTATGGGTGGGCTATGCCATTCGAAGACCTATAATTTAAGTTTCTCCTTTTTATTTCATTCTATTTTATTTTATTTTTACACAGAGCACAAAATACACATTCCCTAAAATATACAGCTCATCTATAGCTCCCATTCTGAGTCCTAAACCATGCAGGGATTTGGTTTACAAATGCATTACAAATCTGTTCTTAAAATTTGCAAAATTTGAATTTTAATTCTCAGGTTAAGCCACGCTGCAAAGATTAATCAAATGTGGGGTTTTTGTTTTGTTTTAAATGATCAAAGTATGTATACTATGGACACTGGTAATGGAAAACCTGATCTCAAATAACAGTGCAGGAAACTACTGTACTGTTCCCTGAATAACCCACAGTATCTATGGTATGGAAAGCCATAAATCTACTAACATATCTAACACAGAACTAACTTCCTTAGTGAGTAGAGTATGAATATAACCATGTAGTATAAAGGGCAAACACACAAATCTCTGTTTCATCTGCATCACTTGAAACCATGTTAGCTATTTGGTTTGGAATTACTATTCATCCTTCTAGGGATTTGAAACTGCACCCACTACAGGGACAGAGATTTGATATGGAAATACTTCTTTCCCCTGTTGTTCCTCTAAATTTTATAGGCATCTTCAAGGCAGCTTTGGTCAGGTAGACCCAGCTGTTTTTAGACTTTCAAAATTGTTATTTGATAACCAAAGAATGTATCCTGAAAACATTGTAATTGCCTACAGATTGCATCGAGACTCGCCACCATTCAGATCCATTAGCATACCATACTTGAGAGGAACAAACTCCCACAAAAATATTTGTCCCTAGTGAAATTTCCTTGGCTACAGCAATGAATTTGACTCAAAGGGAGGAGATTTACTAAAAAAAAGAAAGAAAGGAGACCATTATGGAAAAAAAATGCATTGTTTGTTTCCTTTTAACATTTTTGTGGGTGAAATTAATGCTCACGAAAGCAAATGAATAATAGCAGTGAGCTGAGCCAGCCACAGAGGAGGGAGGAGTTGTGAAAGGTTCCTCATACAGCTCTGCCAAGGATGCTCACCCCTGGCCTGCAACACACATGCTATTCTAGTCCTGGGCTTCTAGTCAAGAAAGCCTGCCAAAGTGTGCACCAGATTTTCAAAAGGTCATGGACCTGCTGATCTGCCTCAAATCAAGTCCAGATTAAGTAAATTGCAATGTCCTGAGCAGTGACACACGGTCAGCAGTGGCACACGGTGCATATTTCTGGCCCATTGTCCTTGCTCCAAAGAACTTTCAATTTAGATAGATGTTATACAAATGCAGGAGAGGCAACTGGAAGTAATAAAACCATATAAACAACTAGTGAAGAGTAGCAGCTTGTGCCTGAGCAACTTCACAAATGTTGTTGGGCTTTATTACTTCGGGAGAGAGCTCTTCAAACAGCTAGCTAACACTTCTCTGAGGGGCAAGTTGTTGTGTTTGCCAACATCTGTGTAGATGTCTGTTTTATGGAGTTACAGCAGCCTGGGGCAGGATATGGGATTGGGGTATAAGGACACATTTGGGAGAAGGTCCAAAAATGGAAATACGCAGAGGGCATAGAAAGGTGTGTTATCCAAGCACAAAACTGTCAAACTCAAGTGTCCATGAGCCAGGCTTAAAAAATTATGAGATTAAAGTCATTATGTCTCAATAAAAATTTTAAAATGATCTTTTTTTGCTTTCAGGCTTGACCAGGGTTGAAGGATAGAGTAAGTGTTAAAGTTTCACATTTTAAATCTTTCTCTGCAGTCATTAGCATTATAAACACTTTTTTCTTTTAAAAAAGCAGCTGAGATTCCCCATACAATAATGTGTCTCCTGGGGTCAGATCTTTACGAACAACATCCATCGTAAGATTCATTGTAGAAATAGGACAGATAGATGGCTTGGAGAGACCAAAGTCACAAAGAAGGGACCAGAAAGATTTGTGAGCAGAGAGGTAGGTAGCATCCTTCAGCATTTCAGTGGACTGGGCGGTTATCTTCACTGAGGCATTCACAAAAAGATGACTGACCGTTATGTGCCCTGGGGAAAAATGGAATTTACTGTTTGTGATAGGGCACTTAGTGCACCTGTCACTTTACATGGGGGAGAGGGTGTGTGAGAAGCAGCCTGCTAGGCCCAATTACCAAGTCACCTGACCAGAGCGGGACTGAGCTTATAATACATAAGCCTAGAGCCTGAGCTCTAGTCAGGCACTGTAGCTCTAAGAGCTATGGAGAGAGCAGCTCCTGGGTAATATCTGAGCTGGGGTAAGCAATCCTGGTGGTTTGTAGAAGGGACTAAGGGGAGACATGGAGCTCCCAGCTAGCCCTGGAGGGAGAGAGGGGCCAGAGAGCCTGGAAGTTTGTAGCCCAAGAGGGTGCAAGCATCAGCAGGACCCAGGAGCCCAGAGATCTGTAGCCCAGGAGGGACAAGTATAACCTGAGCCAGGGAGCCCAGTGGTCTCAGCTGGCTCAGGAGCAGGGCTAGGCCCCAGAGATGGGCCAAAGGCCAAGGAGGATCACAGTCAGAGATTAGTGGGATCAGGGGAGCCCAATGCTCTTGACTGCTCTAGGAGTGGGGCCAGAGCCCAGAGAGAGCCATCAGAGACCTGCGGCTACAGCTGGAGACCAAGGGAGCCAAGGAGCCCATAGACTAGGAGGGGTGAAAACTGAGGCTGGGAACCTACCTTTAGGGACTGACACAGGGGGAGGTAGGGTGATCTCAGCTGAGAGAAGGGTTATAACCCAGAATATAGGGGCCAAGGCTAAAGATCAGGGCTACAGCCCAGTGAGGACAAGGGAAGACGTCTCAAAGAGAACCAAGTTGACAAGGGCTGAGGTGGATGCATCATGGCCACCGTTGGAGATGAACCCTGTTATATTGTTCTGTTGTCTGACTTCCTAAGTGTGTTCACTAGGTGCATACGTGCTGTTGGTTTACTTCTGCATTGCTTAGTGGAATAGCCTTTTTTTGCTCACTTGTTAAGGTTAGCCCATACCTGCTTGCATACCTGCTTGTTCTTTCCCTATCACATTCCTATATGAAGAGAGCTTTACTTTCCTCTATAACAGAGCCTTTTTTCTATCTGGCAGCAATTCCTCTACCATTGGTACAAAAAAAATCATGATATAGGACATGCTTCCACCAAAGTATAGTTATTTCTTATCCAGGAGATGTCTTGAGCACTACAACCTGCCCATTCCTTGCTCCATTTCTAGTTTCTGCTGTAGTTGAGACTGGCCAATGGGAATGAATGTGGAGTGGCTTCAGGTGTGGAGTGTACCTGTTTCCAGGTGTGGAGCATGCATATAGAAGCAGATGGGCAGGCATTACTCAGGAACATCCTGGTCAGGACAACTCACTGTTGCAATTGCTCTCACTTCCCAAGTGCACCACAGAATGTAGGGGACAATCGGTCTGTAAGACTATCTGTTCTTCCCATCAACTGGCCAGTAGATTTCTTTAGCCAGTATTAAATAGGGAAGCTGGCCTGCAAGGATTTCATGCAATGCCAGGGGAAACAAAACTAGAGCCACAAATAACATATTTCTCCTTTAATCTGTCATGAGTTTGTTATTCGTGCAACCTATGAGTTTGCAGTGAAATAAAATCCATTAATAGGCCACCCTGCATACTTTATCTCTGCTATTTGATTTTTAAAGAATGGCAAGTAGTACGAGGGGGCATACTGTTGAAGAAAGGGTTTATAGTCTGGTAGATGCAATTGGACCCACCTTGCTACACCTGCAGAAAATGTCAGATATGGAAAGGGGAGATACAAAGAACAAACCTAGTCTTCTTGGGGACTATAAAGGAAAGCAGAGCTTGCACCTTATTTTTCTACCCTGCATATCTAGGAAGGCTGCTTATAGGTAGATGACTTGGAGCTTTTGGGTTGGGTGAAGCTTGTGTGAGCTTCAAGGAGGAAAGGAGAGCTAGATTCAGGGTGTGACTGTTAGGAGACAGACCTGAAGCACAAGGGTACTGATCTCACTCCTAGTCCCTGTATTTTGAATGGCAGCTCTACTTTGGAGACCTCTAATACCCTAAAAAAACTCAGAGGCCAGACCACTGCCTTAGGTATTAGTAGGGACCATGACTGAGCTGACAGAGGAACTGATAAAGGCCCAGCTAGTACCACTGAAAAACTGGTTTTTAATAGCTTTAACCTGTTTCTTTACTTCTCAGCTGAAAGGAACTGGAAACAATAAGGGAATCCAAACTCCTCATAGTCCTGAAAAAGCTGTAATTATGCTTCTAGGCCTGATCACCAAGCAGACTATTTTATGCAGCCCATATGCAAAAGTGAATGCAGCTGTGGAACAGCTCATCAGAAGGATCAATGGCAGGTGTGTGGCACAACAAGGGGTTTTAGTGTAAGAGCTTGAATATAATGGTGGTTTTGGAGCACAGTTACACATGGGAAACTGTCCAGTGCTACCAGGACCTAATCATATGTGTCAAATAGTAGATGGCATATAAAATAGAAATAACATGTACCACATTCAGCTTTATTTTGGTCTCCTTCAGTTAAGAATCAGGAGACCTCTGGTAACATTTATAGTCCCTTATGATTTTTACATGTGAGCATAGACATAATGGGTAAACCTACTTCTGTTAAATCTTATTTTCTAGTGTTTAACTCTTCTGAAAACTCTCTTTTTTTCTCAGTAGTAAGGAATCAGCAATGATAATCTGTCACCAATTGTCTGGTGTTACAAAAATAATAGGATCTTTAGCCTTTGGCTGGGAATGTCAAGACTTGATTCTGAAAAATAACTTCTTGTCTTGCATTCAGAAGCTGATCTAACTCCATCCATTAATTGTTTAGTCTAATAAAAGAGCTTGCCCTAAGAAATACTTGCCTCAAAGAATTCCTGGACCGTTGCAGCTACAGCATCACTCTGACACTGCCAAGGCTTGAATCAGCATTATATTAATAGCAAGTTTGGATTCAACTGAACTCTCTTTTAATAGCAGGACTTTTTTCCCCTTCTGTAGAATAAGCTGAAATAGTTCTGGTAGTTGGACCTCTAATTCAGGACAGCAGTGAAGTACATGCTTCTGTGCCTCCCTGTGTTGGACCTTGAAAGATTTTCAGGTCTTGGCATGTCTTTGCGGTATGGTTGCTGGTGTGTGTGTGTGTGTGTGTGTGTGTGTGTGTGTGTGTGACTAACACACCTGCGCTCTTTAAGGAGTTTCCATGAAGCGTTTATTGTGACAGACAACTCTGCTGGATATACAGAAGGTCACAGCTGTTTACAAGTGCATGTGCATAGCTTCCATTTTCTCTGTCTTCCTAGCAGAAGACAGTTTCAAAGAGGACCACGCAGGTGTTGACAGGACTCAGATTTTTGTTGTTCTTTCCTGAACTAAACGTGAGTGGCTCTGATTAAAAGCCATGTGATAAATGTGATGCAGAACATTGCAAGCAGTTTGTTTTTAGTTGGAAGGCAAAAGAGAGCTGCATTATTTCATTTATTTAGCACAGTTCCTTTTATGACCTGTCTTCCTTGTCTAGTGGAGGTTACAGTTTCTTTTTTGTAGGTGTCTTTTATGTTGATATCCTCAATAAAGACGTCCAGATCTGACCTATTTTCCCCCAGAATGAAGCAAGAAATGCTTACTCAGAAACATAAAAATCCTCCCCTGCAATTGGAAAACAATCCCAAAACAATTCAGATGAAAGGATAAAGTGACCTTCACAGGGCCTGTGAATAATTTGAAAAATTTCCTGTAACCTATCAGGAATCATCTGTGGAGAAGTTATTAAAGAAACTTCAGTGTTACTGCTACTCTGTCTCCGTGGGATGGAACTAGCTACACTACAGTCAGTTCATGTTGAACCTCTTCTCTCTAGTATCCATTGTTTTATATACTGCATCTGTATCTTGTATCTAGAGATGAGATGACATGGTAAGGAAAATGTGCTTTCCTAGGGACTTTTAGTTTGGTTTAATTTAGTTCTGTTTTATGATGTGGTGACAGCTGTCACTGCTTATGAAATGAATTATTTAAACATAATTTCAGAGGTAGAACTGCCCTGAGGGTGTCCAGAATTGCAAAGGGAACCATCATGAGGTCACTGGCAAAACAGGTGTTTAACTGAATTTATATAAAATATTTAGACTGAAGGAGGAAAGAAAGCTGTAGTTGTATATAAAGTTCAGATGAATGTATCTAATTGAAATTAGAGGCTGAGGTTCTAGATTTATTGCATGCAGTGTATGAGAAGAGTTTTTTTTCTTAACATCAGTAATCCTCTTTTTATCCTTTTAAAAATCAGCGACTGAATTCAATGTTTTAAGCTTGTTCAGACACTGACCTCACTCAGGAGTGGTGAAAAATCCCCGAAACACAAACAAAAGTCTATCTTGACACACAATTTGTAATGGGTTCAGTTTAATAAACACCATGTCAAGTTTGTTTTTTCTGTTCCATAATCTTGAAAAAAAAAGAGTGAAAAGAACAAAGCAATAAAGTTTTGATTGGACAGCCATTAGCCTACTCCTGTTTTACAACTAATATCCGTTTTTTTCCTAAAACATGAACAGAAAAAAATAAGGAAAATGTATTCAAGTACTGACTAAACCTGCTTGTACAAGGAATGAAAGTTATTTGGAAAAATCAGTGGAAAACTGCAATTACATTTTAAAGACTGAGAATTTTTCTATAGCATTTTGAGACAAAGGGTAAAAAAAATCACAGATGATTCTTAAAATTTAATTGTTTGCTATTCATCAGTGAGAAAACTGACCAAAATTTCACAATCTTATCAGCTTGCTTATACCACTTCTCTTGAAAACTGTGAAGTTGTATAGACATAGAGCACCTGAGCTTACATTTTAAATAAATAGGAATTTGGGGTACTCAGCCCCTTGTTTGACTGAGCCCTTTAAAGAAATTAGTGAAATTCAACCTCTCATAGGATAAATGAGATTGCCAAGTTAGTGCAAAACATTGTATACAAAAATACAAGCCTGATGATAATATAAATGATGCTTGGAAATCATACTCCCTAATTTAAAAGGGCATAACAAGTAAGGGGATCAGCTCCATAAGGACTTCTATGCATATGGTATTTCATTATGAATGATGAGTAGCCCAATTAACTTCAATGGGACTCTTCACAGGGTAACATGCTCATTTTATTGAGGTCAATGATAAAATTCCCATTGGCTATCATAAAGGTGAAGATTTCCTCCATCAGAAAGTGAACTGCAGACAGTACTTTTGAAGGATAGTAATATCACATTTTAGATGAAATTTTATTACTGCCCCCATGCCCTCTTTTGAAGTGTCATTAGCTGAGCTAAAATTTGTCTTGCCTCAAAGTCTACCCTTTGCATAATACTGGATTTTCTTTCACTGGGGGGACAGTTATTTTTTCTCTTTAAAAGGGTCTAAAGGGAACAATAGCTTTAAAATCTTTGCAGGCTGTATTGGAGGTTTTGTGAAACCAGAAGTGAGACGGGAGTTTCAGCCACATGATCTAAATGTCAAAAAAGTAAACACAGTCTCACAAGGCTTTCCAGTGAGATTCAGGTCTAGACTTCTCCGTGGAGGTAACTTCTGCAGTCTGCATACAAAATTAATGCTGTGAAAACAATGGTTTGTGTTGAACAGCTTGCTTCAGCAAATTACTATAGTGATAATGAAGTATGCTCTGACTTTTGGTAATCAGTTTTATCATACACAAAGTAATTTAATGGTGTTTTGCTGTGCTGAAGGAAGTCAGTCATCCAAACTTGTATCTTTTTCTCCTTCCCCAAGGTCATAGGTATAAATATGTATAAAAACAGAGTAGCAAGGCCTAGGTTCTTAAAAAACATATGGGTCCCAAAGGGCAATGTGACACCTGAGTGTCCTGGACAGCAGTGACATGGGCAGGGCAGTGTTACTGGCTGTGAGGCCAGTGGCAGTGGCTGGTCTGGTAATATAGCTGCTTCATATTTTTTTCATGCCTGCACTTCAGAGTTAGTGCTCAGTTGCCCCCTCCCCCCTCCCTTTTTCTTTTTTGTTACACTACTGCTAACTCCTTTAGTGAGCACATGCTATTACTGTCCAGAGGAAGCATTTTGAATCCCTACTTGCCCTTTCTATGGGCCTTTTTCCATAGGAACCCCATATTGATATCTGAGTTGGTACTTTTTGCCTCATAAGTACACTGGGAAATAGAAGAGGTATTACAGAAACCAGTATCTTGTAGCTATTGATAGATTACCTCTAATGGAAAGTACCACAGTCTTTATATGTGACAGTAATCCATGCCTTCATGAAGATTTCGAGTTCCTATATATTCTTACATTAGCAAGAAATCTAGTAAGTCTCAGTTTCAGTGAGTCCATTTCATCTTCATCAGTTGTGACAGCTTCATCAGTTCCAGTGGCTTCCCTCTCATTCTTGAAGAATTATATTTAACTATCCTGGGGGCAACAAAATACTAAAGCAAGTGGGCAATAAACAGGACAGTAAAGCAAAAACCCTGCAGGGAGTTAATACACAAATAACATCTGCTTTTGCTTTCACTCTTTCCAATAATCATTGATTCAGGGAAAAAGGAAAGAAATCCTACTGATGCATTAAAATTGCATCTATTTTTTAAATTCACAACCTGTAGAAATAAGAATGGCTTTTCCATATCTCTAAAGATCAGAGACTGGAACTGTGATAATGGGCTAGGATAGCACTATGCTGAGCATGAAGTTTAGGGATCAGCGTGAAGGCAGCTGGCATAGCGGTCCAAATGCCAATCCTGTTCTTTTGCTTTCATGATTTATCCTTCTTTTCACTTTTTTTTCAGATCATGGTGCTAGAGCAACAAGTTCTGATACATTTTTCTGTAGCATTACAAGCTAGCAATAAAAGGACAGTTGAGGAGAAGGGATGTGATGAGGCTGCTTAAGCAAAGTGAACATTAACAATCCTAAATGTAACATGGAAGGAGGCACCTTTCCGATTTCAGCACTTTATTGTAAATCTTTCAAGAAACTACCAACACACAGTTTGTCTGTTTGTTTGTTTTTATTTTTATTTTTTTAAGTACTTAAGTGTTTTTCCAGGAGCTCCCAATTCTGCTGTAACTATATCCTGCTCATCTTCTCCACTGGAGTTCTTAATATTAAAGGCAAGGGATTGGAAAATATACTCCTCTTACTCCATTCAATTTGATGATAAATTAAGTAGTTGTGGGAGAGGGAGGGAAACATAGGCTGTATTCTTATTAGCTTACCTAACTTCTGAGGGCTGCACTCAGAGCTACCTTATTGGACAGATTACATGAATTGAAGGCTCTTTGTATTCAGAGATGAAAGAGGAAATAAACTAAAGGTGGATAGTCAAAGTTTACTGACACCTTGAAAGTATCAAGATAACTGAAAAATCACCTTAAAATTCTGGTGAAATTTCTCAAACTTCCTGCTTCTTATTAAGCAGGTTGGTTTCCAGACACCAGAAATAGAGAGGAAAATGAAAAATCAAATACTAAAGATTTTTTTCCCTTTCATGGATTTGCTTAATTCAAGTATTAGACAAAATTCTACGTCATACTGAAATATGTACGTATGTTTTGAGAAGTGAAATAGAAATCATGTCATATACAGTCACTCTATTTGGGCCTTGTTACCTCATTAATTTTAGGAGGCTTCTGGAGGTTTAACCCCTGGATTGTCCACACATTAACGCATACAACTAGTTCTAAGCACACTTCAGGCAGGTTAAAGTTAGATTGCTCCAGGCTAGGTTTATCTCTGATCTGTGTTACTCAGCTTGTGATACACTGACATGTAGCCTCTACACCTGTCAGTGTAAACACTCTACCCACATCCCTTTACCCTGCTGGTCTGGATCAGTCCCATAACTCCAGCTACCCCCACTCCACAATCAGGCCACACTCCCTGCCAGCCTCCACCCTGACCCCACGCACATACAAGATTGGGTCCATTATCCCCCATTCCCTGTGTTTCCCACCCCCCCTCGCTTCTGATTTGCTTTTGACTGCCAAAACTGTCCCAGGGGAGCACACAGGGAAGGGGAACCGGACTTTCTGGTGACCCCTCTGGGCTGGGCTCAGCCTGGAGAAGAGCGGCAGCCCAGCAGCAGCCATGCGGGTGGTGAAGTCTGAGCAGGTGGGTTTCCTTCCCTTTCTGCTCCCCTGGGGCAGTGCCAGCAGCCAAAAGTAAGCTGAGGGGGAGCCCCAATACATAGGGGAACCATCAGCCTGGACTGGACTGCCAGTCTCCTCTTCCCCCACCACTCTCAGTTAGGACCTGATGTCCTCCATCCACCCCTTAGCACCTTAGGTCCCATCTTTCCTTCCCTTTCCCATCCTCTCCCCCCACTCACTTTCTCTGGCTTACTTTAAGCTGCCAGCACAGTCTCGGGGGAGTAGACAGGGAAGGGAAACCTGTCTCTGGCTGCCGTCGCCACCACTGCTGCTGCTTTCTGGGCTGGGCAGGTGGCTGCAACTAAGTTGGGAGACATGGGGTGTGTGTAAGTAGTGAGGAATGGGGGGAGCAGGGAGGCCTGGGGATAGGAGGGTCAGAGGAGAACCTAAGGGGTGGGGGGAATAGGGGCAGGGGGGATGCCCTGAATGAGAGGGGAGGGGCAGGGGTGGGATTCTCACCTTTCAGTCCTCAAAGCCCCTGCTGCCTTGACCTTGTCACTGCTCCAAGCTCCAGCTAGTACTAACAGATCAACATTTGAGAAGCTCAAAGTGCAACATGTAGCAAGGTTGCTTCGGTCTTATTTCTACTCTTTTCTTCACATAGCTCTGAGCTTTTTATCGTGTGTCCTCACCTACAGAAACACTGAAACTGTTCAGCTTATTAGCAGTGTTTGTAGGACAGAAGTTATTACCCTCAATTTTTTTAAAGCTATGTGCTGTGGAGGAAAACAACTTCTGTGCTTTCATGGATAATGTGATCAGGCCACATATAACTGGTGACCAGAAGGAGGGGAAAAAATGACTGAAATGACTGAGGTTGTCATTCAAACACCTTTATCTAAGAGCAAATTTAACTTCAATATAAAATTAAGAAAGAAGACAGGAGAGCCTTAAGGAATAGCTATACAATCATGTTTTATTTTGTGACAGTGTTCTAATTTTTGAAGTTGGAGCACAAATGCCATCAGATAGGATGCATCTATGTGAGACATTTACTGCTGAGTTGTTTAATTAGTGCTACACTAAACATAGCTTCATAAATGCCAGGGTCAGAAGTGACCTCAACAGATCGTCAAATCCAACCCCCTGCCTAGGCAGGAAAGTGTTCTGGGGTCAAATGACCCCAGCCAGATGCCTATCCAGCCTTCTCTTAAAGACCTCCAAGGTAGTTTTGTAAGCCCATTCCAAATTTTGACCACCCTTACCATGAAGAAGTTTTTCCTGATATTTAGCCTAAATCTGGTCTCTGTCAGTTTGTGACCATTGTTCCTTGTTACCCCAAGAGGTGCCCTGGTGAACAGAGCATCCCCGATCCCTTGTTGCGCCCCCTAATGAATTTGTAGGTGGGCACAAAATCACCTCTCAGCCTTCTCTTGCGGAAGCTGAAGAGGTCCAGGTCCCTCAGTCTGTCCTCATAGGGCTTGTCCTGTAAGGCCCTAACCATATGAGTGGCCCTTCTCTGGGTCCTCTCAAGTCTATCAACATCCTTCTTGAAGTGCGGCACCCAAAACTGACCTCAGTACTCAAACTGCGGTCTGACCAATGCCACATAGAGGGGAAATATCACCTCCTGGGTTCTACTCATCATGCATCTGCTGACGCATGATAAAGTGCAGTTAGCTTTGCTGATGATTTTGTCACACCAACGACTCCTGCTCATCTTGGAGTCCACTGTGACTCCCAAATCCCTTTCTGCTTCTGTGCTGCTGAGAGGGTCACTTCCCAGCCAGAAGGTGTGCTGGATATTTTTGCACCCTAAGTACAGAACTCTGCACTTGTCCTTGTTGTACTGCATCCTGTTCTGTACCGCCCACTTTTCTAACCTGCCCATGTCTGCCTGCAGTCGTTCTCTACCCTCCAGGGTGTGCACTTTGACCCACAATTTAGTATCATCTACAAACTTGGACAGAGTACACTTCACACCCACATCCAAGTCACTGATGAAGATACTGAAGAGTACAGGTCCAAGGACTGAACCCTGCAGGACCCCACTACCCACATCTTTCTGGGTGATACCAATCCATTTACTACCACTCTCTGGGTGTGACCGGTAAGCCAATTTGCCACCCACTGGATCGTGTAAACATCTATGTCATAGCTTCTTAATTGATGTATGAGATTAGGATGACATACTGTATCAAAAGCCTTGCTAAAGTCCAAGAAAACAACATTCACCTCTACTCCTGTGTCTAAGCATTTTGTGACCCGGTCCTCAAACAAAATCAGATTGGTCAGGCATGTTCTACCTGCTACAGATCCATGCTGGTTTCCTTGCTGCATTATTTTCCCCACTGGACTCCCACAAATGTGATCCTTCATAATCTTTTCAAAGACCTTTCCAAGGATGGAGGTGAGACTGACTGGTCTATAATTACTCAGATCCTCCTTCCTCCCCTTCTTGAAAATAGGGACCACATTGGGCCTTTTCCAGTCCTCTGGGACCTGACCCAAGTGCCATGAGTGTTCAAACAGCCATGCCAGTGGTTCTGTTATGACAGCAGCCAGTTCCTTCAGCACCTTCAAATACAGCTCATCCAGGCCTGCTGACATGAACACATCCAGCCCATCCAAGTGACATCTCAGTATCTACACATATGCCCCTATTAGGCCACAGTGAATTAATAAACTCTGCAGCAGGGTACTTTTAAACACAACTTGTAAATGCACGTACTACCCTGTTGTGGAGTTTTGTCATGGGCAGCAATACATGTATAGATGCTGACCCAGCTGCCTGGAGTATGAGGGTGCTTCAGTGCGGTGGGCTATCTGCAGACTAACCCCACACTGGAACACTCTTGCACCCCAGCCAACCTCTCTGCAGCACCCTGAGCTGAACTGGAACAGGTCTGGGCTGGCTGACTCCCCAGGCCTCCTGCCACCTTGGGCTGCTCCAACCCAGTTCAACGTGCTGCAGTCCCAGGTTCACATGTAAACGTGGCACCTGGGAGCAATAAACTCCAGCACCATATGCTCTGGAGTTTATTGCTTCACATTAATATGCACATATAGATGTGCCCACAGTGAGATTCCTACTAAGAACTTAGAGAGGGATCTTACGTGTAAGCAGTTTGAGAAATAGATATTTAACCTCAGGATTCATTTTAGATAAAGAATGCCTTTTTTCTCAATTTAAATACAGTTAAACTGTGGTGATCATTGCAGGGTAGATGTGGAATACACAATTTATGGGTGTAAAGCAAGTAAAGGATAGAAAGAAATGTGCTGATCAGAAACGCTAGCTGCCATCCCATTTGTGAAATACATGCTAGTAACAGACTCTTTCTGCAGGGAAATCATTGTGGCAAAACAATTGGGGGCTTCGTGAAATTACACAGTAGCTTTGTGACAGTTTGACAGGAGCAGAAGACTGCTGGGGACTGCCGTAGCAGGGTGTGGTGGGTCCGGGCTGAGGTGCATGCTTGGCAACATTCATGATCCTTACAAGTGCTATTAATTTTTCCCTGTCACAATCCTTTATTTTTAGCTCAGCCTGAAGTCATGGGCTCAATGCAGGAATCGATTGGTAAAATGGTATGGTCTGTGTAAACAAGAGGTTGGGCTATAGGATTGTAATGGATGCTTTTGCTTTTAAATCTATAATGGTTCAAAGGCTCATAACAGACTAAGCTGTACACTAAATAAAACAGTGGTGGCCAACATTTTTGTATGGTGTGGCACAAATCAGCACTGCACACTTCCCAAGTACCACTTTGATCCCATTTCCATACCAAATCATTGCTTTGCTTTGTGCTTCCTGCCCTGTCTGCCGTTTTGCTGCCTGTTCCCTACCTGATCTGCTGTGTGACACACACAGTGACTGCCCATGCTATTTGTGAAGCATATGTCCCGGGTTGCATTAAAAGGTTAGCCTTCAGTGTGTATTCCAGGTTGCTGCCTCTACCTTCTAAATTATTTTTTTCAATCATTTTTTGTGTGTGTTGACAGTTTTACCAGGCAAACAGACAAGAGCTGGATCCTTGTCCAGCATCAGTGGAGCTATACAGATTTCAGTGGATGAATTGTCCAGGATGGATGAATAGCCCACTGGCTTGCAGGTAGGCATATTCAATGTGGTTATCAACAGCTTTTCACTCTCTCTGTTAAGTGAGCTAACAGTCCTCTAGGTTTATTCTTGAGTTAAAAAAAAAGAAACCTAATTTCTGCCGTATAGTACATTGAGTTTTTGTACATGTATCAGATTTCTTGACCTATCTTAACATGACTTGGCCTTTCTGTTTTTGAAGGGCATATGCAAGAGACCAGAGAATCTGGTCTTAGCCACAGGGTTGTTAAAGAAACAAAGGAAGAATGAACTGGGGAAGATCATTACCAAATCAGTCAGCTTCACAAGGGGCCTACTTCCTTAATGAGCCTGACAGCATGCAGTGCCACCTCTCTCTTCATATGTAAAGTTAATCCTCTTGCCCTCTCTGACAGCCTGTATTTACATTTGCAAATGAATCAATCTTCCCATATTGTCTATGTTCAGTGGGGGATGGAGGACGTGCAGTGAACAAGCAAAGAGTCAGCTTGCATCATCCCCTAGACGAACTGTACAGTTCTCCAAGGGCAGCATCTGCTTCAGTTGTCAAGGTGTCAATCATCCTGAGAAGCTGAGGAATACAAACCTTACTGACAGGAATGCAAATGCAGCCTTCATCTAAACTGTCGGAGTCTAAGATGGACAAATAAATTAAAACACATACGCATGTGTATATGTACATGGTTTATAATTTACATCCCTTGAACATCTCAACTTCCACTGCAGTCAGCTTAAATTTGGGCTGTGCCCAGAACAAAGGAGTGGATCCAGAACACAATAATAACACTTACAGCTTGGTTGCTCCTAACCATATAAGCAAGCACAAAGGGGAGAGAAAGGATTCAAGCTGACCTGCCATCATTGCATGGGAGCTGTGCACAATCCTACAGTTAAAAAAATGGAGGCATTCTTGGTGATAGCATTCTTAAAGGGGAAAGGGACTGCACATAGTTAAGAGGTTGCAGAGCAATAATACTGCCCTCTCATCCACACCACCTGCTTCAGCCTACAGAGTTAGCCTGCTATGGAGAAGAGGATAATAGCAGGCTTTCATAGATTAGCAAAGCCACAGCTGCTGTCTACTCCACAAATTCTAGGAGGAATTTGGGCTGCATTAGTCATAACTCTCCTTAGTTTCCTGTTGTATCACAGCCCTTCCTCACCCTCTTCAGAAGATACATTCAGGCATTTAACATATGGTCCTTCGGAGTCTCAGACACAACCAACACTAATCGTTGCATACACAGCAACATCGAACTCACACTTAGCTGGAAAGCCACATGAAAAAGAGACAAAGGATTGGCTTGGAAACGTGCCTTTGGTTTCTCACTTTGATTAATACATTTTCCCTTGTCTTAAGATTTCCTTCAAATTGGGCTTTCCAAAGATAAGATATCATCTCTACTATGAGTCCTGATTGTTGACACTGGTGAGGTACTACAGTCCTGAACAGGCTTCCATGGAAAGCCACATGCAAAATTTGTCAAGTTTAGGTAGTGAAATAAATGGGGGCTTTCATGTCCAAATTGACTAGGGGTCAGAGTTAGACAGAGAACCTCTTAAACAAGTACATAACATTAAAATCAAAGGATGGAAGTGAACTCCCACATCTTTCTATGTAAATATCTTACTAGCTCACATACAATGGAAACAGAAATTCTCCTTCCAAATTCAGTGAGATGTGCTATAATAATTATGATGCTGATCACACTTAACAATGTTGTATGTGCTCAGAGTGCTTTACAGACGGTCTCTAATTTCAATACCTACAATACTTACCCTTATCAGCTGTCAAACATCACATATTCAAGGCCTCACACAACAATGCCTGAAAACCACATCTCTCTGCTTTCAAACCTATGCACTGCTTGCCAGATCATGTTACTTTTTGGGTATTTTCTAACCAGATTTATCTAGTAGTCAGTCTGTATTTTTATGGTGCCATTATCTAGGATAATAAGACCTCATGATATATTCAGCTCTAATGGCAATAGTTCACTTCTGCAATATTTTTTTCTCCAAAAAGGGAAAAAAGGCAAACCCTGCCCCCCCCCCCCGCCCCCTTTCCAGTACTTCTTAACAATTGCTAAATGTGCTGAACTGATAAATCAGGAACATGAGCAACGTATTATTTTTTCTTTGATGACTAAAATTAAATAATACACGAGACTAAAGCTGATGAGAAAACAGCAGAGACAACAGTGTTTCTTGCAGAACACAGCAGGCAGCACTCATGATCCAGTTAAGTGTGCGTCTCCTCCAAACAGGGGCTTGTTCTGCTGAGATGTCAGTCTTTCCTAGAGGTTATCCTCTAAATAGAATATATAAATAACACTGCAGTAGGGATTGGGCTCTAGCAAATGCTTGTTTTGATTTCAGTCACTAGGCAGCAGGGAGCTAGACCCCTTTGTTCTTTAGGTCATACCGCTAGCAATTGCAAATATTTATACACACGGATGTAGTTTTCATTTTCATATGTTTCTTGTTACCTGCTACTGCTATAACACTTTGTTTTTAGTGCCCTTGTTTGGAAAGCTCTTCTTTTCCTTGGATGTTTCCCGACATTGATTGTAATATCTGATGATGGCTAAGAACAAAATGGCAAGTCTGTAGCGGGATGTTTCAGTGCGACAGCTGCTATGTTAAATGAGTTGGTGGTCTCAACCTACTATATTAAGGGCAAGTGTGACACTAATTAGCATCAATTATGAGTTAAACAAAACAGGGGGTATGCAAAGAAACTGAACTACCTCATTTCAGTGCAATGATGAAAAAAGTGGTTTGGTACCGCATGAAGATACCATAGCTATTTATGTTCTGTGATCAGAAAGAATTTCATTATCCAGAATTAAAAAACACTTGGAAGAAAGAAAAGATGACAAGACCTATAGCATTCAAATGTAACATTTTTTTCTAAGTTAGTGCACCTCTAAAATTGGTTTTCCTTTAATACAGACTTTATCTGATACAAATTATTTCTTGTGCCAGAATTATGGGAAACTACCATGTCCACTGTTCCAATGATAAATTCACAAATTCATAGCCAGTGCCACATAATTCAACTCCTCAAAATAAAACAAACGGTGAGGAAGAAAAGTAACTTTATTTATATTCAGCAAAGGCTTATATTCTGCAAAGGCTGCGTGGCTTATGCAAAAATGAAACAGGAAGTTAATAGAAATAGACAATACAAATCATCTGTGTTGTACTGGGATCACAGATTTATAAAAACGTATTGCATTTTCAATTAACTATCATGGAAAAACAGGAAACTATGTATTAACAATCCAGCAAGCAGTTGCAATACCGCTATATATACAGTACAAAGTAGGGATTGCTTTTAGCAATTGCTATCCATTCAGAACACACTGAATTTTCTATTAAATCAGCAAGCTTATTTCGTATTACGATAACATTCTAAAGCTCAGTAACTTCTCAGTCTACCAAGAGACAACCATATTCAATAAGAACTGTGAAGAAATAAACCATTTGCATATTATACTATACTGATTAGGTGAGTAATATACCTTATTTCTCTCCATATTTATTGCTCCCATGTTTCTATCAGATGACTGAATAGTAGAAAAATGGCAAAATATTCCTTAGATAGACCCAGCCTATGTAGATACTCTCACATACCCTAACACTTTGAATCCCTGGATTTATGTAGTGACATTTTTGTCTGACATCCAAGAATGGGCTGAAGAATAAATAGTAATTTGTGACTGGCCTATAATTAGCTATCTTTTATTTGAGAGTCCAGCGTTACTGTTTTCAAAACTTTGGCATCCACATTGCAGGTACGGACGTTAGGTTCTTGATTCTGTAGGCCTTCTCACTGCATACCATCTTGCACTCTAAATTGTGCTATTGATTTCAATCAGCCTATTTATGCAATAAAATAGTACTCAGCATGTTGCCCTAAGGAATCATCCTACTTCATTTTGGGTTAATCCAGTGGGATAGTATGTTAGAAAAAAAGCAAAACTGTGAAAGAAAGCAAACCACACATGTCAAACAAACTAAACTGCATCTCAATACTACCAAGTTTTTGCACTGACTTGCTTCTGACCTCAGATGGTAAACCTAGCCAAGCATCCCACAGAGACTTTTATGTTAAATTTTGTTAGTTTAATGGTATGAGCCTCTGGGACCAAATGAGACCAACAACTTTTCACTAACGACCTTAAGCCATACACTGAACTCAGGTTTCAGCAGCAAAAGGAAATATAGTTAATCCAATGAATGATCTTATTTTCAAATGTAACACCTCATGCACAATAGATCAGGGTAAGTATTCACCTACACTGGGACACTTGCAGCGAACAGAAATTACGTTAACCAGGAACTGGTAACATTCTCTCTTATCTGTCACAGCTACATAAACTATTCCTTTTATTGGTTATCACTTATTATGTATTTAGCCTCTTTTATAGTAAATGAATCATCTGTGAACTCATCAAGATGGAATACTTCCAAAGAGTAAGTATGATATGACTAGTTTATGCGGATAGCTATGAAGTAGCATGTATGTGACTCGCTTGTTATATGTTGTGTGATTGGCCACCTAAATCATACAGTGTTAACATTCCCTGTTGGGGTGTGTGAGACATCTGAAAGGAGAACAATGAACTCTGAATTATAACTATGTTCTAATGTGAATATTTTAAATAATAATTATTTATGCCAAACTTCATGCAATTTTTAGGATTCAGAAACCAGCTATTACTAGAATAAGAAATAGGACTCCACAAATTGCAAGCAATTTCTGTTTGTGAATATATTCGTCAGTTAAAGTGTATGTGTGAGAGAGACCACTTTAATCCTCTGGTAACTGTCAATCTGTGTAACTGCATTTATCTAAATGTATAACTAAGCAAAGAGATTTGGAAAACGAGCATGCATTCTTTCCACTTTACTGGGAAAGGAATGTTATTTCTAACAGACTCAACATTGAACTAATTCATCAAAAGGTCAGTATCCTCTAACTGCCAACAGTACCCAGGGGCAACTGTCTAATGTCAAAACGTATCTGGTTCAACAGAATCTATTTCTGTTGATGCTTCAGATGCTGCCATTTTGTGTACCTGACAAAACACTGTCTTTAACATTTACAGTGGCTATCTATTTTCTCCTCTTTGCATCATCCATATTCTTTACCTAAGCTTCACTCCCCCTTGGCCTTTCCCTTTTCCTTTTTACTCTTCTTTCCATATAATTTAACCTAAGCCTACCCAGAAAAATAGTGGCACTAACATGATGTTTGCTGATCTCTCATTGCTCACGCTGATTGCATACGATACCATTTTCCGAGTCTTGTGTATATGTTGTCTATTTATATTTAAAGTTCTTTAGACCAGGGCCCTCTTTTTCTCTGTGACATAAACTGTCTAAGACAATGTCAACTCATTCTTAGTTCATCATTAGGCACTAGTATTATAAGCTTAATTAGAAAGAATTCTTCTAAAATAGGGATCTAAAATACTGCCATATACACAATGCTTGGGACCTTTTCTGCAGGATACATTAGTATCCTCAAAGACTTCGGTGCCATAGTAATTTTAGTCTTGACCATATCTTTTAGAAGACTCTCTAGTCCTGGGACCTCTCTAGCTGAGTGCCAGGTTCATTTTTGTCCTGCTGTTCTTGTGTTCTTGTGCACATGCTGGCAAAGGAAATGATTGTGGACCACTGAGAAGCACTCACTTCTGGAGAGTAGAAGCAAGCCTGGCATCTGCAGTGCTGGAGTGCTCCCAGGGTGAAGATACCCCTATTGCTATCAACTACTTGTGGTGGTGGTGGGAGACATTATGAAACATTTCCCTGTTTGTTTTTCTCCTTTTACTCTCTCTCCATTTGATCTATTTCCTTTTTCTGTCTTCCATTTTTGAAGTTCTGCCAGAGAAGTAACAATGCACCTGATGCCTGGGGCAGCTGTGACACAGGGGCAGCAGCAACTTCTGGCTGCTGCCTTACTGCCAGCATTATTTGTATGACTGGTAGCTGTGGTTCCCCCTCTGCCCTCAGGTGAGAGCCTGGGGCAGCAGCCTCAACTATGCCACCCTAATTACGCTACTTTGTTTTGAACTCCATCTGTGCGATTAGCAAATAGAGTGAAAAGGGAGTTAAGAAGTTAAGATATCTGCAAAAACTCTCTAGGAAGTAGATATTTTTATAGTGTGGAAGGTGTAGGCATATGCAGAGAAGCGTGCCATGAAACTCAGCTGGTTCTGAAAACCTGATCAGATATAAATGACACTACGTTTCTCTCTCATGTAACCATGTATTTGGGTCCTACATTTCTCTCATTAGCAGTATGTATCTAATGACAAAGAACCATATATGCATATTAAACTTTCTTCATATTAAAGAATATCTATCATATTTCATCATATTGGTCCATGCTCCAGAGTGCTGTTTGAATAATTTGTTTTTCTAGCATTAGTTTTCTACTATTATATTTCTGCACACATTCTGTTTCAGCTAGATGAAAGAAAAGTAACCCCCAAATTCATCCAAGTCTGTCCCTTTGACCTTTGGATCTGAAAGCCTATTCATCATTTTGAGAGATGATAGTGAGAAAAGAACCAGTAGAAGTGTTACAACCATAGCCCCAAATGATCCTAGTCAATTTTAAGGATTATAATCTATAAAACCATAATCGGATACAATCTTCTATACCATGGCAGGAGGATGAATAAATGGAGCAGTTTAAATTCAGCGAAGAGATAAAAAGGGCAAGTGATATCTCCAGGAAGTTTGCTTTGATTATCAGAGGAAAAGATAACTTGCCAGCTAAAAACATTTTGCATCAAAAAACAAAAGGGGAAAAAGCTGAAAGTAATATAAAATGCAGAGCCAGATCTGTGTTCAGCACCTTGTTTTCTTTACTGGAATTAAAGGTTTGAATTATTTATCAAATAGATTAACAGTATGTATGTGTATATTTAATGTGAAAATTGTCACTTGTTCACAGCAGTTCTTGCTTGCTTGCTAAATCTAATTGATAGAAATTGCACATTTCTATCTTTGAACTCGGTTCTAATTTCAAATGCTACATCCTGCTTCAGTTTCCAGGTTTGTAAGAGCCTAGTCCAAAGTCCATTAATGCCATGGGGCAAAATATCTGAAACACTATGGAGTTATTGAAGACAAACCATGAGGGTGAGGTTGGGGCAACAAAACACAGTAACCTGTGTTCCCTGAACACCAGTATTTTATACACCCCTGTTCTGAGGTAGCCAGTGTTGTGGTAGGGGCAGGATATGCCAAGAGAGGATCAGGTGTGTCACCAGAAAAGCCTCTAGCTATATAAGCCCACAGGAAAAAGCATCTCCATAGCAGTGCAGTGTACAGGAGCAACAGGTGCTACTAGAGCCCAAGGCATAAACAAAGGTGAAGATTCAGTTCCTTCAACTCGCTCAGATTTTCGGAGCAAGCTTCTGTTATTTGGTTTTTGTTGAGAGGTGGGATAAGAATGATCTTACAAATACTACACAAAATAATTGAATGAGTGTTACTGTCCAGAGTAGTCTGCACAAACCTGGGAAAAAACTTTCAAATACAATTAAAAGCAGCTTATTTTGTTGTCCACCGTATGCAAGTGTAAGATCAAGCCATCATTCTCATCCTGGGTGGCAAACTAATTAGATAAGGCCATATTCAGGCACCTAAATAAGTACAGTAGCCTATTTTTTCTCAAAGAGCCTTAGTTCCCAGCCACTAAAGGCAAATGCTAAACTTCTCAAAGCAGTGTCGGAGATGACCTATACACTCAGATGCCATTCACTTAAAGGAAGAAGTGTCCAAATCACTGAGGCCACTGACAGTAGGGAAAAAAAAGAAAGAAACCAGCACATTACTTTCAGCATGGCACAACCCTGCACCAAATGCAGTGCAAGCCCAGAAGAGGAAGCACAGTTTGACAGGCTAGCCCAGCATCTGTATAGATCGCACATGTCAATGTGGCTTTTTGGTGCTTTTATCTAATAGCTATTCATCTTCAATGATGTCCTCCGGCCAGCCTCTCAAAGCGTTGTTGGTCCCCACGTGGACTACCACTAACGGATAGTAATCTATGGGCCTAACAATCTTCTGGATGCATTAGTTATCTAATAGCTAATGGCTTTTTGGTGCTTTTATCTAATACCACCCTGGCTGGGGTTGGTGGCTGGACAGGGCTCCCAGGGGTGGGAGTGATGCCTGAGGCGTCCCCTGGCTGCCCCTCTTGTGGCCATCTTCAGGCCCTGGAGGGGCGGTTGCGGGAACTTCAGGCAGGGGTGAGCAGGCTACGAGGGATCTGGGAGGCAGAGGATGAAATTGACATGTACTTCTGTTCTCTGCAGGGCCAGAAACCTACTGAGGAGCCCCCCAGACCCAGAAGAGTGACTCGTCGGTGGCAGCA
>JAGPOW010000229.1:8486856-8529085 GCA_030014935.1 Caiman crocodilus | reverse complement strand
TTTTTTTTTTAACTGTCATTGAAAATCAGGCTATGTAGGGCCATAGCAATGAAGTTTGGTGCCCAGGGCAAAGCCCAGAGTGGCAGCCTGCCCTCTGCCTGTGCACAGATCTGGGGGACACATGTCCTCCCCATGCTTGTCTGGGAGTGCACATGACAGTGGGAGGTGCCCTTCCCCCCATCCCCATGCCTCCCCAAACAAGCCACTTGTGGCTCTGTCCCATGCCTCACCTCAGCAGGGCAGCACCTGTAGGCATCCCTTTGCTTTGGTGCCTGGGGCAGGTGCCCCACTCACTCCCCCTTCCCCTCTTGCTACAGCACTGAGGCCATGACTTCCATTTGGTGGAGGAGTCTAAATTATGCCACCCACATTTAAACATTTGTCTGTGTTTGCAATTGTTTGCAATTTGTTATGGTTTCTGCTAAGAGAAAGATCAGGTTTTTCATTACTTAACCTAGTGTCCCAAAGCTCAAAAAGAGGTAATCATTTGCATAGTTATTCCCCACAATTTGATTATCAAACCCTGGCTTCCATGTCCATTGAGAATGAAATGTCTTGAAGTCTGTTAAAGGAAGGAAATGAGTCTCTAGCTCTAATGCTTCTTTTGAGTTGCTCTGGCCAGGTCTCAGAATGGAGAAAAATAGCAAGAACGTTATGCTTGTGTGTGGCTTGATTTTTTTTGTGGCTACACGAAAGGTGTAGCTATTGTAATTAGGTTTAAAAAATCTGTAGGAAATTCTCGGCACTGACTGCTTAAACTGGGGCTTCTCTGTCAAAGTATGTTGGTGAAGGATATAAAGGTCATTTTTCCACCACCATTCCTGGTTGGAGGTGAGAAACAAGATGGTGTGCTCTAAGAACAAATCAGAGGGGGCAGCCAGGCAATAACACTATTAAAGGACCTATAACCTCACTCCTTTCTATAACAGCAAGTGCCAGAAGGGTGTAGCAAATGCTGCTGCCTAGCTAATCCCACCTCCCACCCAGCACCAAGCAGTCATTATGCCTCAAGTAACTTAATCTTTCCTTCCAAAGCACTGGGACAATGAAGACTGTCTCCCCTTTCCCAGCCCCCTGCACTCTCTGGCTCTCAAAACCTGTAATTTCGCTTACACTGTCTATTGCCGTTAGAGTGAAAACTGAGCCAGGTTAAAAGAGATGTTGTTTTTTACCAATGACCTGTGTGCACTTCATTGTTTTTGCATGAACTGACAAATCTGCTTTAAATTCTTCAGGGATCCAAAATGATCTGCTTATCTAATCCATATCCTTGGAAAACTTTCATCTGAGGATCAAAAATGTGCTGGTACATTAACAATAATGAATTTGCCCTGTAGGATTGTGTCTTCTAATCCTTAACTGTGCTGCTTTTCTCATAGTTATAAGTCATGGGGGCCTTTAAGCAATGATAAAATGAAAGAGTAGATTTTCCTCTGCATTAATGTACACACATATTAGCACTAATTATTTAGTCTCCCTTTAATCCATCTAAATGAATAATACCCATTTTCCATTTAAAGTTGCAAATGAATCATTAAACGAAGAGATCTATTAATTGGTAGTTTTTAAGCGCTCATATGATAGGCAAAAAGATTTCATTCTGTGGTAAATTTTCTGTGCATTACAAATGGTAACAAATATATGCTTCAAGATTGAATTTATATGCATGGATGCCCTGCCTAAATTTCCTTTTTCTCCCTCTGTTCTTCCTCCTTTAAAAACAGAATTTAGATAATATTTAGTCTTAGAAATGCATATCTTGAACATTTATGTCTACTGCATGTGTGTGAATTTTCCAATCCAATGCAATGGAACAGGATTCATAATGGCTCATGTGTGAAACAGGTTAACAGAAAACATGTCCTGCCAGTCTTTACAATTAGCAATAAACATCTTCTGGTTTGTTGGTACCAAGCCATTCGGGGGGAGGGGGGGGATGCATATGTTCATATGTATATATGTATTCGCTCAATGTGCATGCTCTCTTGAAAACTGCTTTTTTATCCATTTTTGGTTCTCAATTAACAGATGGATGGGAATGGACAGGAAAACTTAAAATATTTCACTTTCTGACTTAACACTCCAGACAAGAAATTGTACACTATGCCCAAAGAACACATCATATGAGAATAATTCAAGCAGTCTTATATCCATGCACCTCACCATTTCCTCACCTTTCTCACTTTCAGCGGCCTTAAGATTTTGTTTTTAGTCCACTGTCTTAAGACTACACTGTCTATTGCCGTTAGATTGAAAACTGAGCCAGGTTAAAAGAGATGTTGTTTTTTACCAATGACCTTCATGTAGCAGAAGATTTACGCTAATATAAGTATTGGGAGCTTGTTTGGTTTTAACACCATACAGAAGTGGTTAGCTATGTTTCGCTGTTGTCAGGCAGAAAGTAGGGCATGCTGGCACCTTAAAGACCAACAGGATTATGGAGTTTTCACAGGCAATGTCCTACTTGTCAGATATGCACAGGGAGATTCTTGAGACATCACAATTTTTGAGGCACTTTCTGAATGAGGGCAGGGAGTTTCCATTACAGTATTAAGATGTTCAAACACATTCATCTTCTCAGAAAGAGACTCTGATACCAATGTGTTTGTACAATCAGGCAATTAGGGCTGACTATACAAAACCCAAACACAGAGGGGTAGGTTCCTTAGGGTAGGGACAGACATTACACACAAACTGGTTTAAGTGATCAGAAATTGGTTTAAACCTGTAACAGAACAGATGTTCAGTGCATATAAACCAGTTTGAAAATGCCTGAGACTGGTTTGAGATAAACCTGGTTGACTCTAGTATCAGACTTAATTGATTTGGGTCAAACCAGTTTATTCAATGTCTGTCAAATACCCCTTCCTGGTTTAAGTTAAACAAGATTCCTCTGACATCGCATCATGCTCTCTGGGCTGGGCTCTGTGCTCTTCAGCAGACCTGGCTCCTCCCCTGGGCTCCCTGGCTGGAGTTTCGGCAGAGACTGCTCCCTGCTCCATGTCCCTCTCCCCACTCCCTGCTAAGCAGGTATTTCCCCCCCACCTTCTTTTCTGCCTTGTACAGATCTCTCTCAGCATTAGCTAACATACCACATGCTGGCTATGGTCTGCGCTGTGGGAGGCCAGACAGAGGCAGACAGGACTGTGTCCATTTAGGGCTTTTGGAGCTAATCAATGGGTAGCTGGTGACATTCTTCCATTCCTTCTTTGGAAAAAAGGTTAAGAAGAGCTTGAACTAAGGGAGAGAAGCTTTTGTTTCTTAATGGGCTGATAAACACTGAGTTAGGGGTGATGAACATTGTGTTATCAACTGTTTGCTGGGCTGCTGGGCTGGGACTTTCCTAATTAGAATGTCCTGCCAGGGCCTGGCCATGCCCCGCGCCTCAGCTTAGCACTATTGAAGGGAAGGGAGGGCTGCTGTAGCACCCTCAGGCTTGTAGCCTGAGCTACTATATAGGCACATGCCTGAATTTTTGAGATATATGAGCAGTTACAAACCGGTCTATCCTAGCCAGGTTAGACTAACCTGCAAAAATTGAATCAATTCAGGCATTTTGAATGTCTGTCCCTAAGCTTAAGAAAAAAAACTCAGACTCATACCACCAGTCAGGAAATTGAAGGGTTTCCTTATCCTCTTCAATGGAACAACAATTTTCAGTTCTCCAATTCAATGTTAACTCACTGTAGTTTAAATAGAAAAAGAGCCACAACTTTCAGGGACAAGAGAGGCATTTTTTGAACCACAACCATTTCTGAATTTTTCTTTTCTGATGAGTTTGTGTGGATTATTTTCAACTAAAGAAATAAAAATGCAGAGTAGCCACATCTATGATGGCCAGCTCTCACCGACAGAGAAAATTATATGAAAATCCACTAACAGTTGAGATGTTTTCAAATACCAACACTGGGTAATTTTTAGATGAAGGAGAAAGGAGAGGGGATAAAAATTTAAGGTAGGGTGGAAGTGGTATCTTAAAAGATAATAGAAAAATTATCAACTTTAAACATTTTATTCCTTGGAAATGCCAGTGCATATAATTAGGGTTACTGGAAATGATTGACAGTTTAGTGGGAGTAGCTGAGTAAGTGCTCTTTATTATAAATGGGTCCCAGGAGATTTCAGCCAAATCCTAAACCATTAAATGCTTTCTTAAAAACAAAATATTTGTAAATTTCAAAATAGTTCGAGAAACAATTAAAAAACGGTCATCTAAACATACTTACTTCACTATGCCAATGTATACTGGAAATATAAAACTTTTCTAAATGGTTATAGGAGGTAGGGCAAATAAAAATAATACTGGAGCTCTCAGTTGCCCCAAGAGAACTGATATAATTATTAAGGATGATAGTTTTACCTCTCTCTTGAGAGCCATTGGGAGATGACTGGTATATCTGGATGAGAAGGAAATTATAGGAGTCAGAGGAACTACCATCATTCAGTCTGGAAACAATGAACTCTCACTATTTAAAAGCTCTGGGGAGTGTGATAAATAGGGAACATCCTTTGCTTTGTCCTTTGAGAAAACCACCATCAAGTAAACAACAAAGACATTAGAAAAAGAGAAGAAAATGTGTCACATACATGTCAGGAGGTATCTCAACATCCTTATGGAGTCCTCTTCAGCATTAGAATCAGAACTGAAAATTGAAATCCAAATTCCATTGCCTCCAAATGTGTGTTTGTTCACATGAAATGTGTGCGCTTGTGTGCTTTTGCGTGTTCCTGCTTAGGTAGGAAGAGGTGAGCTGTCATTGGCACCTTTGTTGACAGGTTCAAATGGCGAAGTTGTATTACAGGAAAAATGCGTATTCCCCACTTTTGTTAGAGAGGAGCTATCAGAACCAATGGAAAGAAAAAGAAATCACAATTTAATTAAAACATAGAAGAAAATAAAAATATGCTGTTGAACAAAATTCCTTCTGATGTTTTCCAGAAATACATGCACCAGAGAGATATTGGTGAGTTCCTGATCATTTATATTGTTATCCTGGTTATTTATAATGGGAATATATTGACATATTTGAAGATGACAAAGCTTAATAGTCTGGATGTGTTGGTATTGGAAAAGTCCTTAAATAACTCATGAACAGGAATTCTGTTGCCTGATAGGAATTCAGACAGCAGTAACGTAGCTGGAGGAGGGAACAGCAACCAGCTGAAGCAACCAGCCTGACAATGATACAGGAAATTTCAGTACATAAAGGACTATATGTGCTAACAATTTATATTCCAGACAGGCAAATGATAAATTTACCTGAAGCTGCCTGATCATATGCCATTTATTAATTCTGTTTGATATTATTAATATTCTAGAGCTGTATGCCCTGATGGTTGTCTTTTATATACTCTTGCAACAAACCTTTTATGTCAAGAGGGCTGATGCCAGTGGCCAGTGCTAATTTCTTCAGCAATGACTTGGGGTTAGGAGGAACAAGATCTGCGTGTCGTCTTCTCAGTTACAGAGGCATTAAGAGCTATTAACAACTGAATGCTCTAGCAGAAAAAGGAGGTAGTTTACAAGCTGTTATCTCTAGATACTTGGAGAGGAATGAGGGAAATCTCCCAAAAGGGCCTTTGCAAATACTGAGAGACAAAATGGCACACTACCTGAGTGAGCCTTTGATTTTCTCACCATCCCCAGTTAAGAGAAGTTGCCTGT
The DNA here is from genome assembly GCA_030014935.1 of Caiman crocodilus. Lineage (NCBI taxonomy): Eukaryota > Metazoa > Chordata > Crocodylia > Alligatoridae > Caiman > Caiman crocodilus. Next base: position 8,523,420 of record JAGPOW010000229.1, on the reverse strand, counting down.
AAGAATCAAGGAGATGCCCATCATCCAGAGGACCAGTCTGAACTAGAGAACTTCAGTACATACTATGTGTGCCTATAGACATGCTGTTTCATGTTGGAATTAGAACATGTTGAAGCATACTCGATTAATGAAGTCTGCTCTGTGTTCTAGTTAGCATGCTCCAGCATCACCTTGCTGTCACTTGTATGAAGCCTCTGCTCATTTGAGCTTTACATAAAGCATCCTGAAGCCATTTCGAAACACTGTGAAGCATAATACACATGACATTGAGCTATTTGAATTAGAGTGGCTGTCTGGGAACTGCTCTAATTAAAATGTCTCCACCCCAACTCTGAGCATATGCAGCCAAATAAGAGACCTGTTACTCTGAAGTGTCAGAGTTTTAAATGTCTAAGAAGCTAGACCCATGAGAAAACCAAGTTAGAGAATATTGTAGAGGTGGTTTTGCTACGTATTATTTTGCCAAGATGTGTAAATCTCTTGTGCTATCTAAATCAGAATGCTCACCTTACATAAAATGTGTGTCTTATTTGTTGCAATTATTGCACAGTATTGGCATCTTAAATTGTAATTGAGAGTACCCACTAATGAGTACCCACTAGATCTGGGAAAGTTGCTGTTAACCTACTGGGGGTCTGTGATATAGCACTACCGTTGGGTTCCTGGGCAGATGATGCATAGAGTTGGAAGGATCTTTGTGGTCTGCACTTACAAGAATAGGGTATTAGATAGGGAATGGGGTTAGTGCCTGTAGCCTGCCAAGGGAGATTAAATGTAGCTGTTGAAATGCTGTGATACAAACAAAGCCAATAATTGTCCAACCCAGGGTACTCAGCCAGTGCTGTGTCATTGCCCTTAAGAGAATTTGAAAAAGCATAATAGGAAAGTAAACAGCCTCCTGAAACTGAACTATTGGGCTTTCTGTACAAAGCCTATTAAAATTAAAAGCTGCAGTGCTTTACACCACACAACAAATCCTAACAGTAATCCATTTACATACATTCCTGGTCAAACTCTATTCCAGAGTTTGACCCTTTGCAGTACTGGAACAGGGCAAAGATTTTATTAAGCTGTTTTACCTGAATAGTTGAAGAGATCCTATAGTTTCTTGGCTCTCCTACTGGGACTCTTACAGCCTAGGCAATGTGTTAGGAGTAGAAAGGGACATAGCCAAAGAATACTGTATGCTTGTGATCCTTAGACAGCATAACAGCTCCTAAGGGACTATTGTAAGCCAGTATAAATGAGAATATTATTAAGGCTGCCCTAATTTATGCCACTAGCAATCAAGTTTCTGGGTACCCTGAGGACCAGAGGAGTTCAAAGGTGACATATTGCATCCTTTGTCTCCACTCTTCCCTTGGGTCCTGTCTCTTGAAGATGGAGCTGGTCTTGCCCTGCAAAGCCAACACTCTGTCAGTGCAACACTGTCAGTTAAGGCTCAGCTCAGCAAAACAAGGGGGCATTAGATCCAACTACCATATTCCTTGAGGGTCTGGACCACTTGGATTATCTAGCTAGAGCAGTCAGACACTACTTGAAAAGTCAAAAATGTAATTCATTACTCTGCAAGGAAAGTAGCTGGCTGTCCAACGTTACTGTTAACTTCTTGGAAGACATACCCTGTCAAGGACTAAAGATTACTTGATTATAAACACAGAACTGTGGAAAACTGCCATGTTGCCTGCAAGATGTAGTTGATACAAATCCCTAGCAATTAAATAGTATTTCATGTTAGAATTGCTTAACATTAATGGTATCCCTCTATATCCTTGTGAGAATATCGATAGAGGGTAACACATGAAGACAGTGAAGACTCACAGAAGGTCCCACACTAAGATTCAGACTTTATTCTACCTATTAGGTGCATAAGTGGACTTTGACATCCAAGAATGGTCCTATTCCACTCTGCCCAAATCCCTGAAAAACCATTAATACAAAAGGTAAGTGGTACCTTTCTTCCTCCTCCTTCCAGGACTTGACCGTGGTAGATGAGACTCATACAGAAGTGTCTAAGTTGACTTTGAGACCTCATAGGTTGAATAAATCAGTCATGAAGTCTGCACTTGGACGCAGATTTCATTACTCCCAGCCTAGAGAGGAGCTTTCCACCTTGGTGTGTTTAAGCTAAATCCAATAAAGTTAGGTGCCTTCTTTCCTGGTAGTATCCAAAACCTGGAACTAGGCATGATTCTGGCACTCAGAGTAGCAAAACCTGAGGTGCCTAGAGTATTTTCGTGTCAAGCAAGTCCTGTTAAAAAAATCTGGGTTTAGGTGCCTAAAATCCACCTAAGCCTCCTAAGTCCTATTTTTCGATAGGGCCCTTTGTGCAAAATGTACATGAGTAGCATAACTTTTATTAGTCAGTGATGTGAGGACTCAGCTCACATATCAGTAGTTTTTCATAACAAATAAGTTCTTATTCTCATTAATTAACATATGCTTAAGAGTACAGCACTTAGTTTGATATTAGCCAAAAAAACCAGAGGCAGTAGCTATGCAACAGATTTCATTTTCTATAACAATGCAAACCCAATCTCTTTCTCTAAAACAATATTTACATGTTCATGACCTTACCTTAGGGTACTGGGCTGTTTAAACAGCTTCTACTGTTCTTTTAAAAATGAAAAGCAGAGCATTGTCATTTAAAAGAAAATGCAACAGGAATAACATTTTTATGGATCTTAAATATAAATCAGTGAGTTTGAGTGTGTTGATCTGTTTCTGTAAGCATATTAAGCATATATTCTGAACACAGGAATTTATTTTAAACTTTTCTTCAGAAACAACAGAACCTAATAAAATTAAAAAAGAAAACAATTTTTAATTATTTTCTTTAGTTATAAAATTTAACCCTGCTGTTAGTGGCATCTGTTGGCTAGTTTATAAGGTGCAAATCTAGCCTGCCTCCTGCCTAACATGGCTAACTACCTCTTTCTGTTTATCAATGTCATTTCATTCTATACCCAATACTCACTGAATAAATAACTTTTGCATACTCACTGAATAAGTAACTTCTTTGCAAGTTTCAGTGTAGATGGATTAAAAGTAGGTACCAGATTTTTCAGCTAATATGAATCACCAGATGATGCAGTATATCTGGGGATGAGGTAGAAGTATACAATTCCTTTTTTACCTCAGTCTTCAAAGGCAAGGTGAGCTACCAGACTAGTGAACCTGGCAGCACCATTTAGGGAGGAGATAAGTAGCCAACAGTGGTGGAAGAGCAGGTTAAGGGCTATTTAGGACATGTACAAGTCCATGGGGCTGGACATGATGTACCTGAGGGTTCTGATGGAATTGGCTGATGTGATTATAGAGCTGCTGACCATCTTTCAAAATGTGTGGCTGTCAGGAAAGGTCCCAAATGATTGGAAAAAAGCAAATGTCTTGTCCATCTTTTAAAAAGGGAGATAGAGGATCCAGGAATTTAAAGGGTGGTCAATCTCACCTCAGTCCTTGAAAAAATAGTTTCATAGTTTCATAGTTGGTAGGGTCAGAAGAGACCTGAGCAGATCATCAAGTCCAACCTCCTGCCATGGCAGGAAAGAGTACTGGGGTCAAACGACCCCAGCAAGGTGTTTATCCAGACTCCTCTTAAAGAACCCTAGGGTAGGAGCCAGCACCACTTCTCGTGGAAGTAGGTTCCAGATCCTAACCACCCTGACTGTGAAGTAGGGCCTCCTGATATGGAGCCTGAATCTACCCTCTGCCAGCTTGTGACCGTTATTTCTTGTCACTCCTGGTAGTGCTCAGGGGAACAGGGGCTCCCCCAATGCCTACTGGTCCCCCCTGACTAGTTTGTAAAATGCCTGTTGGTCTCCTCTCAGCCTTCTCTTGTGGAGGCTGAATGGGTTCAGGTCCTTTAGCCTCTCCTCTTAGGGTCTGCCCTGCTGCCCCCAATCATGCACGTGGCCCTCCTCTGGACCCTCTCCAAGTTGTCCACATCCCTCTTGAAGTGCAGCGCCCAGAACTGGATGCAGTACTCCAACTGTGGCCTGACCAGTGTCACATAGAGGGGAAGGATCACCTAGTTGGCCCTGCTTGAGCTGCATCTGTGGATGCATGACAAGGTACAGTTGGCCTTTCTGACCATGTCCCCACACTGTCAGCCCATGTACATTTTGACATCAATAATGACTCTAAGATCATTTTCTGCCTCTGTGCTGATGAGAAGGGAGTTCCCCAGCCTGTAGGTATGCTACAAGTCTTCCCCCTCAGGTGCAGTACCTTGCACTTGTCAGTATTGAAACCCATCCTCTTCTCATCCACCCACCCCTGTAACCTCTCTAGGTTTGATTGCAGCCTATTCCTCCCTTCCAATGTGCCCAGTTCTCCCCACATCTTAGTGTTGTCTGCAAATTTGAACGGGGTGCTTTTTACCCCCTCGTCCAAGTCGCTGATGAAGATGTTGAACAATGCAGGCCTGAGAACCAAGCCCTGTGGAACCCCACTGCCCACATCCCTCCAGGTCAAACAAGACCCATCTACCACCACTCTCTGGGTGCGGCCCTCCAGCCAACTAGTGATCCATTTGACTGTGTAAGTGTTGACACCACAGTCTCCTAGTTTTTTAATGGGAATGGGGTGAGAGACAGTGTAAAAGGACTTCCTGAAGTCCAGAAAGACTACATCCACTGCTACACCTGCATCTAAGGATTTTGTGACCTGATCATAGAAGGCCATCAGGTTGGTCTGACAGGACCTGCCTCTAATGAACCCATGTTGGTTGCCCCTATGCACAATCTCCCCTGCTGGCCCCTCACGGACATGTGCCAGGATAATTCTTTCAAACAGCCTACCCAGGATCGAGGTAAGACTGACTGGCCTATAGTTTCCTGGGTCCTTCTTCCTCCCACATTGGCCCTTTTCCAGTCCTCTGGCACCATGCCAGGGTAAAGCCATGCCAGGGGTCCCGCAATGACCTCTGCTAATTCCCTCAGCACTCTGGGGTGGAGGTTGTCCAGTCCCTCCAGAAGTTCCCTGACTGGGTCCTCACTGACCCTAAGCCTGGGTGCATCTCCCCTGGGGCCCTATGGGAGTCTTGGTTGGGGGGGATGACCCATTTCCTGCTCAGAAAAATGGAGGCAAAGAAATTGTTACATAGGTTAGCTTTGCTGTCTGGTGCGATGACCAGATTTCCTAGCATGTCCTGCAGGGGCTCCATGTTACCTGGTAGGGCTTCCCCCTACATCTCCTGTTCTTTTTACCCACTATGTATTTAAATCATGGAACACGTCCTGTAGGAAGAGAAGTTGATTAGGAAGAGTCAGCATGGATTCACCAAAGGAAAGTTATTCCTGAGCAACCACATAGCATTCTATGATGAGATGACTGACTCTGTGGATGCAGGAAAAGCAGTGAACATTACATACCTTGACTTCTACAAGGCTTTTGATATAGTCTCCCACCACAGTCTTGCAAGCAAGCTAAGGAAGAATGGTATGGATGAATGAACTGTAAAGTTGATAGAAAACTGGTTGGATCATCAAACAGAAAAGATTGTGATCAATAGCGCAAAGTCTAATTGGCAGCTAGTTTCAGGTGGAGTGCCCAGGTGTTGGTCCTGGGCTAGTTTTGTACAATAATTTCATCAATGACATGGAATTTGGGATAGAGTGCACTCCCAGTAACTTTGTAGGTAGCACCAAGATGTGGGGTGTAGTAAATATACTGGAGAGAGTAGGGCTAGGATTCAGAAGGACCTAGACAAACTAGAGGATTGAACCAAAAGAAATTTCATTAAATCTATCATTTTTTTTTCTGCTGTTTGCAGCTAGTGAAAGCAGCAAGAACAAAAATATTGTTTTCTTTTAGCCATTCATATTAATTAATATGGGGGAGAGGTAAGAAGACAGTGAAACTAATGCTACTTAAAAGCAACATTCTTCTCATTTAATTTGGTTTATTAAGTGCTTTTGAATTAGTTGGAGTATTGGTATGAATTTGACCTTGCTTCTTCATTAAATAAATCATGATTATCATTTGGAAGTACAACCATCCAAGGATTTAAGTACTGATAGCTTTGGCTATCAATTAATGCACACCAGTTCATATGATTAGTGAGTCCTTTTTGATTATTTTAGCTTCTAATCAAGGCAATAATTCTGCAAGTACTGTTGTGTCTTTGAATCTGAGGTCTCTCAAGAGAACATACCTCTCCTTTAAGGCAAGTTCATGTGAAGCAGATTAAAGAAAAGAACCCCGCCCCCTGCAGTTCTGGCAAAACAACATCTTCTGTTCTGTAGGGGTGACTAACTTATTAATGTCCTTGAAATCTGATGAAATGCACTGGTAAAGGGCAATTCAGATCAGATCAGTTTTAATGGTTTGCAAACACTCCCACTCTACTGCCAAATGAAAACAAAAACTTGGTAAAAGCAGCACTTTTACATTTGGAGATAAGGGAGAAAATATTTTGCCATCAGCTGCCTTCCCTCACTCTGAATATGGGCCATCTATGCTAAGATTCAATTTAGAGCAACCTCAACATCCTTTAATTTGCAGCAGAGGTTTGGGGTCCAGGAAGACGCATTTTTCTGGGTGCCCTTGCATGTCATACTTCTCCCATCATCCCAGGAAGCATGGTCTTATTATTGGCATAGCACTATGGAATTCAGTGAGCATCTCCAGGTACCTGCATCAACCATCTTAAGATCCTCCTTGGACTTCTCCATACCACAGAAGTAGTGGGCTTCTGCAAGCACAGGCTCGGCACACCCCATCCAACCTTCTCCTACCTATGCCTGCTCATGTGATACAGCCCAAAAAGGCTAATCAGGGAAGCTGCTTCAGGTTTGTCCCTCATCATTGCTCTAAGGCATACCAGAGTCTGATGTTGGCAAAGGGCCTAGAGAAGCTTCACTGGTAAATTTCTGGTCTGGAGTGTTCCTAAGGGTTCTGGTGGGCAAAGTATGTTCAGTTTGTAATGGAGTTAGATCAGGCTCTCTTACAGCCTGGTCTCTGGTTGGGCTTATGCTTCAACTTGTTGCAACAGGGGAAGTTCAGGGTGATTGGACCATTTAACTCAAACTTTTGTTTGGATTAGCCATGATCCATAGATGTGGCACAAGGTGATTAGAGAATTAACTCCAAACTCCTGACTGGATGAGCTGCTTTCTGTGGGTGTGGCCCCTTGAGGGGATAAACGAAGGTATGTGCTGCAGTCATGGGGAGAGAAGCATATGGGCGTTGAAAAGCTGGGGTGAACTGACCCTGCAGGGTAGTCAAACGAGCCCCAGAAGATCCTGAAGTCAGCAGAACAAGGCTGCAGTGAGGGCAGGATGGCAGAGACTGACACACTGCTCCAAGGGCCAGCAGGATTTGGGAGACAGAGCAAGACGATGCCTGTCAGGTCCAGATGGGACTGTCATATGCAAACAAAGGATATCCTTTGTTTGTTATAGGGGAAGGAATTATAGCCCCAGAGGGGCCCTCCCTGGGTGCTTGCAGCCTGCCCATGATGGGGAGGTGAGGAGAGTCACCTGTTCCACACAGGGGAGAGTGCCCCATTGAATTCTGAGCACTAGAGAGAGATTGCAGGTGGGGATCGCAACACTGCAGGTTTTAACCAAGATGTGGAATGGGACATAAACCCCTCTCAGGGTACAGGAATCCGGTGCTTGCCAGAGCCCCTGCTGAAGGGGAGGAGCCAGGTTCTGGCCATAGGAGGTTGACTCCACCCACCCTACAGGAGGAGTGATTGCTACAAGACTAATCCAGGGAGGATCTGACTGCTACACTCTAGAGCATAAGACTCTGAAAGGGCTTACCCACATGGGTGAGTCAGAACTTTGCTGCCTCTCCTGTGGAGGGTACACAGTGTGTATAAAAGACTGGGTTGTTATTTGCACTTAGGACCGGTGTGACATTCATCTCTGGGGACTTGTAAAATGTCATTACAAGCAACGTATGGTGAAACTCATCTAGGAACTGACCTGAGAGTTGAGTGTAAGGAATTCTCACTGATCCCTCACCCTTCCCCAGAGCCTGATCCCAAATTTCCAGAAGAAGAGGCAGTTTGACGTTTCATACTGCTGTAGCAAATGTATAATATTTAGTTATTAGTATATAATAATTATTAGTATCTTTTTGGTGGATGTTAATTTTTATGGTATTTTCTACCTCCCCTTTTCTCCCTATGTAAATAAATTCTATACAGGTTTCCCCTGCTTTATGCTGCACATGGATTCCTGGAAAATGGCTCATAACTTGAATTTGCATAAAGGGAACCAATCCACTTTATAATGTAACAAGTAGGGATACATTCTAAGATGCTAACTGTAATGATCCCCAAACCCATTTCTACGAATTTACAAGACGATTTTGGTACTCACTAACAGCAGACAGTACACACAAGTACAGGACACTATCATAATGGGATGGCAACTACAGAAATATGCATTACAAGCAACAAGTGGGGTGCAGAGATCCACACAGGAGTCTATATTTTGATGTGCATCATTCCTACAATGCACCGCACAAAGCATCTGACTGCAGGCTTCCACCAAACTGATCGCATAAGAGTGAATTTCCCTCGCATATTATGAAGTTTTGATATAAAAAGGATCATCACATAAGAGCAAATTTGCACATACAGAACATGTATAAAGCGAGGGGAACATGTATAATAAGTACTGAATGTTGTTTAAGCGAAGGTTTTGAGGCTTCAGGTGTTCTTCTATAGGGAGACTCTCCACACTCTAAATTAGAAGGAGGGCTCCAAGGCAGAGACCCCAGGGATCCATTATTGGCTCCAGGTAGTAGGTAGCTCCACCTCCTGGATTACAAGTTTTATCCTTAGTGGCACCTGCAGGTGTAGCTATGGACAATTCATGTAGTGAAACAAAGAAGACCCATTGTTAAAAATAGAATATTAAACACTAACATTAAAAATATATTGACTTCATTTGATTTTTAACAACAGGCTTCCTATGCTATAAGATTGAAAAATAGATAGAAAAGAATGTGTGTCATATTTCACCAGATTTTCCTCATTTATCCCTGCTGGATATGAAAGGTATAAAAATGGAACCTTAATCTATTAAGTAAGGAGTTATCAGGGGCCCTTTTTTAACTGTAGAATCTACCCAAGAACTACTCTCGTTCCACTAGCAGCTCACTTAGGAGTCAACTTGATTTATTTTGATTACATAGTATTGCTTTATAATAGAAAACACATCATAACCTAAGGGATCACACAGCTAATGCAGTGGTGTAACTTACTGAGGGAAACTATCTTTGAATAACATTTCTGTATCAGAGCGATTACTTACTATTTTAGTGCATAAAATTCGCAGTTTGATTCTACTCAGGTACTAAAAACTGAAAACCAAGAGGAGAGATGACTGTTTTCCCTCCATCATCGCCAAGCAGATGTACGTTAAGAATGGCTGAGCACGTCTATGCTGAAGTCAAAAGTGTACTGCCCAAAGCTTCACCTTGTGTAGCTATACCTGAACTAGCTTTAAATTAGTAATCTTGGGCTGCTTGTACATGTGACAGGAATTTAGTCCCCTAAATTGAAGTGGTGGGTTTTTAATTGAGATGATTAAAAACCCACTGTTTCAATTCAATTTCAATGTGGGGGCCCAATCCCTTTTTTTTTTCTTTCTTTTTTCCCTGTGGAGCCTGCCTGCTTCTCCCACAGCCAGGGGGTGAGCTGCCAGTGGGCTGAGTGGCCCCTGTATCAGAGCGATTACTTACTATTTTACTTTCTTCCTTTCTTCCACAGTGGTGGTGCGTGCCAGGGCACCTGGGTGGGCTGCCAGTAGATGGGTGCTGCCCAGAGAGCACCACTGCCATGGAGGGAAGGTCTGAGACCCCTTGCAGCTCAGGGCTCACCAGCAGCTTACCCACTGGCCATGGGAGGAGGCAGGCAGACTCTACGGAGAAAGGAAAAAACAAGGATCATCCCCCCCCTTGCTCCTTTTTCCCCTCCCCCCATCAGTGCAACATGCCCGGATGAGCAGGAATCATGCAGCCCCTGAATTGTGGCGTCGGGGGGAGGACTGATCCTTCTTCCCCCCCCTTCCCCCAAAGAGACTACCCGTCTCTCCCATGGCCAGGGGATGAGCTGCCAACAATCCCTGAGCTGCAGGGGGGCCTCGACCTTCTCTCCATGGTGGCGACACCCCTAGGGATACCCAGGCGGGTGGCTAGTGGGAGGATGCTGCCCCTGCTTGCAGGCAGCATCCAGCCTGATCTAACTGTTCCTCATTGAGAATCACTGATCTAGATCCACAATATGAAACAAAACTACTACAATTCAATTTCTCCATCTCTAGTGCAAAAACTCATCTTTTTTTTCCATCAAAATGTCCTTTATGATAGAAAGAGCCAGTTGTCTAAAAGAAAGGTGTATCTCTGGTGATGACTAACCCTCTGCTTCAGGATCTCTTAAATAATATTAGTTTCAGTAATAAGGCTTTCATCACGTTACTCCTTTTGCTACCGGTTTTATAATAAATATAAACTACAGAAGTTTTGCTGTAAATCCTGAAGTCTCTTGTTGACTTTTTCATCTAGCTGACTGCTACTTACTCATATTCTAAGGCCACCCCCTGAGTGTTTCACGTGTCTCTCCCAGTATTCACTGATGCACAGAAGACATGGGAATATTGCTTTATGGTAGCAAACAACTTGTTTCTGTTTCCAGTGGAACCAAGTTTAGCAATATTTACAGCAAGATGGTGGAAACACCAACTGCCACTCTAGTTGGAAATACCAAGTGCCACTCTTTATGTTTTCTTTTTTCTCAGTGTAAGATATACTAATTAAATTATAAGAATGTTCTTTTAGTCTGCTTATGGCAGTAAATTTGGAAACACCAACTAGTTTAGCGTTGGTTCCTTGAATGCCATAAGCTAAATCATACATACAGCACTTTAGAAACTGAATTTATTAAGGTAGCAGGCATGAGAAGGGCAGAAGGTGGGAGAATGGTGACACCTTGCCATGTAGGCGTCCCCAGATTGCTGGGTCAGGTCTTGGAAGGAGCTGGGTTTGGTTTGCATGCCAGGAAGGGTTCCCTTTCCCCATGCCCAGTTGCCAGTATGGCCAAAAGCCAGGTCATACAGTCTTGTGCTGCAGCTGTCAAGAGGCTAGACCAGGTAAAGGGGAGGGAGCAGCCTCCCCAAAGACCTGGACCAACCCCCGCCCCCAAAGACCTGACCCAGTAATCTGGGAGGCCTGCATGGCATGGGGACTCCCTCCTCCCCCTCTCCCCCCCTGCCACTGCTGAAAGCTGGTGGGAGGACAGGACTTGGGAGAGGGACTATTCTGGAAGCCTCCTGGGAAATGTGTAGGAATGCCCACTACTGCTGGCCTTGGATAGTGCAGGCAGGCTCTAATCCTTATGTCTTCCCACTGAACAGCAAATGTCTGTTGGGTTTGCTTCCACCCTAACTTACAGTGTTTAAATAAAGCATGATAGAGTGATTGTGCTAGGGGGTTTTTGAACTTCTGTACTTAGCCTATGTTTAATTTTACTGAATAGGCATCAGATCTATAGGCAGATGTTGCTACCAATGGCATTGTCTCTGATTAACATTTTCACAAGCTTTAGCTTTCTAATGTTCTATAAATTTAACATCTTCTCAGTATCAGAAAAAGGATACCTGTAGAGGAGGGGAGTGGAGGAAGAGGAGAAGGGAAAGAGGAGGGGAGGCTTGTGTTGCCCTCCACCCTGGGCTGGGGCTACTGTGCTGCACCAGGAGAATTGGCCACAGTTCCCCTTCCCCCTACATCTCCCAGATGCTCTGCCCCCACGAGCACAGGCACCGGCCACTTGGTGATGGAGTTCCCCACTTCCCTCAAAAGGCTTCCCCAACCTGTTCCTTTGCTGGAGGGGCAGGCAACCCCTTTGCCTTTCCTGTCCCAGCCACAGCCCCAGTGCCCAACCCAGACTTACCAGTCTACATCTCCTGGAGTGCACACAGACACACGTGGTGCTCCCCGCCTAGAATTGTCCCTTCTGCTCCCACCAGTGAAGCAAAGGTCAGACATTTGATCAGATTTGAAAAATCTGTCCAAACAGAGTTTGGAGGACTGAAAAAAGGGCATGTCCAGGAAAATCCGGACGTAGGGTAACACTATATTTGCCCCAAATTACATAAAGTCATGTTACATAAGCCATAAAGCAGAACAAACCTGGATGCAAGTTGTACAAATATCACAATAGGGTGCCATTGTTTGTATATCTTAAAATATTGTGGATTTTCTGTTTAGATCTTCTGTGGGATGTGGTCATTTTTCAAACACTTCCATGTCAACCCATGAATAAATGAGATCCAATAAAATATGCAGGTTCCATGAGCCAATACCTCTGAGGTGTCAGCACATATAATTGAAATTGATGTAATTTTTGTAACCACCTACTTCTATACGATATGTATGGAGATTTAACTCAGATATATTAAACAGGATGTGTGACCTCAGATGACTCTCATTTTATAGACTTAAATTCAGTATGGAAGAATTAAGTGATTCAAAGAACAAATTAATATAAAGTTATCTCTAAATCTCATGTAACAACACTTAAATAGATGAAACTCAATAAAAATGGCTGATGACCTTTTGATGCCCTGTGATGGAGAGGTCAAATTTGAAATTTTTTCTCTACTTAAAAACTCATAAAGAATCACTGAACAACATATACATCATATTTCATAATAATGTAGCTTAACAGAGCCCTGGGCATTAATTATGTCAGTAACCCTGCAAATGACTTTGCATCTGAATTGTGTGAGATGCAGACAAATTAAGACATAGTTGAACATATAGAAATATAGCAATTTTCTTTGACTGTGTCCAAGGGGAATTAAATTTTGTTTCAGGCTGGCCAGCAATTCAGCGAGGAAACAAAGGAATGTCACGAGATGAAAGGCAAAGAGAGATGTCATTCCCAGCCACAGCAGGGGGATTATTATTGTGCAGGAAGTTACCAGACAACACCTAAGTGTTGTGTATATGTGTATTCAACCCACATTCTTTTGATATGTGCAAATAAACTTTGATCTGACAGGGAAGGGTTGCCTTCAGTTTGCGTATTGGCATCATTTTTAAGAATGCAGACCATCTAAAAGAATAATGCTACTCTGTTAGAAGTATGACATTGTTTCTATATGTTAATGAGGAGGTTCAACACATGAACTTCAAAGACTCTTCATATCATAAGCTAAAGGACACAGACCAAATTAGAGAGGTGAACAATAGAAGATGATGTGTCACACCATCCCAAGAGATTCCATGAACACATGCTCCTGGGAGAAGAGTTTCTGCATGCAGAGCTAGCAGGCATGAGAAGTAAAATTTCTGTTAAGGCAAGATTCTAATCCTGTATATGCTGATACAAATAGGCAATGGCTGGGATATCCCGCATCCGAAAAGCATAGAACTGGTGCATACACCTCCTCCAATTCCAGGAACCACAAGCATAAGGGCATATCAGAAGTGGGACTGGGGGCAAGAGAGGGGGAATGTCAATGGTGAGAAAAAGTGCAAACTTAGTGCCTTCAGTGTAACTAAATGGGCCGTGAAGAAATAAGAATTGATGAGATTTAAATTCACTTTTAACACCTTATAAGAAGCTCAGCAGAAAATCTAGCCCTACAGCTGTAAAAGTTGTTCTAGCTAGTAAGGATTTTAGGCATTATACTTATTATGATATTGCTTTATTTTCTTGGAGAATGAAAACTGCTGTATGTCATCCCTAAGAGATGTATATCAAGGCTACTTTATCGTCATGCATCCTGGTCATGTCCAAAACCTTCTTCTTCCTACTTCTTCCTAACTTTCAAAATATTACCTTTTCTTTTAATCCAGATACATTATTTTTTTTAGGCTCCCCTCATCCTCCATCTCAATTCCTACCTCTTCTAGTTTGGTTGCCTGAGATGTACACATTCTGCTGTCATCCATTCAAAATTTATTTACTAAAGTCATCTTTTTTAACCCATGAAGCTGTCTACCTATCTGACGCTCACTGACTCTTCATTCTTCATTTCAACACTTGTTCTCACTCCATAACCAAAAAACTTTCTCCTGCCAATTTATCTGATTAAAAGTTACTCTTATCAGGTCATCTTCAATGATATGACTTTTGAGGCTTGTGTGATTTATTCAGGGGTTTCTTACACGTGATGTGTGATGCCCTTTAAATTATATAATCTTGTATTTCCTCCACTTCATACCACAAGCTTCGGAAGCTTTCCTCCTTTTGGCAAATGTTGTATTATTTTTTATGATGGCCAGAGCTGTAGACCAGTCATGTTCAATCTCTGACACGCTAGCCAGATTCAGCCCACAGAGGTGTGTCATCCATCATGGGTTTGGCTGGCATACATGGCAGGATCTGGAGAGTAGGCTTGGTCTTAGAAGTTTGGTTGGACCCAGCATAAGGAATTGAGCTGGTACATGTGGCTGGACCTGGTGTCTGGGGTTGGGCTTGTAGCAAGATCTAGGACTCTGGACTGTACCTTCAGATTGACCCTGCAAAGAATCCAACCCACAGATAACACCACTACAGTTGTCCAGCCCACAGGTCTGGAAGGTTTGGCACCATTGCTGTATACTCTTCTCATTTTTTATGAAAAATCAAAATTGTATTTGCAGAAGAACACAAACTGCAACATTTTCTTTAATGGCTTACCTAATATCTGTAATAATGGTTTTAGAACATTTTTATATTCTCATTACCAAAGATGTCCCAGAATGATCTGTTGGTCAAATTGCCAGAAATACAGGTAAAATGCATTTAAAATACAGTATAATTTAGACGCTCTTCAGGTAACTAGGCATAGTGGTGAAGCTGACCTCGCTATAAACTCAAATACAGCTATAATATTTCTTTTGAATTTACAAAGTTGGATTGTGGGCCACATTTTACTGTCACAACTACAAATGCACGTACATATCTGCACATACGTATCTAATCTGCAGTCTCAACACAAACCCCAGGGATGAAACCCTGACTCTCTTGTTGCCATGGCAAAAATTCCTTTGACTGCAGTAGGGCCAGAATTTATTCCCAGATGTGCACAAACCATGAGCATATGACTATGGGAGTGTTTTGTGTGTGGGCAAATACATCATTTATCTCTCACAGTATTTCAGCCATAAATTAGGGAACCGTGCAGCTTCAACAATATTTTAAATCTTTAGTAATATAGCCTTGTTTGAATTTTCTTGGATTTTTATGGCACTATTTACCATAAATTCTGAACCTCTCACATATATTTATTCTCACAGCAGCCATGCAAGTTAAGGAGGAAGCAAATGGGGCACCCATAATCTGTAGTTTAAACTATATCAGAGAAATTTAACTGCCATATTTGCTTGATTACAACATGAAGTTCTAGCCCCAATCCCCTCATTTTATATTCACATGCAAGAAAACCTCATTAAATACATTGTCTATTTTTTGTGTTATTTATAAAACAGTATTTACTCAGTAAAGGAAACCACCTATGAATTTGATTAAATGCAGCTAACACTAAGCATGCCTATAAAGACTGATTTTATTATTCTTTGTATTTTCTTCATAAAACAGAAAATTAAACTTTATGCATGCATACACACAACCATTTATGAAAAATATAATTTTTCATCCTAAAAAAATGAAAAATTTGAGCTAGTTATACCTATACAATTCTCTCAGATCATGAAGGATTTTGTGTACTGTAACATCATTTTATAATGATTATGCTCCAAGAATAAACATGGAAATAGAGTTGTGGAGAAATCTCCATGCTCCATTTCTTTTTAATGATGTACACCTGTCCTCCAGGTGCTTCTGTTTTTGATACTCTATCTCACCTTCCCTCTTTAAAGTATAATAATTTCCTTTAGAGGTTTGAAACATACAGAACTTTATTTTGTGTGTTTTGATACCCACAGAAAAGCTATATACTTCTCTCTTGCCCATTGCAAAAGTGCATTTGGTTGGGATCCATTTACATATCAAATGGTGTGTAGTCAATTATTTGTCTGATATTCATTAGACTATTCAATTTAAATTATGAGGTTTGACCTCCACAGGGAAAATTTATCTGAAGAAAAAAGAGGAGGAAAGGAGTGAAGAAAACAGGAGTCAAAGATTTATGACGTGTCTAAGATGAAAAACAAGCACCCAAGAATTACAGGAAGTGCTGCTGTCATGCTGCCCTTACTGATGACCCCAGCCACACACAGTACTTCTTTGAGTTGCTATACTTCCCATATAAACTGTTACTTGTTACAGCCATACTAACTTGTTAAACTAGACCTCTTATTCTTTAAAAATATAATCTTTAAACATGGTCCTTATTCTGTTAAAATGAATATAAAAGTTTTAAAACGTGTCTTTAAAATCCAATTTTAACCTTGCTGTATGCAACATGTCAATCTAGAGCTAACTGAACATTGCAAAATAACATACTTGAATATTGGGATAAATGTATAGTGTTTCCTTTAATCAAATTCACCTTCTTGTTTTGGCTTTTTTGTGAATATTGATGTAAATTACATTTGTTCACAAAAAAGGGGAGTATTTGTCATGAATGTGCTAGTGAGTTTGGAGTGGTCTCAGAAACAGCCATATCGAATATCTTTTTCTACCTTCCTGGATGCCCACCAAATCTAGAGAAACAGTACTGTGAACAGCAAATAGTGTGTGTGCCCCTTCATAGGCTGATATATAACAATACAAACCATTCACAAAATATTTATGAATTTTAAAAATATAAATAAAGCTTGTTCACAGATAATCTGTAAACAGAAATGGGCTAAAGTCAGTAACATTTTGTATACATACTTTACTAAACTGTACCTGAGAAAGTGTCAAATATTGATTTTTAAAATAGCCTCCATAGAGATTGTGGAACTTTTAATTTCAGTTACTTATCCAAATCTTTGCCAAACTATCTGAATCAAAATCTGTTTTCATATATCCTAATGTCATTAATTTATTTATGAAAGTAGAGTTCGACAAACTGTTTGAAAAAAATGAACATGCCATCTTCCTACAATGTCTTAGTATTTCTTCAGTTCCTCTCCTAGTTCAGACTTTGCAAAGAAATTGCAGAGCTGAAACTAGTGAAAAAAACTGAAGAGGTTTGGGTTCTGTAGGGTTAGATTTTCAGCTGAACCAATTCATTATCACTATATAAATAATTTTGCTCTTGTCATCTGTTGGCTTTTTGGGACAGGCAAAAAAAAGTTTGGCCTACCATGGGTTGCACATGATACAGTATGAGCTATGCTTGGCATGTAAATTTGTTCTGAGCAATCAGCTGTTGCTGGACTTTTTATTAATTTCAAATATGCTACTATTTTGCCACAGTAAAAATAAACCTCAGATTAAAGTCACTTAGGGCACACATGCTCAAAGGCAGAAAGAGGTGAGGGGATGAAAATCTCTGTGGAGGTCCTGTTGCCACAACTCTGCTAAAGTCCTACAAACATTTAACGCAGCCCTAGATGTGGGTAGCCCTGACTGGGGAGGAAGCATGTGAAAGAAAGGTACAAGATGGACTGACATAGCACTATAGTACCCTTCATAAGGGAGTAAAACTAATTGCCTTGACAAAAAACTTACCCAAGGGAGGCATTCTTTGTTCTTACCAAGACTGAATCTATCCATAAGCAAGGAAACCTTTAGGCTTCAGACAGAGATTACACATAAACCAGTATAAGTCAGTGGAATGGGTTTAAATCTGTAACACAACAGAAGTTCAGTGCACATAAGCTGTTTTTAAAATAGCTGAAACTGGTAAACATGGATGGATGTAGTATCAGACTTAACTGATTTAGGTTAAGTTGGTTTATTGAATTTCTGTCCCAGATCTGCTCCAGATTCAAGCTGTTTGCTTCAGCTGAGCAGCAAAGCATGTTCTAGCACCTCCCCCTGCTCCCTACACCAGCTTCTGGCCTGGGCTACTGCAGGCATTTGGCTGCATTTCCAGAATCAAAAGGAAATGTCTGTTCACTTGTTTATCAGTTCAATCTCTCAAGTTTAAACTAACCTGCAAAGATTAAATTGATTCTGCTTCAGGCTTTTTGACGGTCTGTACCTAGCCTTAGTGATACAGGGAGCTTCTGCTTACATGCTGCATTGGCAGTAAGTTACATTCATTGTATGCCAGTGTACCTAAATGAACAAGTTGCAAGGCAGTAAGGGACTCAAATTTGTGATACCTTATATAAATGCCAACCCATTTTTATTGTTGAAAAGCTTACATTCTTTTCTCTAATTGTTTTTCAGTTCTGTGTTGCTATTTTTTATCTTGGACTGAAGACATCCAAATACTTCAAGACAGTGTTTTGTGTTTTCTTTTGTTGTTTTCCCCTGGTTTATTTCTGTCCTGATTAAAATCAGGAAGAACCATGAACCTTACAAAATGTCCAGCCCGATTTCCTCACTAAAGAGATTGACAAAAAATTGGCTGAACTTCAGATAGTTTGGGATGTTAACTAGCACATTCATGACAAAATAAATATCTGGACCAATTATCCATCTCTAATTATGGAAACAATCTATTACAAGGATTTCTTTATTCAGGTCTTCCTGTCCCGATATTACAAACAAATCTGTATCTACAAATATTTGAAAATACTAGTTCTGCTATACCTTTGTCTTCTTCTGATGTACAAACATGAATGCTATTTTGTATATCTACCTACAGTAGCTCTCGTTCTGTAATTGGCACAGTGGAGCAGGTTCTTGAGCACAGCTAGATATAGGTACAGACATATGCAACAGTTGAACCATTTCATAGATTTCATAGACATTGGGGCTGGAAAGGATCTCACAAGATCAATGGGTCCAGTTCCCTGCCCAAGAGGCAGGAAGTTAGATGGGGTTAAAGGATCCCAACAAGATAGGCATCCAAATGTTTCTTGAAAGTGTTCAGAGTAGATACCTGCACCACCTCTTGAAGGAGTCTATTACATGCCCTGAGTACTCAGACGATGAAGAAGTTTTCCTTATGTCCAATCTAAATCAGTCTTCCAGGAATTTTAGTGGGGGAATCCTGGTACTGACACAAAAAAATGGAGGCAAAGAAACTGTTAATAAGATCTGCCTTTTCCTCTGGTGCAACCACCAGATAGCCTAGCATATCCCACAGTGGCCCCACATTACCCAGTACTTTCTTCATACTCCCTATGTATTTAAAAAAGGATTTTTTTGTTGTCCTTGATGCTAGCCCTAGTTCTGTATCTCCCTTAGCTTTCCTAACAGCCCCCCTACAAGCCTGAGCAATGGAGGTATACTCCTCTTTGGTGATAGCCCCTCCCCTCCACTGGGTGTACACCACTTTTTTTGGCTTTCAGGAATTCCTGAATGCCTTTGAGCCAGGGGGGTTTTGAGCACTCTTGCCCCCCTTGATTCTTGTTGGGACTGTCACCCCTTGGGCACAGAGGATCGTCTCTTTAAGGAAGGACCACTTATCTTGGACACCCAGTTCCCCAACTCTCCAGGACCCCAGTGCCTCTTCTACTAATCTCCTCAACTTGTTGAAGTTGGCCCTCTTGAAGTCAAGGGCTACTGCCTTACTACAGGTCCTTGACACCCTGCACTGTATGGTGAATTTCAGTAGGTGATGATCACCATCACCCAGGTGGTCAAGTCCCCTCACCAGGTCATCACCTGTGGCCAGGACCAGGTCCAGCAGGGCATTCCCGCTGATAAGACTGTGCATCTCCTGAGGGTCCTGTATCTCAGCAAGGAACTTTCGTGAGCAGTCTGACCTGGCTGACTGCTCCTCCCAGCAGATGTCCAGGTAATTTAGATCATCTATAATGACTACATCCCTTGTCTTAAGTGCCTCCACAAGCTGGCCCAAGAATTCACGATCCAGCTCTTCCCCTTGGTTGGATGGTCTGTCATAGACCCCCACTGTTAAGTCCCTTTCCCCATGACCCCCCTGTATTCTGACCCAGAGCACTTCAGCCTTCCCCTCCTCTGACCCCATCCTGTTAGTTGAGGATGTGCATTGCTCTTTGATGTAGAGCACTACACTCCCACCTTTCCTCCCCATTCTATCCTGCCTGTATAGTCTATAGCTCCTAATGTTAACCGCCCAGTTGTGGGATGAATCCCACCAGATTTCTGTGAGTCTTACTATGTCTAGGTTTGTACCAGCTATATGGAGAGTGAGTTATCCTCCCGCTTATTTCTCATGCTATGAGCATTAGTATAGAGACATTTAAGGCCTTGTATTGGTGCATGTACTACCCCTCCAATTTTTAGGACTATCCGGACCCCCGTCACTTACCTGGGTACTTCTTGTGTTCATCACCCATCTTGGTTGGGAGGTGTCCGCCTGTCTTCCTGTGGTCCCATCCCCCAGCACAGCTAAAAAAGCATGCCATATGAGATCAGCCAACCTGGAAGAAAAGACACGCTTGCCTTTAGGGGAGAGATGTAGCCCATCCCTCCCAAACATGTCCCCTGTGTGAAAGTGTGGGTCATTGTCCAGGAACCCAAGGCCTGCCTGGCCATGTCAGATCCATAGCCGCCAATTAACCTTGCCAATGCAGGCCTTGTGTTGCCGTCCACATCTACTTACCAGGAGAATAAATGAGAATACCACCTCCTTGAGCTTGGCCCCCAAGGCCTTGAAGTCTCCTTGAGCTTGGCCCCCAAGGCCTTGAAGTCCTTCATGATGCAGTCTAGGTTGCCCCTGGCTGCATCATTTGTTTCCACGTGGATAAGAACCATGAGGTACTGGTCTGAGGGTCGAATGAAGGCCAGGATCCTCTCTTTGATGTCTTGGATCTGAGCCCCAGGCATGCAGGAGACCTCATGTGCCATGGGGTTGGGTCAGCAGATGGAACCCTCCATTCCCCATAGGATGCAACCCCAATGATAAAGGCCCGGCATTTCTTCCTCCTTGTCCTCCCACTGTGTGCTGTCTGTGTCGTGCGTGGAGTAGCACCTTCCTGTCTGGAGGCATCCCCTTTGTCCTTCTCCTCCAGAGCTGCCAGATCCTCATATCTGTTCCCGAGTTGTACCTGGGGAGCCTCAACAACGCTAGCCTGAGCAGCCCTGGTTCTGGTGGGTACCTTCTGTCACACCTCTGTTGTGCGCCTCTCCTGGGGGGTCTGTACATGGGTCATCTGGTCCTTCAGTGAACAGAAATAGGTGTCAGTCTCATCCTCTGCAGCCCTGATCCCCCGCATCCTGCTCACCTCAGCCTAGAGCTCCCTCACCTGCTCCTCCAGGACCCTAAGCCACGCACAGGAGGGACAGGTAAGGGAACCACCTGACTCCTCCCCTACCACCAGCTGCTGGGTCCCCACCAGGCTACCTCCACAGACAGGAGGGCAGGGGGCCACTGAACCCAAGCTCCACTATGAGCTCCATCCCCCACCATGAGCTCCATCCCCACCATGAGCTCCATCAGGACGGAGGTCCTAGAGGAGCCCGGGGCAGGTGATGCCACCAGGGTGGGGCCTCTAGCAGCTGTGTTCCACATCTGTACAATGTCCATGGAGCTGTGAGTCTACCTTCCTCACCTGTTGGAGGCCCCTTGTGGACCACTGCTGTGTGCCTGCCTAGCGCGAAAGCTAGTGCAAAAGCCAATGCACCCTTACAGAGTGCACCTGTTTGTGAGCACTGTTTGTGCGTGGCCGGGGAGCACAGCTCCTTGGCTGACCTAAATGGGATTCGGGGGCTTCCCCTCCAGACGCACCTCAGCTGTGCCGGCTCCCTCTGCCCTCTACCCACTTACCTTAGGGGGATCAGCTGCTGCTGCCCCCACTGCTGCCTCTGCTGGTGCTGCCACCACTGCCACCACCAGTGAGGTAAGGGGGAAATGTGTGTGTGGGAACACACGTGTGCCCAGCTCCCTCCTCACACTGCTCTAATACAGGTCAGATTCATTGGCCCAATGTATTGTTTTATTTACCTGTTCATATTGTTTGGGACCATAATGCTTACTGTTTGTATTTGGGTGTGTATATAGTTATAGCTATATGCATTTAAAACCTGTAAATACTCACATTAGTTCATTACCTTTGTATATATACCTCTATTAAATTTTGTATCTGGTTAAGACGTTGCTTTCTGTCCCTCCTCTATTGAGACACAGTAGGTGGGAACTGCAGTGACTGCAGTTTCCATGCCAGCATGTGTTCCCTGCTGGCTTTCCCTTTCTATTGGTGAGAGGGACACTCATTTTGGGGACAGCCAGCTAACACTATCATGGAGTTGACTTCAGTTCCACAACTTTTTGGTGTCATTTCCTCCACTACAAGTAGGACTACTACCCCCCTTAAGGTTCTCTTCTGCACAAAGCCACTAGCAGCCTAGAGGTCACCGGGTTATTTAACTGCCACCCACCACTCAGTGTTAACAGGTAGTTTGCAGGTAGTATTATTTACTGTAAGTTATGGTAACAGGTGAATCTGACCTGTATTAGAACCAGAACAGTGTTTTTAATTCCCTGAGAGTGAGACTTTGGTATGTATTTAACTATATCTGTATATCCTTGCTAATACCTTTATTGTTCTGAGATGTTTGTATAGCAACAAAATGGTTTGATATGCTTACCTTCCTAAGACCTTTGGAGAACTCTTCTTCAGAATCTGCTCCGTAGATAATTAAGAGAAATAGGATAACAAGAGAACTGGTTAGACAGTTATCAATGATGAACTGCTTGCTGTGGTCATATTTACTTTAAAGAGCAAAATCTTAATTTTGATAAGGACATGTGGACTGACTCTAGAGAAAATATTCTCACAGAGTTCTATGAGATGATGCCTCCTGGTCAAAGGAGTTGACAAGTGACTACCATTCCTCTTGATATCCTTGTTCCCACAAAATATAAATTATAAATATCATTGTTATTGAACTCAGTATATTACAAAACCATGCATTATCACCAAACATTTCTCTTTCTTTCATAAAATTCCAGGCAGAGTTTTCACATTTCCTTTGATGTGATTCCAACCATCACCTTTCACAAAATGCATAGAAAATGTTGATGATTTGCATCATGCATTCATTTTGTGTGCCAGCCATCCCAAAATGATTTTTTTTTGTTTGACTAAAGACTCATTCTGACCAAAATGGGCATGAGTCTTCCTGAAAAATATTGTAACAGATAAAAAACTTCACATTTTAAGTAGTTTTTAATTTTGAAATTAATCACCCCATTCTTTACCTTGTTAATATCTTGCACACTCCCATGTCAAAAGGTCTTAGGCTTGCTTGAATAATTAAACTATAAAAGTCAAATTCTCCCTTCAATGCCACAGTAATTCTAACAAATGTCAGAACTTAATGTGTCCCAGGTACATGTGTCCAGAATACTGCAAGCAATGTTGTTTTTTATACTGCGTTTATTTGTTTCTTTCTCTTCTGTGCAGATACAATGGAATACATTAATATGCATTTCCATTCATTAATATGTTAATACTCTAAAGTTAAATGTAAATAAGTAAGATGGAAAAGGGTAGAAAAGGGTCCTCCAGCTATCTAGACTTGTAGCCATGATCTGCTTTTCTTTCCATTTGCAAATATGTTGCTAGAATTTTGACTTGCTAAAATAGCATAAAATAACTCCTGAAGAAAAACAGGATACAATGGCCTAAAAATGGAGACAGAATTACAAATCAGACATACACATCTTAGTTCCTGTATCATTCACATGATGGAGCTGTCACAAGCTATTTTTGTCTGACCAAGATGAGATTTTATTACTGTAGGGGTGGTTCTTTGCTTTTAATTTAGACTTTTTAAAATATTTTTTTCAAGTCCTGTGTTACATTGTGATACATAAATACTCCAGTCCTTCAATGAGCTGTAGATTTCTATAGCTTTCCCATGAAAAGTTCAGTGCAGAAATGAACTCTTCATTTTTTTCCTGAGCATCTAAAACTGGAAATTAAATATGAATCCAATAACATCCCATGATTACTTTGCTACATAATTACAAAGAGAAAGTCAAGGTGTGATTTTTTTTTTCAAATTCAGACTAAATGGGACAGCAACCTGGTTAATACTAAATCACACAAATTGTAAATGGAAAAAAGAAATAGAAGCCAATAGTTATCAGGAGCCTAATTCTTTCCTTGCAAATCTCAGGTGAAGTCAATAGTGTTATATTAGCGGAGTCTGGCTCTAGCTTTTTCTCTCTCTAACTATCCAAGGCTTCAAAGTGTAGGAGTCATTTCTCCTTCTTAATTAAACTTGTAGTCTTTGTGAAAGTGAAAGACTGTTCTGACAGAAGCTCAAAGCAGGCTGTATAAACTCCTTCACATATCTCTGTCAGCACACCCAAAAATTGACAAAAGGCATCTCTGCCTCTTTTTTTGGTCTCAAACACCTTTGAGGGATAGACTGGAAATTCTGACAAAATTTGTAATGTGTATTTTACCACTGTAAAATAAGGAGTGATGGGCTAGTCAACCTCTAAGATTGGTTAACTTTGCCCAGTCTGCAATGAATTAACTATGAAAAAATCAGGAATAAGATTTTACTAGTGTAAGGCCCCATCTACATGCACAGGTAAAGGTGCAATTAAATTTGTGTGATCCACACAGTTCTATCTGTTGCCATGCCATGCCCCACGAGCATGGCAGGAGGCATGATTGTGGGATCATGCATTAGAGCCAATCATATCTATTGCTGAAGAAGAGGAAATCCAGTCCTGGGGTCCTTCTAACGTCAGCAAAAAGTAGACTCCCAAGGCCAGGAGCCCCCTTTGCTGAGGGGGCTCCTAGTCATAGGTGCCAGATACAGCTGGGGCCATGTGCAGCTGGAACCAAGAGCCCTGTCAGATGTAGGGATCCTCAGTCCTGGCTTCATGTGTGAGCAGTTTCATGCACCCCCATACCTTGAGGACTATGGCAGCCTGGGATTGGGTATTTCATGCTGGGCAAAGGGAACCCCAGCCTCAGGAAAGACCTTGCTACATGTGTAAATTAAAGCTGGATAGCAACCAGCTATAAAGTTAATACACATTAGTGAAGTCTAACTTTATAGTGGTTGGAACTTTTTATCATGTGATAGCTACTTTCAATGTGTAATTGGTCTTAAAGTAATTGTGCAATTAAGCAGTTAAATGCATGATACCTGTAATGTGTAGAGGGGACCTAAGTTGCATCAGTTTAGTTTTCATCTGTCCAAGTCCATCTCAGGATAGCCATTTGCTCCCTCTCTTTTTCATGTCCTTGTAACAAGGCATTAATAGAATTTGTAAGTGCACCATAATAGCTACTGTTCTGTGAACTACCCCAGAATAGCTGATACTGAGGACATTGTCATTGATATACACAACTGGTGTAAATTACACTGGACTATGTGTATATCTGTCCATGCTGGTGTCTGACCTTCGAAAGGACTGTCCTAACCACAAAGCTATAGGGCCATTACTCCTTGGCCCAACAGATATTTGATTATTTCATGCAAAGTGGAACACTTTCAACAGGAGAGAATGAGAACAACCCATCCTACACTATCTTATGTCTTGAAGCATAGTTATAAGTTTTACCTTGGGATGTGTACAGGTGGGTTCAAGCTCCTCAAACCAGGGTTTGGATGACTGCACACAGCATGTGGAAGCCTGATATGGCTCTGAGCAGCTGATGAAGTTAACTTTGGTTCATGAAAGCTAGTTCTCCCTGCTGCTCAGTGTTGCCCCCTATGGCAGATGCTGCTCCCCCTTCCTGCTAAATTTTCCCCTTTCCAGTGCCCCGGGAACAAGAATTAGTGGCACTTGGTGTGGGTGGTGGAGATAGTTGTGCATGACACATGTGAAAATAGGTGGCTTGGGTGCTGAGGAGGCAACCACCAGAATAGTAGACAGCCCCTTGGTGAGGGGCAGCCCCCTTCAGCTAATAGCAGTGAGGGGTGGGAGCACTGCCTTGGCCAATCGGCAGTAAGGGGTGGAACCACCGACCACCTCCCTCCATAGCTGACTTGGAACCCCTCGCCTCCTGGTTGTGCACTGCCCTAGCTCTAGGCAGAGACAATAGAATCATGAGGACAACTGATTGACATGTATTTCCACCGCTTAATTAAAAACCAGGAGTTCAGGAACAGACAGGGTACAAAGGGTTTAAAAACCAGATGGTCCAGTATAAAACAAGACCAATGCCTGCCCTAGACTAAAGGAGGGCAAGAGAAGTCAGTGTCCTGTGGTAGAGGTATTTGGGTCACAAGCAATGTTCTGCCTCTAATAACAGGGTCCCAACCCCTAATGTAGGCTGAGAAGGGCTTGAAGTTTTGGTCTTCTTTAGCTTTACTGGGTTCCTTAATCACCTGGCTGTTTAATAAAGGGCTTTGACAACCACCACCACTATTATTTTGGGAATCTAGGCCAGGGGTGTCAAAGATATGGCCTGCAGGCTGGATTTGGCCCACAGAGCCTCCTCATCCTGCCCACAGTGTTGCTCCTGCTCTGCAGTTGCTTCACACCCAGAGCCTGTCTTGGCTGGCCCAGGACCTATTCTGCACATCTGGCCTATGCACCAACCCTGCACCTGTTAGCTGGTCCCACAGACACTTGTTTGTCACCTCTGATCTAAGTCAAGAAAATTTTTAGCCAAAACTATTCGATGAATTGTAGTCACTTTTTAAAATATTTTGTGGCCAAGCCTCCAAAAGTAAGACTTCTGTAATAAGCTGTCATGTCACTCATCATTCTACTTACAAAATGTTATTTTTGTATTCTTGTTTTATTACTATCTTTTAAGAACAGATATATATATATAACTACACAATTTAGGAAAGGCATGTGATATATAATCCTCCAAAGAAAAAATAGAAAAAGAATATATTATTTTTAAGACAGTCAAAACATTTCCTTGCAGTTTTCCTAATAGCTTGTCACTTGCTGCTAGCAATCTAGTTTGAATATAGATAATAAGACTCAATTAGAAGGGAAAAGGTAGGAGACAGACAGACAAACAGACAGAGGCTCAGGAAAAAGACTTAGATTCTTCCTCAGGGGACTTTCTCAAACTCTATCAAATTGATGGTATTTCGCAAGAGGCCACTGTTCACTTTTTCTGCTGAACACAAAAGGTGACAAGTAGTACCTCATTTCACCTAAATATGGTAAAGCAGCAGAAGTTTTTGTCACAAGCCTGTCTTTCTCCCAACATAAAGATTTTATTACTATGGGTAAATACAGACAGTCAAAAAGCCCAAGGCTGAATTGATTTAATCTTTGCCGGTTAGTCTAAACTGCATAGATTGAACCAATAAGCAAGGGAACAGACATTGATTTTTGATTCTGGAAATGCAGCCATGTACCTGCAGTGGCTTAGGCCAGAAGCTGGGGAGAGCAGGTAGCAAGGGCTGTAGAGGACACCTCCCTGCTAGGATGGGTTTGCAGGGGAAGTGCAAAGTGTCCTGGAATGCTAGGGAACTGTGAGTTAACTTTGAGGGGAATCTGAGACACAAGTTCAATAAACTGATTTAACCAAAATCAGTTAAGTCTGATAGTACATCTATTCAGGTTTATCTTAAACCAGTTGTGTCCATTTTGAAGGCAGTTTATGTGTATTGAACTTCTGTTGTGTTGCAGATTTAAACCAGTCTCTGCTCACTTATACTGGTTTATGTGTAACTTCTATCCTAAGCCTTTGTGTACATCTAAGTTGTTATCCTCATGCATTACAAGCACAGTAGGATGACTATTCCTTCTCTACTGTAATAGTTCTTTCTATAAGTTCTTGTAAATAATGAAATGCTGTTTCTGTGCTCCAAGCCTTATCAAGATACTACAGACTTCATGAAGCAGCTCACTTACCCTGAGTCAGCTCAATTGCTGCTTCTGGCATAAGCTGTGGTGCTCAGTCAGTAGTGGCTATGAGAAGGTTAACAATTGATCCTGCTTGCTGAGCCAGAAATAGGAGACAGCCATTTTGGTAGTCATTGGAACATAGCATCTCTCTGCTTCTATACCAGCAAAGACAAATCAATTTCCCTATTTAAGACATGCACCCCAATTTTGGAGAGCTGATTTTATGGTAAAAGTGCATGTGGTTTGTGAGTAAATATGGTATGTGCATTCCACAACCTAAAAGATTAAACTGTTAGGAATTGGTAAGCCTGGAAATATTGTAAAGATTTAAGTAAGTCCCAAGAACCTCCATCATAGCTACTGAAATCATGCCACTTATTTAAGCAATCAAATGTAAATTTAAGGGCATTTATACATATACCTTTTTGTCCTGTAACATGCTGGAGATCCAGTTAGAGATCCACACTGGAGAGCCAGAGTTCAGTGCACAGAGATTCAGTGCACATAGACTGCTTTCAAAATGGACAAAACTGGTTTAAGATAAATCTGAATGGATGTACTGTCAGACTTAACTGATTTAGGTTAAATTAGTTTATTGAAATTCTGTCTCAGATTCCCTTCCAAGTTAACACAGTTCCCCAGAATCCCAGGATGCTTTGCACCTTCTCTGCAAACCCCCACTCACAGGGTAGGTGAGCTAGCTTTGGCCCAATCTGTCTACTCCAATCCGTGTGCTCTACTAGCCCCCTCTTTCCCTCCAGCTTCTGGCCTTAGCCACTGCATGTAAGCCTGAAAATATTGTAAAGATTTAAATAAGCCCCAAGAACCTGCATTGTAGCTACTGAAATTGTGCCACTTATTTAAGATTTAAAGGCATCTATACACATACCTTTTTTCCTGTGACACACTGGAGATC
The DNA here is from genome assembly GCA_030014935.1 of Caiman crocodilus. NCBI lineage: Eukaryota > Metazoa > Chordata > Crocodylia > Alligatoridae > Caiman > Caiman crocodilus. The sequence continues at coordinate 8,494,767 of JAGPOW010000229.1, read as the reverse complement.
CAGTGGGTCAGAGCATACTCGATTAAATGAGTCAGCTCTGCACATGAGCTGATACACACTGTGCTGCTTTGTGTGCAGTTGTATAAGTGGTGAAATGCACGTCAGGACACAGAAAATGGTAGTGGTGTGCTTTTGAACTAAAACACCTCTGATGTGTTTTAGATCAAATGCTCACTGCCTCTATTTTCTCAGTGCTGACTCCCATTTCGCTGCTTATACAGAGTCATGTGCCACAGTGCCAGGTGCTTTTAAAAGGGCCCAGTGCTGAGGCACAAGCATGTATACAAATGCCCTAAAGTGCCTAAATTTAGGAACCCATTTGAAATACTGACTGTTTATTTTCCCTTATATAATATCATATGTAAGTAGAGCTCAGGATAACTAAAGATGGGGAGAAAACCCCTTTAGAGACTACTGTTTATGTAATCCTTCTGCTGAGCACCTGTCAGCAGCAACAAGGGCTGAGTTCAAGTTTGGGATACTAAATATATTTTACCTTGGCTCAAGCCCCAACCCAGTCTACCTTGGAAACACTAGATAAGTCACTAGGTTGGCCAATAAAACCAACCACCCTTCCATCACAAGCAATATAAACACAACCCCCTGACTTATTACTAAGATGGACACCCATACACAACATAAGGTAAAGCGAAAAAAAGGGGAACCACTGTCCCAGTTCAAAATATACCCTGTATCACCTGCACCCCTTCTAGGGAGCCTTCCAGGCTCGGCAGCCCAAGAGTGGGGGAGTCTCAGCCCAAAAGAGGTTAGTCCCTGGCGATTTGGGCATGTAGTCTTCCTCGCCGTCACTGTGTACTGGGGATGCCAGTTCCCTCTGCATTGCAAAGGACCCTTCCATGAGGTGATGTAGCTCTGCCAAGTTGCTGGGGAGCACCAATCTCTTCTACCCTGGATTTCCATTGATGTGACTCCACGGAGTTGCTGTGGAGTGCCAATCTCTGCTCCTTCCTGAGTGGCTGTGGGGATGAGCCTGGACTCCCAGTCCAAAACCCCACAGGTCTACTGCACTTGAAAAACCCTGGCTCTCTGTAGAACTGGGCCTCAGTCTCCAACCATGGTTCCAGCCTTCCTCCTCGCCTTTCTAGTGGAAAAACAAAGAAAGAGCCCCCCAGTCCATGTGTCCTCAACCTTAAATAACTTTTCTGACCTCCTCACAGGCCCCCAGGCAAGAAGCAGCCTCACTGGAACACTGCTAATGCAGACCAATCAATTCAAAGGGAGTTGCAGTCCTAGAGGAGGCACAATATGCAACAATCACACAAAAAAACATGATCATACTTTACAGCCAAACAGGATACACAGTGACATAAACGCTAGATAAATCACTAGGTTGGTCAATAGAACCAACCATCCTTCACTCACAAGCAATATAAACACAACTCCCTGACTTATTACTAAAACGAACACCCATACACAGCATAAGGTAAAGCAAAAAAAAAAAAAAAAAAAAGGAAACACTGTCCCAGTTCAAAATATACCCTGTATCACCCGCACCCCTTCTGGGGAACCTTCAACCCCGGCTCTCAATACACTTTATAGCACAAAGTGACTCGTATGTTTTGGGTGTGCTACATTTATGTTTGCATTTACTAGTTAGAAAAGGCATGTACTGATACTTTCTAATTAGTACCTTATTCCACATGAAATCCTGCAGGAGGGAAGCAAGGTGCTATGGATATTTATACCAGAAACACTTCTAATTTGATTTCTAAATTTGCTAACAAAGCAGAAAAATATAAATATTACATAATATTACATACTACTATTAATACTGAGACTCTAGTTTAAAAATAATAGTATGAGACTGAAGAAACCTTTTGTGTTATCTAATTAGGTTGTATGTAATATGGTAATGAGGTTATAGCAATTAATTTGATGACCTTTCACTTTAAATGGCCATCAATTAATTCATAATTAATTCCAACATTAGTCAGAAGTATCAGATTCGAGTTTTACATGGAAACGAGATTAGTTCATTATGTTTCATGTTAGATTTGATTGTTGATTAAATTACTGTACCTGGACAATTTCCAAACTGTCTTCATGGCTTATTTGTTTGTTAATTAGATAATGAGCATATCTTCTCCTCTAGCTTCCTACCTAGCTTTTACCTATGATTACTAAAAGCAAAATTATTTAACAACTATTGGAACATAAACCAGACTTGCCCAAGAGTTCCTGAAGAAAATTAACTTAACAAAGCTGGGCTCTGACCTGCCTGATGCTTAGATACCATTATGGAAGAAAGAGATATGTAACCCAGGACAATGATTTGATAATGTAGGGCCTCATCAAAAGTTTACTAGTGTCAATCGAATAATTCCCAGAGACTTTCCTGGTCTTAGGTAAACACTTTATAGCAAATGAAGACTTGTCTAAACTTGAAAGCTACTGCAAAATCAAGCAATGTGAATCTGAAGTAAAATAGCTATTGCTCACTAACTCCTGTACAGGAACAATTGGTGCTCAGACTTGCACATATTGATGAGATTAATGCCTATTGAAAGAATTAGGCAAAATTACGGTTTACTTCAAAATATTCACAATAAAACTGACAGTTACAATTGTGGTGGTTGTCAATTTACTCTTCAGGACTTAGGTTACTAAACATCCCTGAATTTCATCAAATCATCAGTGTTGTTTGGATAGCTTCAGTCATTTCTTAATTGTTCTTGTTTTCTCAGTCCCTTTTTTATCTAAACCAAAACATTACAAAAGTGATGTGTGTAAGTATTTGTTTGCATGGCTGTTAAAAAAGAAAAGCCCTTTCATTTCAGATGCAAACCTGTTTACATAATTTTAGTGGCAGCAGTAAAGAAAATGGATTTTCCCCCTCAATGCATTTGAACAATTTTGATTGGGTGAATATTAAAAAGTGCAGTGACTAGATTTGATGCAGACTCTGGAGTCATGAAGTTAAAATATGGGGTGATTTTGGCACAATGACTTAAAATGGATTTGAAAGTGACACATCCTGACCTGTATTGATGAAGGAAATGGCATGATTGATTGTTTCATAGAAGACAAAAAACTCATTAATGATAATCAATATATATAAATGCTTAAACCATGTATTTTGGTAAATAGCAGATCAGTGACTTGCTAGTCTCTTTGGGCTGGAATGCCTACAAGCTGAAGAATTTGAGAAGGTGGATGTGATGGAGAGAGAAGATGTGAATGAAATGGGCCTGCTCTCATTTTTATAGGAGGTTATATTTCTTTTATATAAACAGTATCCTTTTCCCTTTTGTGTTTGCTATAAGCAAAGTAAAGCAACAAAGGAAAAGTGAGGGAGTGGCAGAAGAACAGTGAAATGCAAGAAGCAGAAGATGTGAATATAAGAGGAAGATGAAAATAAGTGAAATCATGAATGAAAGTAAAGGTTACCTCCAACTTGCAAGGAGAGTATAATGGGGCATGTGAAAGGAGCACCGAACAAAGGATTAAACTTGCATAGCAGATTGAAAGAGTCAGAAACCAATAAGATCAACTTAATAGGATAATTTGAAGAATGGCAGTTTGTACCCAACTATGAAATTAGTCTAATAAAATAACACCAAAAACCTTGCTTTTTGCATATTTCCTGGCCCATTGTGGCTACAGTGGTCCAACTCTAACAGATTAAATTAGTGAGCCGGAACAGAAGCAGTTCTGGATGTTTCATGGATAAGATGACAGAAAAGAATACAACAATCTTGAGTGAGACAATCTCATCCTCTTCCTCCTTCTGGGATGGAGGATATCAATTTGATCCTTAGCCCAAGTCCAAGAAGACATTCTGTCCTTTTTTGGAAGAAGCACTATCATTTATTTTGTGCTTGTACGCTGCTTAGCATAGTGGGGCCTCTACCTGGTTGGGATCTGGTGGTCCTTCCATTACCATAACATATGGCAGGATTTTGCTTCTGGGGCACTAGATGATAATGAATCCTTACTTTCTAACTATTCAGTTAATGCTCAAATTTGCATTTTCTGAACAATCAATCCCACTTCCTCAGAACTCAAACTATAATTTTTTTTCAGTCATAAACATAGGAGAATATCTCTCCGTGAAAAGTGGTTTTAAAATTGACGTTCTGGGGTTTTATATTTATTGTCTGATTGCCTAATCATAATTACTCAGTTTACAAATTATGCTCTTGATCTGCAAACATTTATGAGTAGCAGCTTTCTTCATGTCAAGAGTTTAATTTAATTGATATCAGGAGATGAGAAAATGAAATTGTTTTCCTTCAACTTTGTAAATGCAGCCGGGGAAATGAAAGTCAAATTCTGTTCTGTCTTACAATAAACAAATTGCAGAATTGGCCTGTAGTTAACAACGAGTCTGACTGATTGATGGAAAGCACCCGAAAATAAAATGTGAAACAACAGCAACAAGAGTTGGAGTCCAAGGTGCCACTACAGTGGTAGTTCAGGTGCTCCATTTTCATTAATCATCACGGCCCAGGTTTTTTGGATGGACTACATGAGGCACTGTGTACTCAATGTGAGGGAGAGCTTATCAGATCAAGGGAGACAATGCTGATGACACCCCCGGGAGAGAAAAGGGAGGCACAGAACATCCAAAATACAATGTTACTACTCATCCATAAGCCACTACTGCAACATTTTTTGTGTTGTTTTTTTTAACTCTTTGGCTGAAATATTTGTGTTTTGATTTGTTATTGAGAAATCAAAAAATTCTGTGGAAAACCTTTCCCACTTCTTGACTCAATTTAGACTGAATGAAGACATTTGAGGAAGTTTGGGGGAAGTTAAATTGGGTTAAAAATGGATACCCAATCAAACTGAGTTTGCCCAGGCACGACATTACACTTAGACCCAGTTTCAGTGCTCAGAAATAAATTTAAACCCATAATTATACAGAAGTTTGTGCATATGGACCAGTCTAAAAATGGCAGAACCCGGTGTAAAATAGACCTGAATCAATGTACACTCAGATTTAATTGATCTAGGTTAGATTGGTGAATGGAATTGCTGTACAGTTGCCTGTGCATTCCCAGGGTTTGGACAACCTATCTGCTTGCCCAAGGCCCAGGGCTGGATCTTCAAGCCCCCTGTCATTAGGTTATTTTTAGCCCTTTGACTCTGTTCCTCTCTCCCCACCACACCAGCCCTAAACACCCCATCCTGCAAGCTATCTCTTGTGCTGGTTTTATTAGCATTTACCACTGCTAGGAGCTGAGGAAGTAGGTATCAATGGGAAGTGGGGTGAATGGGATGAAGGTAGGTTCACCAGTGGAGTTGTGGGGGGCTAAAAATAGCCCCTGGTGCCCCCAAAGTCCCCCCCAAAAACTCTGCAACATCCCTTAATCCTGTCAAGCTCTCCAAGACCCCAGAAACCCCCTGCAGTCCCCACCTTCTGATCACACCTGCGGGTCCCACTTGCTCTCCAATCCCCCTGCAGACCTCTCTGCCTCCCCAACCCCACCCAAATGCTCCTGCAGATTTTGCCTCCCTCCTGATCTCCCTCCACGGTTCCAATCTGCCCCCCATCCCTCTGATCATTCCTGTGGACGCTGCCTGCCTCCCCCTCAAACCTTGTGGTCACTCGACAGGTCCCACCTGCCCTCCCCATCTCCCCATTTCTCCTGCAGACACATTTTGCCCTTCCATCCACCCAATCCCTCCTTTAAGTGCCACCTGCCCCCTCCAATCCCCCTGTGGACCTCTGATCCCCCTCAAGCCTGATTGCCCCCCATCTCCCAACCCCCTGCTTACCCCCTCATTCCGATTTACCTTAGATTGGGCCACCATTTTTAATGAAATCCAACCCCCCCAAAACCTCTCCCCACAAATGTCTGTACTTAGCCTTAGTGAACTAGCACATGAACATGCATAAATCTTATCAAAATCCAGCTCTCTTCTCCATAGGTATCTCAATGAAAAATAAGAATAAAAAACAATAAAGTGTACTGCCAAATGCTGTGATCTTTAGGTGAAAAATAAGATAGTCCATTGAAGGTGCCAAGCATGACTGATGAATTGTAAGTTTTACACTTTTAGAAACGGCTGCTTGAAAAAATGAAGTATGCTATTTACTAGCATAAACTATACATATTTTGAGATTTGTATATGCAAATTAGTAAACATGGGCCACACACAAATTTTACTCAAAATTAAGAGCAGAAAAGAGGGAAGAAAAAAATGCTGTGAAAATTTCCTTATTCGTTTCAAAATTTTAAAAAATTATCAAACTCCTGACTAGTTCTATAGTTGGCCAAAAATAAGACATTTTAGATTAAAGTTTTAAATATTTTTTATGTTGAATTTAGTAGCTTCATCAACATTTGAAAAGGAATATTTTCAAGATTAAGGAATTAACATTTATATTTGAACCCATTTCTGGAGACTGAGGAGTTGTTTAAAAAAATGATATTTACTCAAACAGAAAACTCCAACATTTCAAAATGTCCTCAGCTCTTTTTCTATACCAGTACAGCTGTGTCAGGAAAATGAACAAAGTTTACTTTGAGATGAAGACTAAGGATTTTTTTTCCATCTTTAAATGTTATGACCTTATTTCTAGAGTGATTTTAATTCGAAGTGTGGTACATTTGGATAAAAACTCAATCCTCTATTGCATTGTATCACCATTTCCCTTTCCTTTGATCTCTTTCAAATTGGTTGCAGTGAGAAGAAACACAGCTTTTTTACAAAAAGAGAAACTAATTTATCTGTTATAAATTCATGCATTTGGAATCGCCCACATGCATTAAGAGAATATACATACTAACATGCTTCCGGAGTCAGATATATTTAATATTAGGTATTTACAGAAATCAATGCATTTTTACCAAAATTGCTGAGGTTTATTATTTAATATATGCTATTACATAGATATTTCAAAAGCATAATTTTAATAGCTGAAGTCTGGCTGAAAACCCAATATATATATTTATAGACTTTAATCAACATCAGTGAAGTTGCAAGAGGCACAATCAACAAAAAGGCTGACTTATGAAAAAAGCATGTGGTTTGAAATGGAGCAGTTATGTTCTGAAGTAACTCAGAGTCATGGCATGATGTCCACAAGCGAACCCTTTGGTCAACTAGTTTAAAAATCCTAAACAAACCAAACATATGGTAATGTATTTAAAATAAACTACTATATAATACATTTAATCAAGAAGCTGAGATATGAAATGAAGCCCAGACAAACTCTTTATTCAAAAAGCACATGCAAAGCCAAATTGTCTCCTTCTCCCACTTGAAACCAAGGACCAGGAAATAAGTGGAGGTTTGATTTAAGGACCCTCTCTATAATGTGCTGCAGAGCCAGTTTATAGAAGCTGATGATAGAGATCATCACCAGATTACTACTACGCTGAAGAGTGAACACAGGGTCTGGGGAGAAGGCACAATGCATTCCTGGGATGGTCAATTTGTGCTGATGGGTGACAAAAAAGCAACAATTTGTAATCGAAGCATATTTTACACATTTTCTATTACTTTGAATGTCTTTCATGTTGTTTTGATTCTGATTATCAGTGACTATCCTTCACTTCTCTTCCCATGCATTTGCATGTAACTACACATTATACAACCATACACCAATGCTGGTTTTTGGTCGCACCAGTTATATCACTTATTTATGCAAAAGCTAGGATCTGGTATCTAGAAGTATAAATGATTGTTCATTAATCAAAAGTGAAGGTGCAGATTTGCATGCACAAAGGTTGAGATTAAGTTCCTTCAAAACAATCAGACAAGGTTCCTCGGGTGACTTTGATATCTTTTATTAGACCAACCCAAATAGATGGAGAATAGTTATTAAACAAGCTTTCGGGTTCAAAAACCCTTCGTCAGGCTAAGGAAGCTGCAGCAGTTGGTGTGTGCTCTTTCTGGATGGAATGAAAAGTAAACAAGCCAGGGGCTGGGCTGGGC
>JAGPOW010000229.1:8440322-8483483 GCA_030014935.1 Caiman crocodilus | reverse complement strand
TTTTTTTCAAGTTGGCCTTGAGGACATCCTTGAAATGCTTTTTCTGCCCTCCTTTTGAACTTACACCTTGACTGAGCTGGGATAATAAAACTTGCTTTAGAAGTCTGGAATCAGATATTCTGATGATGTGGCCAGGCCAGTGGAGTTGGTGTCAGATGACCACCTCGATGCTCATGGTGTTTGCTTGTGAGAGAATGCTAATGTTAGGGCATCTGTTTTCCCACCGGATTGAAGGATCTTCTGCAGGCAGCACTAATGGTACTTCTCCAGTGACTTGAGATGTCTCTTGTACACTGTTCACATCTCAGCTCCATACAATAAGGTTAGGATCATGGCTGCTTGATAAACCATGAGCTTGGCTTTGGATCTGGTGTTGTAATCTTCAAATACCTGTTTTCTCAGGCATCCAAAGACTGCACTTGGACTTTTAAGGTGATGCTGGTTTTCTTTGTCAATGTCAGCCTTCTGCAAGAGCTGGCTTCAGAGGTACAGGGATATTCAACTTTCTCCAGAGATAACTCAAAAGTCTATGTGGCCTTCTTTGACCTCACAAAAGCCTTTGACTCCATCAACCAAGAAGTGTTATGGAGAATCGTACTGAAGTCCGGATGCCCACTAAAATTTGTCACCATTCTTTGCCTGCTCCATGATAATATGCAAGTGGCAGTTCTCAGTAACGGCTATATCACAGATCCCTTTGAAGTTAAGATGGGAGTTAAGCAAGGCTATATTATCACTCCAGCCCCTTTTGCATAGTCTGTACCATGATGCTACATCTGACCGCCAACAAGCTTCCAGTCAGAGGGGAGTTTAATTAGAAAATGGATGGTGTCACAGCATGGGGTCCCCAGGGATAGCCGTGATACCCCTAGGGCTCCTTGACTATGCCAAACCTGTCCCACGGGCACCCTCTTTATTGCCTGCAACATCTTACAGGTACTTTTAATAAATTGGAAGGCTGCCCTTGAGTTTGTATTCTGGATATGGTCTTGGTGGACCACACTGAGCCCTGTGGGTTTTTAGACCCCTTTTAGGTCCCACTTCAAAATGGATGCCTCACAGGACACCCTCAGCCTTATGGGCTAGATGCATGGCTCCAAAACTATCCCTTTACCACACCCCAAGCCTCACAGAAGGAATTAAATGCTGTCTCTCCTGGGGCCTTGCTATAGCTCAGCCTCTGGTCCTCACTGGGCTCTCCACAGCCCTGTCTCTGCACCCCACACTGGCACTGGGGTCTGTTCACCACCTGTGGAAATGCACCCCCTGGCACTGGAGTCTGCTTACCCCCTTGTTGCTGTGCCCTTCTCTGGCATTGGGGTTCCCACACCATAGTGGGCCCCCAGTGAGGCCTCCTCCTTCCCCAATAGCTTCAGCCTGATCCACCGGTATATAAACAGCAAGTAAATATAAGCCCCATGGCTATAACATAATAGCAGTGGATGCCCAGTAGAAGTGCCTGTTCTACTCCTTGATAGCTGTCAGGCTTCATGGCCACAGCAGGACCTAGCAGGCAGGCCTGCAGTAGTTTCTCCTCCCCTGCCCCAAGACAGACACAGTTGCACAAGTACCCATGTCACTAGTTTTGCCTGTTAGCAGCCAGATGTGCAGGGCCACAGAACCCAGGTTCCTTCTGCACCTAGCTCCTTGATAGCTGGCAGGCTTTGTGGCTGCAGCAGGGACTAGCAGGCCTGCAGTTTTCACCCCCTGTGCTTAACACGCACACAGTGTCACCTCTGTCATGAGTTTTGCTTGTCAGCAGTTTGAGGTACAGTTTCCCAGAAACACCTACACCTATCTCCTTGAAATGTGGCAGGCTTTGTGGCCTCTGCAGGCTACTGCCCCTGCAGTTTTTACCCCACTGTAGCTTAACACACACATGGCATTAGTTTTGCTTGCAGAACATTGCGGTATAGTTTCCCAGAAACCCCTGCATCTATCACCCTGAAACTTGGAAGACTTTTATTCCCTGGGAAGAAGCTACCACCCCTGCAAGCTTCATCTGAATCAGACAGAAAACAAAAATGTTATAGATATTTCATTGATTCATCATTATACTCTATGGCCAAATTTTTGAACCTCTCTGAATTGGCTCCAAATCTTCCAAAGCCTATTCGGCTGAATCAAATTGGGAAAGTGATTTGAATCTCCTAATCAAATCACTGGTATCTGAATTGGCCGAATCCAAATCAAATAGTTCCCTATTCGCACAGGCCTACTTGTCAAAGTGTGTGTCAAGAACCCAGGTATGAAAGAGGTCTTTGGGGACAACACTTACCATTATACACAGATCCCCCTGGATTTGTGTGCCAAACTACAAAGTTTTCAAACTTCAAGTTGTTATTGTTATGAACAATGATAATAGTATCATTGTTAATAATAAAGTATCTACTGATATCTAAATTTATTGTTGCTGTTATTAATAACAACAACAGTATTATCATTGCTGACAATAATAATAATATCAACAACAAAAATGGTAATAATAATAATATAGTGCCTGACAGTGTGCACTCTGGTCCACACAAGGCACAGAAAGAAGCACAGTTCTTGTTCCAATGTGTTTACAGTAGAATGGCATAATTTGTACGATCAAGATTTGTCTATCAAGGTAAGTTTAGCACATGTTAAAGTAGGGAACACAGGAAAGTAAGGGACTCATTCAGTCACGAAATAGCAAGACATTAGACATTAGAGCAGCTCGATAAACTGCATTCACCATTGTGTTCAATAAACTAACAAAAAACACATGCAAAACACATACAGTCCTCATCATTCAAGATACCACAGCTAAAGCAGACTGCATTTATGGCAAGCAAATAGAAATATGCATCTGCCAACAATAGCAACAATAAAAGCCTTGCTTCTTCTGTGTTTTTAAATATACTAGCCATTTTGTGCAGACATAATTAAGGCCAGTTGTTTACCATCTACCACATTTAGCAGACATATTAGCCCAACATAGTATAAACACAAGGGGCAGTATTTTAAATTGTTGCCTAAATTGTATATTTTATCCGGTGTGGAACACAAGCCAATATGAAACATTGCAAAAGCCCCAATGTCTCTGAAGTCTGACTCAAGCTGACTCAAACCCTTTAAAGAATTTCTACCCAAAGTGTTCTGTCACAGGGCATAGAGTCAGTTTAGGTGGTCATAAAACTCCATAGATACAAGGTGTTTCAAAAAGTCTCAAAATAAAACCATTCTGTGTGCAATGATCACTTTCTGGATCACATCACTTCTCTTCATAGTCATGAACAATGGATGGATTCGACCATGCTGTCATCAGTGTTCCCTGCTGCTGTGTAGATTCCCATTCATTGTGCACAGCATAGTTTTATTTAAAAGGTGCTGTTACACCTTTCTGAAACACCCTTGTGTAGTTATATGAAACCATTTATGAGCTATGAAGTCACTAAGAAAATCTCAATATCAAATAATTTATCTAAGGTTAGTACTCGCTGAATCAGAAAGCAAAGGCCACTAAAATCAAGGAAGGTGCCTATTTCAACTTCACAGAGGTTTAGATTAGGCTCTAGGTTTTTCAGTTCTGTTCTACTGCATTAGGCCTTAAGTATTGTGGTTTCAGGTGCACACTTTGTGTTCCATACCATATATCTCCACATATGTCACCTTCACTGAAATGTATTGCACACAACTGTACACCAGATACTGTTCATTGCTGTGCATTTCATAAAAATGTGGGTTCCATTCCAAGACTAGATCTATGCCACAGTAGAGATCTAGGACCTGAAATATCCTTGAGTTTTGTTTGGGGAAGAAATAGCTTAGGAGGATTTGAGGGTAATTTAAAGTGGATGGAGACTAGAGGTACATGGCCCAGGAGATGTTCTAGTAGTGATCTTGATGGGCTGAAGTGACCAGAAAGTACTAGGGAACAGAGTTCCTGCAGAGGTCCAATACCATGTACTAATCCTTCATGATCTACTGGTATGAGGAAGACCTTAAGTGTTGTTCTGTGAAGGAAGAGATAACTCCCAGTACCTCACTCCAATTATATGAACCTGTGTCATCCATCCTTTTACCCTTACCAGCAGGGTTTTCTGTGGGAGTTGAAATCAGCCTGAGAGAAACAGGTATTTCCTTTTATTACCAGCAAGAGCCTGTAGAAATGACTGCTGTGGGAGGTCATGGAGTTGAGATTTTAAAAAGAGCTAGATCATTTCAAAATACAGTAGCTTTGATAGTTATACTTGCTGGGGAGAACAGATCAGGCATTTTTCCTAGGGAAGTCAGCAGATTGCTACAGGGCTCAGGAAAACATGTTTTCACAATTGTTATATACCACTTTGCACAGTTGACCAGGTGCATTGTGAAGATTCCTCTCGTCCCCAAGCATCTTAGCTATTGTGTAAGAGATTTGTTTTATTACAATAAAACCTGAATTTCTATGTTGAGACCTCATCCCTGTTGTCACATTGGCAAGCACATAATGGTTCCCCCTTTATCCTCTGAAATCGGTGACTGGATTCAGAAACATGGCATGTGAAAGGTTAAGCAGAAGGACTTTGGAAAATGCCTGCCTTCTCTTTCAGGGAAAGAAAGGTTTACAGAGTAAATGTTTCAAAACCCACAAGAACTTGGAGGGGCAAAGTCTATGCTTATCTCACCAAAAAATCCTACAATCAATAAGAGTTCATTTGGCAGGAGGTGTCCCATAACATTTAATTCAACCTCTTAACCAAGTTATCAGTTGATCTTCCTGAATTGCTCTTGACAGCCTAAAAGAAAAAAAAAAAGGAAAGGAATTATGTATTCCTAGAGTCCCTGTAAGCAAAAACCAGTGTTAACATAGTGTTTTGTTGTTGAGTCTGCACTAGAGCAGCACTACCAAGACTTGGAGACTCTGGGTCAGATTGTGCCTGCCCGTTATAGAAAAGTCAGTAGGAAGTGTTCTCCTGCTCTCTCAAACTTAGCTGTGGGCCCTGTGGTCAAGAAAACAAAGATACCTCAGTACTTTTACAATGGAGCAGAGGACCCCCCATACAGAACCAGAGAACAAAGGAAGTCTGCTTCCCAGACCGCAGATGTAATCCTGCTTCAGTTCAGGCAAGTCATGAAGACAGGGCATCAACCCAGGCCCGTGACCTAACAGCACAATGAAGTCTCTGGCATTTTGAATCATTTGTTTCAGAGGTAAGAAGGATGTGCAATGCATATATTCATGTGGCTTATGCATGCATATATTCACATTGCTATATGGGTAGAACTATCTCTGTGTGAATGGAGTTTGTCCCAATCTACATATACATACTCACCTACATATAGACATCTAGAATTAAATAAAAACATTCCACCAAGAAAATAACCTAATGTTATGTTTAATATACTAATTGTACAAAGTCAAAAAAACCAATATTTCCACAAGAGCAGTCTCAATTCTGCCTGCTTGCATATATTTGCTACCATGCTTAGCTTTTTCAAGATTACCCACTCAATACAGAGTAATCCAAAATGTTCCACATATTTATCTTGTGTTACAGCAAAAAATATGTACTTTAAATATTATCAAAGAATTAATAACTGAGCTTATTCATTGGCAGTTTCAGAGCCTAATTATGAAATGGCAACATAAATTCTGTGTTTGGAGGCACACTCCAGGAGTTCCTACAGAAATTAATACAAGCAGCAGGCACATATATAGTGGCAGAATTTGGCCTGATTTGCATGCTTATCTATAAGTACTCAGGCACTGCACATGAAGAACCACATCTTCACTTAAATGCATCAGATCAAACTGAGAAAAAAAACCAAGAGTTTTATAAGATCTGAGGTGTTGGGTAGTATAATTTTCATGGTGCTTTGTGTATCTTATAACCGAAATGATGGAGGAATCATGTCTTCTTCTTGCTCTAGAAAGAAGGAACACACCACTCAGTCACATACACCATGGGTTAGCTTACAGGTGATATGACCAGACAGGGGATACAAGCAGAAGACTGAGACAGTCAGTTGTGAGCGACTGACTTACTCTGCCACAAGTGGATAAAAATTGAAACAGGAGAAGAACCATTGTCTCAAAACGTTTGATTTGGGTATGGTGGATGGGGACTGACTGCATTTTTGCAGCCAGTTCTTTCAACCCTATCATCTAATAACCCAGGAATAGGGCTGCATGTATTGCTGGGACTCAGCTTGTAATGGTTTGGGAATTACTTGGTATTAGTTCTAAGAAAGGACTAGAAAATAAGCACTAAATAAGCATCTAGATAAGCATCTAACTTGTAGGTGCCTGGCTCCTAGAGCTGAATCCATAGCAGTAGATGGGGAAAGGTAGGCACTTGAGAATGAGATCCAAAACAGCTAAGACACTGATTAGGGAGGTTCCTACACTTAATTCCTTTACTGTGCAGCTCCTTAGAGTTAGATAAAAGATAAACTAAAGACAGAAAATTCCACCCTCCCAGGAACCTAAGTCAGGGTTCAAGTGCTTTAGGTGACTGCCCACTCAGGATCTGAGGGCTAGAGCCTCCTCCCAAAGGCAGGCAGCCTTTAAAAAAAAAAACAACAAAAAACCAGCTTTTGCTACAACAGCCATTTCTTGTATAATTGGCCAGTGGTCACACAGAGTGTACATATATACAAGATGCAATGGTTACTGTTCATTGATATAATACTTGGATAATCAAGTACTAACTAAACATGCATTAACTGAAGTTATTGTGCAGTAGCACTAATGAATGCCTTTTAAGTGACACTACTGCGCAGTAGCCTAATAATACCTAATAGGAATGTATTAGCACTTTTGTGCTGTGACGCACTACTGCACTGTATTATTCAGCTATTGTGAAGTCAGCATCTCATGCAGCTATACCCAAGGAGTATATCTACATGGGCACTGCAGTAAAGTGTCACAGTCTTCACTATTGTCTATGCTGGTATAAGGGGGCAGTAAGTTAATTGACTGCGCCATAAGATAGTATTGTCAGGGATGTATGTGAGATCAAATGCACATGTAGGCTACGACAGGAGCAGGCTGGGCATGAGGGTGCTAAAGTGCAGGGGCTGCCTGTTGGCTAGTCCTGCACTGCAGCACCCTCATGCCCCAGCCAGTCCCTCTTGGTCTGACCCCCCAAGTCCCCTACCAGCCTGGGGCTGCTGCACCCCTGCTTAATGTGCTGCAGTCCCAGGTGCAAATACAAATGCTGCACCCATAGCATTACCATATATCTGGGTTTTCCTAGCCATGTCCTCTTTTTTTTGGCCTCTGTCCTCATGTCTGGGCAGGTTTTTTAAATGAGAGCAAATGTCCAGGTTTTCATGCTTCCCTTGCTTTCCTAGGCTGGCTGCTTGGGGCTGGAAGTAGCGGGCAAAGTGATTGGCTGTCAGGGATCACGTGCGCCCTGTGTGAGCTCTGGCAAGCTGCTCCCAGGTAAAGAGACACTGTGTGTGTGTGTGTGTGTGTGTGTGTGTGTCCTGACTCAGTGCCCCTTGCTCCCAATCTGCTACCCTGTGCCTCCAGGCCCCAGCCCCCCAGTATGTGGGGTAGGGAGTGGTTGTGTGGGGCAGAAGGAGTGTCTGTGGAGCATGGGAGGTCCCAAGCACCTCCTTGCAGGCTGGCTGGGTTCCAGCCTGCAAGGGAAAAGCCACAGTTTCCCATGTTTTTCTCTTTTAAAGGAGAATGTATTTTTAAAGCTTGATCCATTTTTTAAGTTTATTCGTGACCCTTTCATATATTCTTGCAACCCACTTTTGGGTTGTGACCCACAGGTTGAGAAACGCTGGTCTAGGGAACCCGATCATGTTGTGGGGTTGGACATGCTCTTGGAGTACTTACTAAATCAGGGCTCTCGGGGGACTAAGGCAGAAGGATTCCTCATCTCTATATCCCAGTCGCACAAAAGGATAAGCTGGGCACCCAGCAGCTTCCCCCAATCAAAACCAGGTGGCTTTGGGACACACACAAGTACCTAAGAAATGTTTGGCCCCTAACTATGTCACCCATGGAATTTAGGCACTTTTCCAGGTAGGTGACAGCAAAGTGATGCTATTCAGGCTCTTATTTTAGTTTTCAGCACTTCAATTCAGCCTAAGTCCCATGTTAGGTACTTGAGTTCTTTTTCATTGGTCCTTGGTATTTTTAGATCAGGCATTTCCCAGATGTTTTTATCTTGAACTTAGTTTGCATTTGCCTACATTCAACAGGATTCTGCTGGACAGACAATTCAGCTGCTCTGAGTTGCAAATTAATAGCTTACCCAGCTCAATTCAAGCATGTAATTAAAGGTCCCCATTTAAAAGCTCCTTTTCAATTGATTCATAACACAAGATCCTTTCTTCCCTATCCCTAGCACCACATATTAATAGGCCATATCATTGAGCCTTCATGTTATTCCTCTTCTCTCTTTCATTAATGAAGTGCAAGATTTGCCTGATTTTTTAAAAGAGAAACAGGAATGAAATCCTGCTTCAAAATTAGTGGCAGGTTAATTGTCTGCTTCTCTTGATTAGTAGTTTTAAAGGGATATTGATTGCTTCAGGTACTTTATCTATGTTATGTATGATAGGAGCGTGTTTATGTTTCTCTCTCAGACTGCGCCAGAGTGAGCAGCACCTGACCTTTCATTAATCATGGTGCATCTGCCACATACAGATGCATGAAGGGAATGTGTGAGTGTGTGCACAATGCTATTTGCCCCTGGCAGGCCTGGTGTATTTCTCCAGCCAGTCTTTCCTGTATGTTATCTTTCTCACTTGGGAGGCTTGTGAAAGCTAAATGTGTTGTGAAGAAACCTGTCAGCACAAATCACAGTCGGAATGTGTAAGGCAACTTGGACCAAACCTTACACAGTCCCTTCAGTGTAATCTTCAAGCAACTTGGCCCTGCAGGCACTGAGAGTGAAGCTGTCAGGCCAAACCAGTGTCTTTGCAATAACAGGTTGCAGGTTAACCCTGCATGAGTGGTGGTGGGGGGAATCACACAGTAATGAAGGAATCAAAAGAGGAAGAGAAGATATATATCAGAGATTAGATAAACATCTATTCACCAAAGTGCTCCAGAGGAAAACCAGGAGCAATGTTCATAAACTCCTGGAAGAGGGTTTCAGACTGGATAGAAGGACAAACTTCTTCAGAGTTCATGTGACCAGACTCTCAAATAGACTTGATCTCATGAGGTTCCTTCCAGCCCTAAACTTCTGGGAACCTGTGACTCTTTTATTAGACCGACTAGATATTTGCAAACAAATTTATTTTATTTATTTGCAAGCCTTCAAGCACACTCACCCTTCATCAGGCATAGGACAGAGCAAAGATTGTAAAAATTATCTTAGGTGGAAACGTCCACGTTTCAATTCCTTTTACCTCTAGACCAATGCAGCTACAACCTGGATACCTGACACAGTAATGAAGACACCTCTGTGGATTTCCATGGAAAGAATCAGGTTCTTTGCTGCTAGTTTAGAGAGGTAAGGCGTTAACTATTCCTATGATCATTCTATTGCTATAGTTCTACTGCAGGAAAAGACCCATTCATATTATTCATATATTATGGGATTGCAGGAATACCATATGCTACCAGTTCCCGATAAGACAGCAGTGACCTGCAGTGCCTAGGCTGAAAGATAGGGTATTCTGCTGAAACTTTCTTCAAACTGTTCTCTTGACTTTACCCATTAGTAACATTTGAAATCTGCTCACAGACAAATTGCAAACAAAAAAAGGTGTTGCATTCAAATACATGATTTGCTAGGAATAGCCCAGCTGTGTAGATCAGTAACATCTGTCAGGAAGTCAGACTCTTCCTTTCCTGAATCAGGTCTTTGAATTAGGAACTAGAATACCTTGGTGCTATTCTTATCTTCATTACATGACTCATCCATGACATGAATGTGTAACAGTTACCTACTTCTTAAGGTGGAGGTGTTCTGAGTCATATATAATGAATGCTTACGACAGCCTGTGAAATATTAGAATGAAAGATGCTACAGAAGCACAGGCCATTGTTGCTTATTTCTCTAGTCTTGTAGAACGCAGTGGCTCTTCAGATTTAACAAGAATCTTCCTGTTGGAATGCTGTTCTGTTTTTCATAGCATCCTTCAAAGAAAACATGTTCATGCTGTTCCTTTAGGCTTGTTATTGTTCTTGCGACTTGCTATATTTTTTCTGATGATAACCCCTACAAAAACCCAACAGCACGGGGTAGGATATAATTAAAAACTAGAAATACAGGTTGCAAAATTCCCACTGCACTTCACTTGTAATCTGCTGCTAAGGTCAAGCTGCTACCTTTGCCTTTATGGCAGGCATTTAATGCAGGCATCCTACACAAACATGACTTTGAGTGGAAGAAAAATCTTCCCTGGGTGATAAACAAAAGAGGCTGCTGAGTATACTTGTTCTCAGGGTTTGAATCACATTTTGACTCTTGTGGGGAGGAGGGGTGTGCAAACAAAATAAACTGGTTCATTGGAAGGAGACCATCCCCGCCCCTCTCCGCCCCCTGCCCCCTGGTTATGATTTTCACATCTTAAAGGCAGTCTCTCATATCTTATGGGGGGTTCAGCCCCCCCCCACCTCTGCCCCCCCATAGTTCGCAGCCTTCTTGTTCTACAAGTAGATGGGTAATGCTGGAAGGTTGTCCATGCCTAGATCATAACATCCTTATTGAAAAAATATGTCATTCTCATGTAATTATTTTGCTTTACACTCTGGTGCTTTCAACAGCAGTGCCCTTAAGGTGTTCCCAGTGTTTGCTGCTGTGTGGAAAGCCAACAACTGACTCTAAGGTGGAAGAAAGAGGAGGAGGACTCAGCCTAGATACTAAACGATCTCAAAAGAAATTAAATGAAAACTAAAAGGAAACTGTAGTTCTGCATGATTTAGTAAGTGGGAAGGAGCAGAAACAAAAAAGAAAATGTATAGGATGAACCACTACATGAAGAGAGATTCTTTATGACATCTGGGTATTCATTGCTTTCTAGAGGAATATAATTAGGGCACTATGCTACATTGCGTTAATGTGCCACCAAGATGAAATGAGTTTTAGAACAGCAGCAACAGAAGTTGCTGCTTCTTCCAGACAGTACCAAGTATTCATCTAACAAAGGCACCTAAAAACCAGCAGTCTGGAAATCTGCAACACTCTTATCTTGGACCCAGTTGGACCCAGTCTCTACTGCCTCATGCTTCACGTACTAATTTACTCCTGTGTATAATAAGTATGATCCACTATCACATAAGACCTGTAGTGCTTTCCACCCACTGTACACAGATGCAAGATGTTGAATATTAGTTCCCTTATAATTTATTCAGCATAGATCCCACATTATTCTTGTTTCTGTACAGTTCACCCACACACAGACTGAATCGCAGGGATAATTGAGCATTTTGCACCTCTCTAGTAGGGTAAAAGAACCTTAAATTGGGTATAAAAGTAATAAGTTTGCTTGGTGAGGTACCTTTATATTGATTAAGCACTGTAAACAACTTTAGTGGAAAAGAGCATCAGGCCCTAAGTGATTTGCCAAGGACAATTGTCAATACATATTGATTAGTAAACCACATAATGATGGTGCCAGCACTGCACGGATGCATGCTGATGCTTATAAAGCACCCCTGGGGAAACTTACTTGTACTTTTTAGGTACATATATAGTCAAATGTGTAAATTTTAGAAATAAAAATAAATGGTGTGTGCAAACATTTAAGCCTTTTGACTGCTTAGCATTTGATCAAGAATAATCCATAGATATTCTCAATCTTGTTATCTTTTCCTTCAAGAAAAAAAAGTAACAACTATAAGCACCTTTAGTTGGCTGCAAATGTAGTTTATTCCGATTTTAAGTACTCTTTACATTGACAGAGAGGCATATCATGGTCTTGAGTAAATGAAAATAAATTATCTGCCTTTCCCTGTGCTGTGAAGGGTCATGTACAGCCAGGCAAGAAACAAATGAAAATAAATATAGAAAAGAAGCCAGTGACCCCTTAAAATGATATCTGCTATGATCAACATGCACTTTACCAGCACTTCTGTTTTCCAAATCCTGCTTCACCTCCCCATCTAATTCTTTCAAACATGTGCCACAGTTACTGAATTGCCAGTTAGGGTGACACTAAACAATGCAATAATGACTGTTGCTGCTACTACAGTATAGTAAAAGGGAGATTTGGTCTATTTCATTCTTTCACTTCAGCTTTAAGGAAGTCTATTCCTGTGACCTGTACATGATGGAAATGACCCAAACTATTTCAGTGCAGGCACATCCATTCATATCAGTTAAGGCTTTTCCCTTGTCTGATTACCACTCATTGCCTGAAAATCACCAAAGCAGGAAGAAATGTAGGAAAATATGATTTTCTAAAGCAGTAGTAATGTAAAGTAATAAAAGGTAACCTCAAAAACAACAAAAAAAAGAGGACATAGAAAAACAAAAGAATAGAGAGGGAAAGAATGAACGAATTCACTTGTTTCTTGTCATTTAATATTTTCAAGATTATGCCTAACATCTTAAAAATGGGCGTAAAAAATCCAGCCCACTATAAATTAAGCACAAGGACAATTCACAAGGAGTGATGCATCCTTTGTGTTAAATAAAAAATAATGTTTGACTGACCTACTGGAAGTGGAAGACAAAATGAATAAAAGAAAATAAGGTAGGAGTTACAGATTATCTTTAAACTGTCCTAAAAACACTTAAAATGCAAGCATTCACACATAAAGGCCATTATCCTGTGCTAAGAATCCTCAAAACATTTTAAAACTCAGCCAACTGAAGTGAGGGTTATCTTTGATCTCTTTTACCCAGGGTTATTCCAGGCTGTCGTTAAGTAACTGGGGAGATAGAATGCTTAATTTGCAGTCCTCCACCATCCCAGGATGCATAGTTCCCAGCCCCTCTTCCATCCAAACCTCTACTCCCCCTTCCTCCATCCACACTGAGAGCAGCTGCTCTGAACAGCTTAAGGATGGGGAGACTGGGGAAATATTGTTTCTCAGGCTCCCTGGTCTCGCTGGGGGTCAACTCCAAAAAGCTCTGCTCTCAGTGCAAAGCCACCACACTATTTACAGTGAGACCAGGAAGCTGGGGGAGCTCCCCAGTCTCACTGCAGTTATTGCACCAGCTCCATTCTGAGAGCAGTTCACTTCCAGCAGCTCTGTTCTCAGCATGGAGCTGCCGCCTTAATTAGTCTCATCCAGTGATTCTCAGCTAGGGTGTCATAACGTTCCACAGAATTAAAATGTTTTTAAAGGAAACCCATAACAGGACCCTAAGACATATCTCTAAGAGCAATGGCAAAAGTGAAGAAAGTAGGAGTTAAAAAAAATGGGGACAGGGAAGGAGCAAAGGCCAAATAGCATATCTGATAATTATGATTCAAAAAATTGCTGAAAAAATGCTTAGGAAAATATTTTGATTGCAAGACCCTTTTTCAGTAGCTTTGAAAAGAATGTCTGTTATAATGTGAATAGAGGCTATTTGCATATTCATTTGTCTGTGGAAGGTTGACGAATTTCTCAGTAGGGCCGAGAGCAAAATTATTTGCACGTATAAGGAGATGCTTGTTGTTTTGACTTACCTGAGAGAGATGAATCTACCACAAAATAAGTTTTACAGTCTACTCACCAAGTGTGCTCTCTTAAATTGTTCCCAAGTGGACACCCTCTACCAGAAGAAGTTTTTTCTCATTTTTTGGAATGCTTTCATTAATTACAGAGGAATTAATGGAAAAAATAGGTAGATATAGTCAGATAAAGCAAATCTGAAACAAAAACAGCCATATATATGAAAAATGTTTTTCTTCTCTTCCATGTGTCAGTACAAATACTTCCTTTCATAACAAACTTCCACAGTATAGCCTAATGAGAACAATTGCTGAGTTCCTACATTCAATGTGTCTACATATAGATATGCCTTTTTGGATCTAGCTTTATTTTTCTCATTAAATAAGACTGTGGTTGGTAAAGAAAGTATTGTATGTGTAATTCAATAGGAACCTGGCATAACCTCCTGTCCCTGCTGGCAACCTATTAATATATTTCCCAATAACCTTCTAGATTTTCTGCAACATTTGGGTCCATAATGCTTATGGTCAGTCTTAAGAAATACTTGGCAGCTGCAAAAGCTAGATAGCAAGCTGTGAGATGTGTATGTATTCAACACCAACCGTGTCAGATTGGCTTCTGCTCTAAGGTTTTGACTTGCATTTCCTTTGTTCTCTTATTCTGTATGTGTGAGAGAGAGGGAGAAAGAGAGATTATAACACAGCCACCCAGTAATCCTCCCAGACTATATCCCACTATTTTCTTCCACACATCAGTCTGCAACATCATTTTATAGATGTGGCTTGCTTAGCAGTGTTTTGAAACTTGCTAGATCTGTGCAGTTTCTTTTTCAAGTATATGTTACGGTTCCAGTTTATAACCTACATTAATTGGCGGGAACTAGGAATTGCGGACATCCTAGAAAGCAGATATGAAAAAAGTCAGATATTGTAGCAATTCTTGCAGTCACTGTCTTCTGCCTTTGATATTATTTTTTGATGGTAATGCTGTGCAGCTTTGTCTTCCAGCATCATCTAAAGCTTCAGTACAAGTTGTCTATTATTTTCGGTTTACTTATCTGGAAGTAGCCTGATGTCCCCTAGGGCACAAATTCAATTGACTACAATTTTTGTTGTGGACGTTGTTTGTCATATAGGCTCTAGAAAATTCATCAATGCACCTTCAGCTTTGAAGAGAAAAAATGAATAGGAAGGGAAAAGTCAAAACAACTGGCACTTAGCCAAATCAATAGTGCCCACTTAATAAATAAACTATATGCAGGAGGCCTAGCTCCCCAGCCAAATAGCACTTTTGGAATTCTAGGAAAAAAACAGAGTCATCACCATGACATATAATTGTGTTATAAAAAATATGGTCTAATCCCATCTTTGTTCTAAATATCAGCTGCTTTAGACAGCAAGAACATTGACTATATTCCTAGATCAAAACAATTTGTGGGTTCATTTGTGCATCTGCAGGAACTTCATATGTTCAAAGGTTGAATTTGACTATTTTATTATTTTTCCTTCTTATGAAAATATTTTAGTGAGCTGATAAAATGGTGCCAGAGTGATGGCAAAGTTTCCTTGCAGTAAAAAAGACTGTAAGAGAGTGGGATACAGGGTTATTTTTGTTAGAGCCTAAAATAATCTTTAACTGCTTTGCTGAAGTGAATTTTAGTACAGATAAGTAAACCGTTAATATTAATTAGGTATCTGTTCTGAATTTTCTTCCATATAAATGCTGCCTGATATATTTAGGTTATGTAAAGGAGATGCTTTCTCCTTTATTGCTAAACTTTTGAAACAATCATGGATATCATGTATTCAGAATTAATTTCTACTGGAATACTGTCAGAGGTACAGGTGATTCACAGAAGCCTATGCCTTATAGCAGTGACTCCCAACCTTGAGTCATGACCCAAAACAAGGTCACGGGGGGTCCACCTCTCACTCTGCCCCTCCCTGCTGGACTCTCCTGGCATATGGTCTGCACAGCTCTTGCCACTGCTGCCTCCCACGATCCTGGCCCAGGCATGAGTGAGTTGGTGGTGGGGGCAGGGGTCACAACCCAAATTTAGGTTTACAGCAAAAAAAGGTTGGGAGCCACTGCCTTACAGACTGATTCTCAACCCTTGCATCACAACAGCTTCACTAAAAAGTACTATCATTTCCTTCCTGCCATCCACCAGCTCCCAACAACTCAGCCTGGGGATGATGTTCCTTTCCTGGTGGGGGAAAACTGTAAATTAATACTGATCAAGCCAACATTAAGTTACTTGGCTGTTCTCTATACGTCTACATGAGATGTTTACTGTGGAGCTGCCTAATTAGCGCCTCAATGGGCATGTCTATACGTGCATTGATGCACCATAATTATAGCACATTAAGTTTACTACCTCTAATAATAGGTATTAACTTAACGTGCCGTAATTGGCAGTGCTGCACAGTAGTGCTGGCGCATGTCTTTTACGTGCTAGTAATGCACAGTATGCTAATCCTACTGCACATTAGTGCATTAGCACAGCTTTTGCCATGGCATGCTAATGTCTACTTGTGCAGCCCTTTTAGGTTATAGTAAACTAATAAATGCTGCCATAGGTTAATATTTGTAAATAAAAGTACTATCCTGTGGCAGCATTATATACTGCACAGCAACATGTGAAGACACTGATGGGGTTGGTTGGGGCATGAATATGCCAGCTAACCCCTCACTGAAGCACCCTCATGCGCCAGCTAGCCCCTCTGCAGCACATTGAACTGGTGTGGGGCAGCCCTAGGCTGGCAGGCTGACCCTCTGGACTCCCAGCCAGCCAGGGCTGCTCTGAGACAGCTCAATGTGTTGCAGTCCTGGACACATTGCTTTCTGCCATTTGCAAAAGGAGAGATGGGTGGTTGTTCTTCCAAAATGACTTAAAGACAGCACTTTGTTTTTTTTCAAATTTGCCTGAGTGTGAGACTAGTTCTCCCAGACTAAAAGTCTTACGTCACTTCCCAGTTGCTACTATATGAGATAATGAACCTCATGCCTTGGCACTATTACAAAGAGCCACTTCTTTAACAGCATACATGTCTTAATCTTTTTAAACTACCAAGGAAGTGCTAAGGTCTCATCATAATCTTTCTCCATAACAAGTAATACAATAAAGAGTATTTTAAGTCAGTGATTGACTTTCCTAAATGACACCCTTTGGCTATTATGAAGCTGTTGCTTTGAAAACCTTGCATTCTGCTGGTTGGAAACAATCCTATATTACTAACAGATTGAAGAAACAAATCCCTCCCTTTGTACGTGCAAACCACCTCAGATTGACTGCATAAATACTGACAACAGACAAACACACATAGTGGGAAAAGGACATTTATAACCTGGACAGAACTAGCATGTAATATATGTACTTGATACACTAGTTGTGAAGGGGACATAATTAGATCAGAATAATATTCATATCATGCTTAAACTTCATAATCATATCACTGCTTTCATCAAGGCAGCACTACTATGACAAATCTAAGCTGCTATGGCATGTGCTTCTACCGTTGGCAGATGGGTAAGGCAGATTGCTTAAGTATTTTTAATATTTAGGCCATTTGTATTTTTCTATAGTGGAATGAATGAAGCAGACAGCACAAACAGACTTGGAAAGAGATTGAAAAAACATAGCCTTGAGCAATTTAAAAGAAGGTTCATTGAGGGTTAGATAGCGCAGAGTGATGATATAAATAACCTACAAGTCTGAAGTATGGCCAAAATTATATCAGCTTGTCTTTCACGTTCTAGTCATGTGAAGAGACATGTTCACATCCAAAACTTAGTTTGCCCTGATGCTGTAGTGCATCAAAGTCAGAGAACATTTACCACCTAATAGAATTGTTCCATGGTAGAGGTTTCGGCTTGAAGAAGGAGGCAAAGGAAATCGATTACTGACTTGAGGGAGAACTTTCATAGAATTCGCTGCAGAAATGTGGCTCCTCCTTTCCACTTCAGGATAAATGTTTCATTTTAAAGCTGAAAATAATTGGTTAGAATTCAAGTTGTAATGGGTTCTAGAGCTGCCTCTTTTTTGATATTGTCCTTTTTATGGGGAATAAATCATTGTATGTTCAGTAGTGTTATCGTATGTCTGGGTTTTCCTGAACATGTCCTCTTTTTTGGCTCCCTTTCCCCTCACAGGTGGCCTCTTTTTTGATACTGGAAAGATGATAATCCTAATGTACAATCCATTTTATTTAGGCATCTAAGTAACTAATGTAATCAGGAACGTCTCAGTAATATCAGTTCCACCCCCAAATGGTCAGTTGTTCTTACCTGTTAAAAGGACTTCAAAGGGAAAGACAACTTTTTTAAAAATAGTCTTTATCATTTCTTGTATATATTACTGGTGTATTTACCATATTAATGTAAAATGTGTACTGAGAAAAGGTCAACAGAAAGTTAAAAGCAACAATGCAATGTTTTGAGAATTACTTCTTAAAATATTTTTTCCCTCCTGAATAATGACATCTTCTTTGTTTGAAATGATGATTCAAGTGCTTCCCTTCAAATTTGCATCCATGGTTGTCAAAGTGATTACTATGACTTTAGAGAGTATTTGTACAACATGCTCATTCAGCAAAAGCGTTTATTTTCTATATTGGTGGAAAAACCAGATAAAACACAGAAACCCCACACCAAATGAGTTTCCCTCTCTACCCCGAACTGGAAGTTTCAGCTCTTTTAAACTCTTCTATAATCAAGGTGCGGTATAAAAAAACCACATGGATAAAATGTTAATCCAAAAATCACAAAGAAAAGAGGCATTTTGGAGAGTTCATAATTGCAAATCTATTTGCTGGGGGGAAAATAATCTATTTCAGAAAATACAGGATTCTTTTTTGACTTTCTTAGTTGATAGACATGCAAAATGGAGTGGCATGAAATGAAGAGGCTGACGCAGCCAGCTGGAATGTCATTGGACCACCAACATTTTAGGGCCAATATTGGCTAGTGTTCCCATGGAGCTGTTACTCAGATGACATACTTATCTAGTAGGGCTGTGCAAAATTTCAATTAGTGTTTCGTTTTGAGGCTGTTTTGATGCATTTCAAGCTTGAAACGATGAAATTGAAATGAAAGGCTTCAGAACAGCTTCGAAATGAAATGAGGGCACTTTACATGTTTCAAAAGTTTCAAAATGTTTCAAGTTTTGAAGCTGGACTTGCTTGCAGCTAAAGAGAAACTAAGGCAAGGGAGGGGGAAGAGAGGGGAAGGACTGCTCTAATATTGACGGTGTAGCTGGCCAGTGACTGTAATCCTTCCCTGAGGTCCCTTCCAATCCCAGTGCTCTTGGGGAGGAATGGAAAAACAGCATAGAAAGCATTGTTTGAACTGAGCTTTCTCTGTGCCTTGCAACCAGCTTACTGAGCTGTGTGTCTTCCAGCAGCTCAACAGCATCAGAAAGGCTATCACTTCCTACTTGCTAGTCTGTTCCTAGCTAGTGGGATACCTTTTCCTTTTCTAATACCCTTTATACTCATTCCTTTCAGTTTATCCCTCCCCCAAAATCCTGTTTTTGTTTTTATTAGTCTATTTTAGTGGGGTCCATTAGCACCATGACTGAGATGAAGCTCGAGGGCAGCCTTGGTATCTATTATCTTTTCCAACAAGACGTGGTGGCAGGTGAGAAGAGAAGGCACCCTCAGGGCAGAGCTGGTATGGTCACAGGGATATCACAGCCCTGGTATGTTCAGAGGGATATTCCCCTAGGGATATCACAGCCACCTCTAGGGACCCTACTCCATGACAAAGTGCAGTTTTCCACAAACCACTGCACCTACCTCCTTGAAATTTGGCAGGCTTCATAGCCTCCGGAGGGGCTACCATGCTTGCTGTTTTAACCCACTCTGCCTTAACACACACACATGACACGAGTTTTGCTTGTCAGCACCTTGAAGTGCAGTTTCCCAGAAACCCCTGCACTTATCTCCCTGAAACTTGGCAGGCTTCACAGCCTCAGCAGGGGCCACCATCCCTTTTGTTGTCACCCCCTGTGCCATCACACTTACAAGTGACATGAGTTTTTCTCTGAACAGTTTGAGGTACAGTTTCCCAGAAACTCCTGCATCTATGTCCTTGAAACTTGACAAGTTTTGTGGCCTCAGCAGAGACTATCTTCCCTAATGTTTTCATTCAAAGCAGGAAAGAAATGACAAAATTATAGGCATTTTCATGCTTCCCCATTATAGCCTATGGGCAAAATGTCTAAAGGCATCAAAACCTCATTGAAACAGTGAAACAGTTTCAACAGAATGAAAGAGAACAGTGCTTCAAACAGTGAAATGAAATACTGTTCCTTTGAAAAGGCAAAAAGGAAGTTGAAATGAAATGTTGCTGTTTAACACAGCCTTATTATCTAGCCTGCGTATGAAATTGTATTCCCCAGACTCCTGAGTGCTGTAGGTATACCCTCAACTCATTCTTTCTTCATCATCTCTTTTACACTAGATCCTATTAGGAAAGGCCAGACCGAACAATTTTTATTATCCCTATACTAATCTTGTCCTGGGGAAACATTCTATAACTCATTGTGGTCCAGATCATCCTAGATAAGTGGATGCATATAATACTTTTACCCTCTGGTATTTGAAAAAAGGCAAAATAATGTTAAGAGATTCACAGATAAAGTTCTCCTAACAGTCTCCATATTATATTAGTTGAATTGGGAATTATGAAATATTGGCATAAAGTACCCAAAAAGAAGCCAACTCTTCTCATCCCACCTAAACGTTTAGCAGCCACTAGAAGTATGAAGTTGAAAATATTTCCCAGATACTATAGTATTAAGTGTAATTTATCAGTTTGCTGGATGCCACATAGTGAACTCCCCACTAACTTCTTTTTGCTAAACCACTAGCTCGATCTTGTTTCATTCACTTATTTAACTTAGAAACTGTGTTCCTATTACAACACTAAAGGTTTTAAATAGCAGAGTAGTAATTTAAATTCAGCTCTTTCATGTTCTCCATGAACAATCTAGGACAGTGGTAATGACTACAAACTGCTTTGACTGAACTGGAACCTTGCACTCAGTTTAGAAGTATGTATTATTTTACCTATTTAAAAGCAGCATCTAATCAAGTACCCATTAACTTGCTCCAAATGGTTAATACTGCAAAAGAATAACAGAGAAATGCATTACATGATCTCAGGATGACAGTAAACATGTAATAATGGATAAGCATTATTCTTACACAGTATTATTAAACACATAATCAGTCTTTGTCAGCAATACAGTTTCAGCTGAAATTCAGTTTATCAGCACTAATGCGGCTGGGAGCTAAATGGAATAGACTAGACAGCAATTCCACAACAGTACCACTGCCAGTCTGAAATGAGTGGAGGTTATTCAGAGGAGATTGTGTTTGGAAGCAAATAGCCTATTAAAAAGTGTATTTGTAATTTTATGTAAGGACAACAAAACACAAGGTCCAGTTAAGGAAAGCACAGTATATATTGACCCTTTGCCCATTCTCTCCCAAGCAGATATTCCCTCATCCCCTTTAGGTTAAGTCTGAATCTTTTTGGTTTATATTGCAATGATTAGTAAGCCTTGGATTTGGTTAAATTTGCATAAATTAGGTTAAGGGAAATAGTAAAAAATGAACTGAGTCACAGGTGATGGTACATTTAAGGAAAGGCTAGTTCAGTTCGATCTTCATCAATATGCACTAGGCTGACCACAATATGACACATCATCATCTTTCTGACCATGTTTGCCTTGCTTTTCATTAAGTAATGTTGTGAGCCTTTCCTGAGGAGGGGGTTGGTACTCTGTGTTACTCCTGTATTGCTTGCTGAGGTACCCATCAGCAAATGATCCAAGAATCCCATTCCTCTTAGAACTTAGTTTGCAATTTTGGGGAAGATCCTCCTAGCAGGATGGTTAGCTAGTTAGGAATTTGGCAACTTAAAGATTAAGTGGTTAAATTATAAAGATATCTTGATTTTGCATAACTGGTATTTAATTACAAGAGCATATATAGATATATTCATGTGATGCATTCTTTGTACTGTGTGGTCATAACTTTGCTAGAAATATTTATGAAAAATTGTAATAATGTGCTGAATAATCACTCCTTTGGAGAATGTATTTTGCTAGGAACAGGGGCCATCTAACACCTATTTTAATACTTGTTTGATATCAGTTTGGGCTCTTAAGTCCTTTTTGGGGAGAGAGGGAGGTTCAAAAAGGGGGAGGTTCTTAGATACATTTGTCCAAAGTATTATATTTTATTAATCAGTCTTCAACCCAAGCAAACTCAACCCATGTGCCTATCATCACTAGTAGAAAAGGTGCACTGTTTTAGAATGTACATTAGTTGCCCAGGCTTATATCCCTCTGCCTGGTCTGGGGTGATAGCCATACAAAGCATATTTTTAATGCTCCAAAATGTTTAATTAAAAATCAACACATCTACCCACCTGGGAGAACAGTGGAAATGTCCTTATATGTCCTTTATACCATTTCGAAATTCTGTCTCTCCTCCAAATCTTAACTTCATTTCTTGGTCTTCCTGGGACTTTTTGGCAGGTTTTTTTGAGGATGATTTAACACAATGATATGTTAATCCATTCATTGTTCAGGAGATGGTTGTCTCCCTCTTTCGGAATACAGGATCAGTGAATTTCATACATCTACTGAAACATATCCTTGAGAAGGTAACTGGTTATTGATTCAGTTTCCTTGGATATCTTTATGTATATGCCTTTGTAGTAAAGTCAGCCCTAAAACTAATTTGTATGCCTTTTAAGTAGAATTTACCACAAAGAATTAAAGCCAAGCAGCCACAGAAATAAATAAATGTATAAATAAATAAAGTGGAGAGAAAGAGAGCGGGCAAAAGGAAATCAAGATGCTATACTGTGAAATGACAATGACAATTAACATAATTAAAGTTACTCCAAACACTGTGTTGTCAGCAATGCTTCTCTTAGTTTCCATTCTAATGGTTTTATACTTCCAGGCTGGAATTACATGCTTGTTAATGCGGTTTTGCTATTGCACCTTAAATTTAGTACCTCTCATGTGAGGTACTAAACACACATTAGACTTCCCTAGTGCACAGCAGCAGAAGTGCACACCTTTTAAGTGATGCTTATTTACTGTAGCCTAATTTTACTGCGCATTAGCATATTATTACCATTTTTGCCGCAACACTCTAGTGCACAGTAAAATAAGCTACTGTGAATTAAAGTTCATGTGTACACATGCCCCCTGAGTTTTATTTTGAGTTTTTAGATTCAACTGACTCTAAAATTGAAATTCAATTCAATTAAAACACTTGCAGTCTGCATTGTTTGGGGCCCATACTCTAAATTCCTTAGCACTACAGGTATGAGGAAGTTTTTCAACAGAATAATTTTTTGTCGGAAAATAATGATTCATGAATACCAAAACTTTTGACAAAAATGTTTCTTTGGAAATGTTTCCTAAGCCCTGAATGGCATTTATGATGAAAATGAGAAAGAGAGAAAGAACATGGGTTCTTGTTTTAACCCATTGGCTGTAAGCAAGGAACATGTCTGGGATACAAGAGACCCAGATTTGATTTTCTTTCTGAATCAGACCAAGGACTGTAACCTGGGGGTACCATATTGCACATGAGTGCCTTTGCCACTGTACTATATATTTCGATCTCCATTTGGTCCTATGAATAGAACAAATAATTACATAAGTGGAACACATCCAAGAGAAGTTCACCTTAGAAGACATAACCTAATATTCTCCTAAGATGTAAGAGTACTTCAGTTAAAATCCCTTGTTCCAAATTAGAGACAAGTAAAATATGAATTTTTGAGTCTGAGGAAAATTTCAAAAGATTTTAGTTTCACCCTGATAGGACAACAAAAAATTGAAATCTAAAATAGTTTTATGAAAAAGAATAACGTTCATGTGTTTAACCAGTCAAGTTTTCCTGAAAGAAGCTGCATTGTTAATTTTTCCGCAGCTCTGCTATCATACTTTTATGCACTGAATAGCCTGCATAACTAACTGATTGGATCTGTGAAAAGAAAGGTAGAATCAAAGTCAATTTTGGCAACACAGGAATTGTTAATGACCAAGGCTGACTGGTAACAGGAGGTGTCAAGGGCTCTTTTTCTGCTTAGTGGAGATAATAACTTATATTATTTGATATACTTCATCTTTAAGTATTCCAGCACACCTTACAAGCTGACACAGTGTACAGTCTATCTGTGCTAAATTTTGGTAAGTTATATTGTCATGAATCTAGAGTAATTCTGCTGACTTTGCTAAAATTGAACACTACATATACATATTCTGTATCTCCTACATCCTTTATGTGCATGCCTTATGTATAATTTTATAAGAGGAATGCCTAGGCACGTAACACATCTTACTCATAAATATACCGTGGTGTCACTCCCAGGTTTGCCACCAGCATGCATATACCAGAAGAGACTATATTTTTCTGAGAAAAGTGCCTAGAGGTTCAACCCTATTTTATTAGTAAAATATATGGGAATAATGCAACCCAACCACTTGAGGGATTTGATTTGCATGCCTAAAACCATTTTGTTTCCATCTCAAATTTAAGGCCATCACTCAAAGTCAAACGAGGTCAGTCAGTGTCTTTCCATAGACCTCAGTGAATTTCGGATCAGGCCTTCAGCTAAAAATGGACAGTCAACTTGATTAACATTTGAGAGTTTTATCTCTCAGCAAACTCCAGACCTTGCAGACAGACAAGCTTTCTGCATTAAATACCTGAGAATTATTTGAATTGACACTTTGCCTTAATACAATCACAATAGTTCGAGTTAATTGCCATTTAAATCTTGTGCATACTCCTCTTTGCTGCATCTGTTTTGATTTGAGTCATATTCTGGATCAATCAGGAGTGCATTAAACTGGCTGTCTGTTTGTAGCCTCAGAAACTATGAGGGCTTCTCACTCTTTTTTAACAAACTGCAAATAGACCCATGATGCTGTTTCTGACAGGTCCAATATTAGGTGCTTCAGAGAAAAGTACAGGTAAACCTATAGTTCCAGTTGCCATAGGGATATTGTGTTTCCCCACTCTCATTAGATTACACCCTGAAAAACTAGAGGGCTTTAAGAGAAAACAGACTGGCAGTCACATTCTCTTGACTAAAGACACCAGATGTGGATCTGCCAGAAGCCTATTAAATATTGAAGAGTGTGTATTCACCAGACATCAGAAAAGCAACATATTGATTGACTCATTGTTTTGCTCCAAGCAGGAAGGCTTTTTTTGCTTTACGCGACTGGCAAAAGCCATATGCTTTCCCCTACTCTTGTCTCTTGAAAAACAAATCTGCAGAAGTGGCTGTAATGCAAGCATGCAGTCATGAGACCTATTACAATGGTATTGATCCGTGTGAAATGGGGTCCCTAACATTTGGTGCCAGTGATGTTCTAAGCTTCTTACAGATTGCTCTTGGCAGCCACATTGAAATCAAATGTTTGAGGCATACAAACAGAAGCTTTGACATTCACCTGGGGACTGTAAGTGGCCCATTGTTAATACAAGAACATCTGCATAGTAAATACAGATAGTTCATCTTTTTTCCTTAAGATGTTGCAGAGACCAAGAGTCTTTGGGGATGTGGGAGGGAAGGGAAGAGTGATTGGGTTCCATGACTATTCATTATTCCATTGGGTGCCTAATTAACTGTTTGCTGTTATTAGATCTTGACCCTTTGGAAAGTTCATGACCTCTCATGGGTGGAACAGTTTATTCTGGAGCCGATTCTCTAAAAAAAAAAAAAATCCGGTAGTGTTTCATTTTGCTAAAAATAAAACCATCCAGCACCAACTGGTTAGTAAATGAATTACAACAGAAAATACTGGTTTGACAGTATTGGAAGCTGAATCTGTTATTAAATAGCTTCAGCCCTTATTATTTATTATAATTCAATAAATGATTGATCATGACTACTGTTTTCACTTGTGTTTATTTTTAACAGTAGTAAAGTATTTTTTTTACATACAAAGTATAATCAAAACCATACTCAATTTATAAACATCAACTTTCCACAGAGATACACTATTTTTGCATTCTATGGCTTAATTTTTATTTTAACATTGGCAGTCCATTTCTCAATATTTAAAACAATCTGACTCTACTGCTCCATCTTTAAACCTCTTGTAACTTATATGTTAAAGCCATTCAAAATTTACAGTTTGTGCCATTTCTTACTCTTTTCCCTAAATTAAGATTGTAAGTATACCGTATTATACCAGTAAAATGCACCATTAAAAGCAATAAAAGATGGTCCTTAACTTTTACAGCAGCATAATTTTCTAGGCTACTTGGACAGCTCCTTTTAAACATAAGAATATAAAGCATTTTATGTGCAGAAGCAAGCCATCCAACCAGCATATCTACCCTTTTCTCTGTTTATTTTAATTCTGCTTTTTTTACGATATCACTTTATTCTGTTCCTTAACCATAAATATCTTCCTATTTTACATTGCTGGTTTCTCTCCATTAACTCTTTTAAGTTGATCTCAAAGAATAGTTCTCATACTTATTCCACTCCATAATGTAGGTATGAGACTAACTGTAGGTTTTAGGCACTTGGCAAGTGGTTCAAACTGGTAGTAATGGTCAGTGGCAGTAATGCCCTCTGAAGTGAGGTTTAAGAGTACGGTTTTGTCTTATACCAAAACTCATATAAAGATTAATTCTTTTTTTTTAAAAAAGGATTTAATTGATGTAGTAGGGCTGGAGTGTTGTTGTAGCTGTGGTGGTCTAGGAAATATCTGATAGGATTTTTTTGTAATATCTGATTAGACAAACTGTAATAGTTGGAAGAGCTATTGGACAGACTTTCATGCATTAAGTGCCGTTCTTCAGGTTACCAGGTTTCAGGCACTTGATGCCTAAAACGTTGCCCAACCGCACACATTATTAATCAGTTACTATATTGTATTTTTGAATTGTGATTTTTTTGTTCATTACTAGGACAAATGATTATGACTGTGTTTATAAGGATCACATACTGAGAAGTTATCATTATCTGCTGTAAGTGCTTTTTGTCTGAATGAGTCACTTGTTATCAATGTCCAGATTTTGCTTTGCTGGTCCAAACAAGTTTTTACCAAAAGAATCCCACTCTCCCTGTAGAAATTGTTAGCATACAAGCATAAGCATTCAATTTCTCCTAGGAGTAATATGCCCCCTCCAAGAGAAACATCTTGTAGGTATTAACCCAGAAAACCTGCATTTCAATAGAAACTCACTTGTAAGAGGGAATGTCTGTGTATTCCCCTCCTAGTATGGCCAAGGAGGGAAGTAAAAGTTAGGGCAATCCTTCCCATACTTTCCTAGCCTGTGAACTGGGCAGTCAGAGGAACAGGTAGGGGCATTCTCTCACTCCTCGGGTCTAGGAGAGAAGGGCACATGACCTGTCCAGATAGGGGACTGGAACAGCAGGGCAAAGCTACCACTTTCCCCCCTGACCAGGGCCCCCAGTCTGAGTAGTTTGAGGTTACCGCTCTGCTCACTCTGCTTAGCTATTTGCCATGGGGGACTAAGAGGAGGATCAGTCATTCCTTGTTCCCAGATCCCCAGACTAAAGAGCAAGCAGAAGATTTTGCCTAGGGTTACCATACGTCCCAGTTTTCCTGGACATGTCCTCTTTTTGGGTCCTCTGATTGCCATCCAGGCAGTTTTCTGAAATATCACCAAATGTCTGCTGTTTTGTTTTGCTCCACTGGTGGGAGCAGGGGAGGGTGTTGAGAGGCAAAGGCATCACATGCATCTGCATACATACATGCATAGGTGGCCAGCATGCAGTCAGGCAGGGGTGTGGGACCAGCCCCGGCAGCTGGATTCAGTTAAGTGTGTGTGTGTGTGTGTGTGTGTGTGTGTGTGTGTATGGCAAGGATGGGTGGAGGGGATGTATATGTGAGGCCGGGCGGGTGCCTAATGGTGCTGGGGAGTGGTGGCCAGGTGCTGGGGTTGGGACTGGAATTGTAGCAAGGAAAGGCAGTGGGGAAACAGGGTAGGGGAGTCCCTTGACAGCAGTGGGGAACTCTGTGGCTAGGCCAGTAGCACAGGGGCTGGTGCTCATGCTCCCAGGGGTGAAGCAACCAGGAGACAGTGCCAAGGGAAGGGAGCAATGGCCAGGCTGTCTCATGCAAGCAGGAGCCCCAGCCTTTGCCAAGACCGGGCTTACTCCACCACTGTCTGCACGAGTTGGAGTTGCTGCACTGGGCTGGACAGGGGTGTGGGGAACATGGGGCTGTAGGTTGAGAGAAAGGGGCACGGGCAGAGCTGGAAGGGAACTGCAGGTTGGGGGTGAGGAGAACCAGGGATGGGGTCTACGGGTTGGGAGTGAGGGGCAACAGCATGGCCTGGAAGGGCGAGGGACTGTGGGTCTGGAGTGAGGGGCAGCAGTAGGGATGGGGGTGGAGGGCTGCTGGTTGGGAGTGAGGGGCAGGAGGCTGTGGGTTGGAAGTAAGGTTTCCCCCTGACAGGTATCCTCTTTTTTGGAACTGAAAATATGGAAACCTTAGTTTTGTCTCACTGCTTTATTCTGTTCCTAGATTGGTCTTCAGGAGGGGAGTGAACACCTGGGTATCCCTGGTCTGGGGAAATATTGAGAGCCTTTTAGTGTTCATGGTGGCTTTTTTGCATCTGATTCTCTTATAATTTTAGAGTTGATACTGAAGAGGCAAAAAAGTAATAGAAGTTTGGCTTTTCAATCAAATGCAGAACCTTATGTCTGCAGCACAGTAATTGTTGCTTGCCCCCGCCTTGACCTCTAAGTTAGCTGTCTTGACCACCTGTTATTACATACTGGGCCATATACAGAAAAGTGTGTGCATGTGGCAGGGTGGGAGAGGAAGGTGGAGGGAGGAAGACAATACTTTGTTAACCTTGTCAATTGTTATGTTAATTACTTTAATTATAAAAAGTGCAGAGGTTAACTGGAATAATAATTGTAACCACCTTTGTAAACAGTCACGACCTCCAATTAAATATGGTTTATGGAAGAATTGTTTTTATCTTCATTATTAGCTTATGTAAAATACAATATAGAGACTTGATCAGTGACCTGATTGTCAGCCTCCATTATAGGCATCAGATTAAATATTAGATATTTAAAAATCAAACAGAAATAATGGTTGTGGATCTCATGCTCTTCTCCAGTAAAGGAAATGGAAGAAAGTTATGTCAGATAGATACATGGACTCAGCTGTTCAAGCCAGCCTGTAGAAATCCATTACTTTTTATCTGGACATTGTCATTTTGTGGCTAGGAGGGAACTGAAGCAAGGATTGTTAGAGTCCACAATGAGCAACACTTCACTGTTCCCTTTCTGTACCCAAGGATTTACCAGTACATAGCTAAGGATGAACTTGTTGTTTTAAAGAGAATAGTCTCTTTGGTATTCTCCAAGGCTCATACTACTTTTTCTGCTGTTTTGTCTATACCCTAACTCCACAACTGGTGAATTTTCTATTGAACTGTGGCATACACAATAAAAATCTGCTTTTCCACATTTCTTGTATAGCCACACCCTACCTGCACCACGTTCCCATTATTTTCTCACTTTGAAGGGAATATGTTTGTACAAGGCAGTGGCAAGCAAGTGTGTGAGTGAGAGAGAAAGGGAGACAGACAGACAGACCAACCAAGTAATTAGTCTGATTGAGTGCAAAGGAATTGGAAAGCAACAGCTGAGAGACTCACAATGAGGCTAGATCCTATGTGTGGCATTTTATTGTTTTACACTTACTGGACTTTTATTTTTAGATTGGACATTTGATAATCAAAGGTAAATTTACCTTTAGGTACCTAGGGGTTCAAAAGCAGAAGCACATTTGCAGATTTAAATAAGGAGATGAGCACAGATGTTGTCAGTGCTGAGGATGGACAGTGAAGACCTGATATCTAGGGAGAACTGCATTAAGAGCATCAGGTGCAATTCACAGCAGATAAAATCCTGATCAATCAAAACAGGAAACCTCAACAAATTTCATACTGGCTTTAGGAAAGCATCTGGCTGTGCATACACAACAGCTGATTAGAACATACATAACGATGATACAAGTCAACTGTGCAAGATCCTTTTTGTCTTGGCAAAACAAGAGGAAATGTAGGAACTGCTAGAGTCAGACTCTTTAATTACATTTAAAAACTGCTGAAGTTAGTCACCAAGTTTTTTCACCACATCATAGCTTCCTTGTTTCTTTTCATATGGTCTTCTACTTTTTACACAATGA
Organism: Caiman crocodilus; assembly: GCA_030014935.1. Taxonomy (NCBI): domain Eukaryota; kingdom Metazoa; phylum Chordata; order Crocodylia; family Alligatoridae; genus Caiman; species Caiman crocodilus. The sequence continues at coordinate 8,453,715 of JAGPOW010000229.1, read as the reverse complement.
ATTCTGCTGCTCAGTGAAGATTATGAAGTGTATGACATTGGTGTCATTTAAAGCTCAGCCATTTTTGAGCTAGCTGCAAAAAAGAAAAAAGAGAAAGATGCCTGATAAAATTTCTTGGGACTCAATCGAACCCTCTTTAAAAGCAACCTTAGTAAGAACTGGACCGAAAGTGTAAGAATTAAATTTTTCCTGCTTAGCTTATTCAAAAAATGGCAGCTCCACTTCAGTTTTTAATACCCATTCAACTCTAAGCTGAAAAAGACATGTAAAAACAGGATATATAACCACCAAAATTAGGAGGTTTGAGTAAGAGGCAGTTTTCAAATGTATCTCTAGGATTGTGAAAAATACTAAACTAATACACTTACTGGGATATCCGCTGGTATGTTTTGGGGGAAATTATTTTTGCTTTGCCTCAGTATTTAAATGTATTAGGCAAAAAAGAAAAAGAAAAAAAATCATTATTCTTAAAAACACTGGGCTAGATTGTACCTGTAAACTCACCTGCGTAAGGAACAGAACAGGGGTATGCTCACCCCAAAGTAGCCCAAGTAGATGTTATGATTTGGTGAATCCCAGTTCCTGTTCTACCCCATCTTTGTATAACTGAAAGAATAATTTACTACCTAGCCTCTTCTAACCAGCACTGTCCAGGGATTAGTGGAAAATTTTACTTGATCTTCACCTTCTCCGTGTCCACTTCCCTAGAGGTCCTGGGAAGAGAGTAGTGACAATTTGGAACTGCTCCACCCTTACCTAGATATCAGAAAGGATATGAGGGGACCGTATTCAGGATCCAGTTCTCCCTATCAAACCTCGGATTGCTGCCTTTTAACAAGCTAGACAATATTACCACAAGCTTTGTACAGTGATTGGAAATAAGAAAAATTAGCTTTTTAAACCACTAGTGCTGAATTAATGTTGTTTTTATTCCCTCTTGCTTGTCCTGTAAGCAATGACAATTTTCCTCTTTGGTCCTCCTCATACTCACAAATGTTTATGTATGCTGAGAAGAGTTTAGATTGCCTTCAAAGTACATGTTGCCCTTCCAGTTTTTTATTCCCCCCTCCCCTCACCCCTTGAAATCTGAGTCTACCAGCATAGTTATGAAGTAGCTTTGAGCTAGAAAAGGATTTGGGAGAATGGCAAGCAAATGACATCTTCAAGCAGCCCATCCCAAAATGTATCAGCATTTCTTAGCAAAAGGTAAAAGTACTTTAAGCATTCTTCAAACATTAAGGTTAAGAGGTTTACACCATTCCCCCTTGTGAAGTAACCAGCCTTAATTAGCATGTGTCTGCTATTTCAAATTTGAAAAATGAATACACTATTCATTATCATCATAGCAATTATTCTTCTGTGGGTTTCTGGAAAGAGCAGGCTCTTTTCAGCTAAGGCCAGGTCACTTTATTCCAGCAGCTGGCTAACATTAAATAATGTATAAATGAGTTTTGTGTTTCAGGATTTTCCTGCTGAGCCTTTGAGAAATAATAGATATCCATAATTGTTGCCAGCTGTATCATCGGATATCTAGCAATATCTTTACCATACAATAGCCATTGTTATCATGTAAAGGTGTATACTAGTGTTTCATTGTAACAAGTGCTGTAAATCCCCATAGTAAGAGAAAATTCCAGTACCAAAAAGAGTTCAAACTAAGGGGACAAGGAAGGGGACAGCTACTACTACTGTGACATTTTAGAGGGGATATGGAGACACAGTAAGGTCTTTAGTCTTGACCAAGCTCTCACAGAAGAAATCCATGACATTCTAGCTAGGAATCAAACCCGTATCTTCAGAGTCCTAGTCCATTACTGAAGAATGAAATCAGTCTAGGACCTGGAAGATATGTTTGATTCCCTGTGCTGCCATAGTTCCCTGCGTGGTCCTGGGAACTCCGCTTACGGCTCAGATTTTTTAAGGTAAATAATTTTCTGAAGACACAGTACTTCTGAGCTTTAGTTCCCATATACAGAGGATGACTATTACAAACACATTCAAGAGTGTAACTTGGATACAATGATCAAAGTAAAAATAAATGAACTTAAGAAAAATAATTTTTCCTTTCTGAGTGTCAGCAAAGATATTTCATTCACCAAGACTGCCCATTTTACTAACTCACCTCACGCATGCAAAATTAATAGGACTTTTGCCATAATGAAAGCTGAATAAGAGCAGCAACATTTGACCTAGAATGCATACTATTGCCTAAAAGGCATCCTTAGCATTTTTACCTCCGGGTTAAATACCAATGTTAATGCATTTCGTAAATTAAGATTGTGAAACAAATGTAGAACTATGGAAAATACCTGTTATTTCCCATAACCCATGAATTTAAGGTACTGTGTTTCTAGAGCTATTCTAACTTAACATTATGCTGGTAGGCATATTAACTACCTTCACTGAATTGCCTCTGCATTTGCTTCAAAGACTTTCATTTTTTAGTTAGCCAATTTTTCAACCTTCCTTTGCCTGAGATATCCATCCCATCCTCCCACATCAAAACAAATATCTGAAAAAGCACTTTGTTTACAGGGAAGTCTTCTGATTCCATAGTTAGAGAGAGAGATAGGAAAAAAACTCAGTTACTGGCTATAACACACAGCAAAGACCTGTCCCCCCCACCCCAATACATTTTACTGTTTTTTCAAAAAAGGAAAAAAATGCAGCCATTTTATATATGTACACTAGTTCTCTAAGCCAGTTGTAGGGCATCACAGTACTGGAGGCTTCTGCACTTGACAAAAAGCATTAAAGAAAAAGTAGCTTTGGAAACAAACAGTTTTGATATAAAGGCCATTGTCGATAACATTTGCATTTGATAATTCTACAGTCTATCTGAAAATTGTAGTAGGGAGCTAGTTTCAAATGGTATTTATATATTTTCTTAGCAGAGTTGCTGTTGATAGGCTGTTGTATAGTTGGAGCTGGTGTACATAGATAGATGCATTTTTGAGTTAAATGTGTTCTAGCTTAAGCAGAAATCATGGGATCGATGCAAAAAAAAAAATAGTGAAATTCTATAGCCTTATTCAGATAACCACAGGAAATGGCCTTGATGTTCATGCATACAAATTCCAGTCTGGAGACAATGAGAGACTCTGGGAGAAAGGTGGAACTGGATTACAAATAATAGTTTAGTCCATTCTTCTGACCACAAATCCTTATGTGCATCTTTCTTTTTATGCCTTACACAGATACCTCTCAGCATTAGCTAGCATACCACATGCTGGCTACAGTGCATGGTATGGGAGAGAGGAGGGGGGAATCCCTGCTTGAGCAGGGAGTGGTGGTTGGGGGGAGTCACGGGGGAAGCCAGGCAGACCCTGCTGTTTCTGCAAGTCTCTGCCAGAGCTCCAGCTAGGAAGCAGAGAGGTGGGGCCAGCCCTGCTCTGAAGCAGAGCCCTGCCCAGGGCTGCAAAGCATCTGGGATGCTGGGGGACTCTGGTTTAAGTTAAACCAAGCAGGGGTCTTGGAGACAAATTGCATAAATCAGTTTGACCCAAATCAATTAAGTCTAATATACTACATTCAACCAGGTTTCTCTCAAACCAGTTTCAGTACCCAGCCAAGCCTTCCCAGCAGTCGTTTGCCTCCCTCCCTCTAGCTCCAGTGAACTGGCTGCATTTACTGTAGACAAGGTGCTACTTGAGGCACTCCTTCATAGACTCAAGGCACCTCTCAGTAAATGCCAGCTCTTAATTTTCACTCTTTTTTTTATACTATAGGAGAATAATAGGTCAATTCTTTTGGTGCAAAGAGCTCAGAAAGACCCCACTGAGTGGAAGGCTTTGAACACTGTGGATTCTTATTTGAAATCTCTGGAATAACTTGTGAATCTTGTTTATAAAGTTAACAGTTAGCACACAACAGCTCCACTCTAAGAATGGAGCCATCACAGTCAGGAGAAGTATGCTTCCCACAGCCACATGGCTCCATTTAATTGAGACCTGTCAGCTCCACACTTAGCAGACAGTCCTGGGGCAGCAAAACTGTGCAGGTAGAGGAAGTACACTTCCCCTGGTCATGGCCTGTCAGCAATAAAGCTTCTCATAGCAGCTGCTCTCAGCATGGAAAGTGGTGGGGGACAGGGAGACCACAAGAGCTTTGGAGGGTGGGAAGGGATACAGCAGCTGGGAGATGTGCATCCTGAAGGAATGAAAGTAAAGTGTTTGACCTCCCCTAACCAGTCAAGCAATACCCTGGGATGGCATGGGTAAAATGTTTCAATGACAAACCTTGTTTTGAGAGGCTTATCTTTAAAATGTTTAGATGGTACTTATAATGGGTTTATTTCCTTCAATAGGTGAATGCTCTTGTTTTAACTACCTTTATGACAGTTTAAAGGTAACCTGCTATCTAATACTTTTATATATCCATCCTAATCTAGTCTTTCTACAATACTCATCCCTGTGTAACCTGAAGACATTTTGATATTCTCGGCTCATCCACATATATTTCACAGAAACTGAGTAGATAGTATCTTAGCTCTATAAATGTAATTGCCCTCACACATTTGGAGAAAACAAAGAAACACAGTGAGTCAAGCTCTTTCTCTTCCTGTTACAGGCAGGTAGCTCCATTTACTTCACCAGACTTCATTGTGATTGCCCATGCATCGTAAGTGAAGTTGGACTTAGGGCTAATCAAGTTATCATAAACCAAATGGTCTCAGGTAGACAAGCATGCATGGACCCAACTGACTTCAAAAAGAAAACACTAGATATATGCAAAGGAACGACTGCCCTCAAACAATGTTCCTGTCAACTAATATTCAAAGTAATTTCATTCTATGCTGCCCTTGGACATCATATACCTACGAACACTTTCAATCTTTTGCTATTTTTCTGGAGTCTAGAATTTATTCAGCTCTTAAAGCTGGCACAGTGCTCAGGATTCTTTGTTTTAAAATGCATTTTGATTTCTGTAAAAAGATTTAAGCACAATGAGAAATGTAGCAGCTCTCAAGTTTCTTACTCATTGGTTCTCTATTCAGTCACCTAACACTGCTCTAACCTCTTGATGAGACTTCAAACATTTTGACTGTGTTAAAGATTCAGAGACATAAAAGCACAATATATTACAAACTCATTTTCTCAAGGGCAGGTTTGACTGAGATGAGTAATTTATCTGACTCACCAGTGATCCCTAAGGAGGTATACTGGTGCCCATTCTATTCAGAAAAAGACTAATATCGCCACGTTTGGTGTTATGTGAAAGCTTCAGAATTGGTTTGAAACTACTGTTACTGCTCCAAGAGTGATGGGTTTGAGGTCATCAGAAGGTAAGTTCTGAGGAGGTCACAAAATTGTAAGGACCTTGCAAGATTTGTTTAAATTATGTTTGAAATTCCATTGTTATCTGCATCTTTATCCTGGGGCTTATACTTGATTTATAGTGCTACCATAAAATCATTAGGAGTCATTTCACTAACAATATACATATATGATGAGCTGTAGTAGTTACTGTCCGTTCAATTATAGTAATAAATTAGAAAGAGCATTTAATGTTTTAGGTCAGTCTCATGAAGTCTGCATTTGAGTATTTCACCATAAGCTAACTTACTGTGTTTCATTATGAGAAAGAGAGAGAAAGAGAAAGAGGGAGAACAATGTAATACAAATCCATAAAAACAGCCTTTACCTACAACCTGCAGAGCAGAATTTATGTGCTTTGGGGCATTTCTAAATGGATTAATAATTCTGTCCAACTATCATTTACAAAATGCTTAAAGTAAAAAAAATATATATTTACATTTCTTCTTTGTACATTAATTCCCAAATACTGTAAGAGAATATGAAATTGATGAAAATGCAAGTGAGCATATTATGGTTTTTAGAGGGAATAGGAGAGTTCCTTAGGGAGACGTGTAGGTCTGAAAGGTTATTCTGTTCAACTATTGTAAATATATACATGTATATAAGCACTTGTAAAGGCAAGGTCTGATCCTGAATATCTATAGCTTTCTAAGACATTAACTAGGAGGTTGGCATAACTTTAAATTATTCAGTAATTTATGAAAATCCACCACAAATCTCATTTTCCTTAATCAATACCCCACATTTATCTTTAAAATGCCCTCTTCCCACTACCACCACCATTTTCAAATCCCTGGGGTGTGAGGGTCATTAGTTCCCTGCCACAAATCCAAGGGGAAGGCAGATTTATGGTTCCTCACATATGGGGGAAAGTAAACAGCAATAGCCTAGCACCTGTATTCACCATTTATTTAGTATTTCTAGCTATGAGTGTGTTATACGAATGCATATTTTGCAAATGGAAAATTATAATTTGGATTTTTTTATACCTGTCATCATTTTCTTTATGTAATTAAATTGAATTTCAGTTGAGCATATGCCAGTGCAGACTTTATGAAGGGAAATGAAAGGAGGAAGGATAATCTTGATATGAGTTATCTTGATTTCTATCTAAACCAGACAATCAGAATAATCAAAACTGAAGAAAAAGACCAAAAGAAATAACACCCTACTGCTACTTTCTCTTTAAGACAAATGCTGGAATAAGGATAGAGGCGGGAAAGGCAATTCAGCAAAAAGTTTTGTCCATGCAGAAGCTTTGAGATGGGTAGTTTAATTATCCACCAGCAAAGCAGTTTTGGGCATCTAAGATTTCTCCTATATAACATAGGTAATGGGCATGAGGTAAGTGTGCAAAGGAAAAGATGCACATGCCATTCTCCAGTACAGCCTTCCATATTGGTAGGTTATTACATAATTGGTATTGGTGTTGATGAAGACCCAGAAAGACCGTCATTTACTTGTTTCACCTGCCGTAGAAAATCCTCTCAAATCATGTTGTACATGTAAAAGAGAGACAATTTAGAAGTATCAGGGTGAAAAGGACATGACGTGTAAGTTCAGCCTGTAAGCTTGGGTCCATGTCAGATGCAGCATCAATGCATACACATTTTCACAAAAGAGACCATTTAAAACCTACATTCCATAATGCTAACTGGTCAAAGGGATGAAGCAGCTTGTTAGGAATCTTGATCCTACCACACATGATACAACCACAGTAAAACTGCAGTCATCCACACTTTCCCTGTAAAACATTTTGACATTATCAGTATTCTGTTAGAACGGTCAACTACTGAGGGGAAGACTTGAGCATGAATATCCATCTTATTGCTAGGAACCGATCAGATTAGAACGGGATGAATCAGAAGTGTAAATTGTTCACATGATAAAGAATATAGAATATATTTTGTTCTATGGGGATCCAGAAAACTCCTTATTAGATGCACATGAGGTTCTGTTATAAGGATTATAGATTATAAGAAAGTAGGGTTGAAAGAGACTCACAAGATCACCTAGTCCAGCCCCCTGCTCAATGCAGGATTATCTCTGACTAAACCATCCCAACAAAGTGTCTGTCTAACCTGCTTTTGAAAATTCCCAAGAATTGAGATTCCACAACTTCCCTGGGTTGCTGTTCAGAATGCCTGAACATCCTCATAGTCAGAAAATATTGCCTAACCTCCAGTCTAATTTGCCATGACTAACATTTGTGGCCATTGCTTCTAGTCCTGTCGCCTACAGTCAGAGAGTAATGTCAATCTCCATCCTTTATGTAACATCCCTGAAGATGTTTAAAGAGTAAAGGATCATAGGCTATAATCATTTGTCTCTTGTGAAAAAACACTTGAAAGACTATTAGCTTTATGGACAAGGGATTTAAAAGGTGTGTATATGAGTGTGTGTCTACACACATTAAACACACACACACACACAACTATTATCTAGCCATCTATTTATTAGGGCTGTGAGAAATTCACTGGTTGTTTCATTTTGACACTGTTTCAACTCATTTCAAGCTCAAAACAGCAAAATCCAAATGAAATGAAAGCCTTTGAAACTGCCTCAAAACAAAACATGTCCAATCAAAATGTTTTGAAAGTTTTGAAATGTTTCGAGTTTTGAAGCAGCAGCCAGGTGGTAGGAGGCAGGGGAGAGCCAGGGCTGCACTCTGAACATCTCAGCAGCCCCACATGACTCAGCCAGGCAGGGAGCACAGCCCTAACTCTCCCCACCTGCTCTCTAATCGGCTCCACCAGCCCCGTGGAGCCCAACCTGGTGACGGGAGGCAGGCAGAGCCAGCGCTGCACTCTGCCTCTCACCTTTTTAGCAGAGGTAGCCTCCTGTCATCTGGTGCACAGATTCAGGAACCCGAACTCCTGGGAGGAGTTCAGCACAACCCTGCAACCATCCTGGGGGTACAAGCCCCTGAATCTGTGCGTCAGATGAAAGAAGGCTGCTGCTGCTGGCAAGTGTTGGGAATTTTGCTTCACCTAGCTCTATCTCCGTGATACTTGGCAGGTGTCATGTCTTCAGAAGGGGCTAACATCCCTGCAATCTTCATTTGAATCATGTTATAAATGACAAAGTTTTAGGCATTTTCATGATTTCCCATTATAGTCTATGGGCAAAACGTTGAATCGCATTGAAACAGAGAAACAGTTTTGACAAAACAAAACAGAACAGTGCTTCAAAATGAAGCAAAATGATGGAATGAAACACTGTCTATTAAAAATGGCAACATGGAAGTTGAAATGAAATATTGCTGTTTCACGCAGCCCTACCTACTATACAGTGCTTTCTGAATGCTTATTGCATAGTAAGTGTAACATCTGTACCTAACCTAAGTCTTCAAACTACTACAAAAAGAGAAGACATGAAGAAACATGCAGCTATGTCACTGCTCTCTGCTGACAGGGCTGAACAAGATCAATTATAGACAATAAAGATAGCCATAGGCTGTGAAAGAGTATTATGTATACCATATGCTTTCCACATTTGACTTGTCATTTTCTGTCACTCCAATTGTCATTATGAAACTACACAACTGAATAGATGCTACATATGCTTAAGTCTCTGTCAAGGCTATTACTAACTTGAGCTCACTAGTTGTAACACAGCCATGTTCCAAGATGATATTGACTTAAGCAGGAAGCTCCAATTCATTGAGTTCTATTTATCAAATGCTTGGGTGGCTCTTTAAACAACAAAAAGGCACACGTGGCAACCTGTGAATTAAACAAAAGGTAGAGACAGCAGCCTCAGTTGCCATCTCACTAGCTGTACTTCATTTCTCTTAGACATTGACTTTACAAGTTGAAGCCCAAAGTTTCAAACCTATTTTAAACGCTATATGTAATTGTTGTCTACTGCCATATAGTTCTCTCTGAGGAACATTGCCACTTAGATGTTTCCTAATCTAAGAAAAACAGAAATTACATAATATAATTGTCCTGAATCAATATTTCCCTTAAAAAGTCCCAAAAGAGTCCTCAAGACACATGCCTTCATCTCTCTCTCATCTCTCTCTAGGAAAGAGATTGAAATTACTGCTGCAGGGGTAGTACTGCATGCATACACCAATGCATGAATGACAATGCCAGACCCACCAACAGATGCATGATGTGCTTTTGATAATAGTATTATGTTTTAGCCAACAGCTAGTGCTGGCCACATCCTAGTGGAATGATTAACATGTCCAATTGTTACTACAATCAACAGTAGAAACATATATTGAAATCATGCTGCATCAAGCATTTTTTTTTAAGAAACAGTTTAGGACTGTAGGTAGTGGATCTGTGATTCTATCAAAATCCCCACTTTTATTACAAAAATGTTTTAATTCCAGGCAAGTGCAAGGAAAAGTTCCAAAAGCCTATTTTCCTGTACCAGAGCAGGAGATTGTCTCAAGCTAAGGTGAAAACACAGCTATGGCTCTAGACTCAAAAATCTAAGCCCTGTTTTGGTCTTGTGCTGAAGGCTGCCCCTGGTGGACAGTAATAAAATGAGTATCTGATCATTTAGGCTGGGAAGATAAAGGTGGCCAGATGTGATGCTTATCATTTTCTTATGTGCCCTTGGTACCATCTGTTATGTCTCAATTATGATATCCACATGAGCGTCCGAGTTTGGATAGACCATTGGAAGGACCAGGTCTTAGGCAAGAGAAGAGTTCAATGAGCATTTTCTTAATGCTTTAGAAAGCAGTGAGGAAGCTTCTCTGAGTTAGCTAAAATAAAGGCAACTCAGAACTATAGCCCTTGTTTACAAGGGGAGCATAGGATTGCTTCTACGATCCTGAGGGTACCTGTATCTGGAAAGACCCAATTCCAACTGGTTGTTCTGTTGCACGGAAACTCGTGTTACACAGTGCTGTTCGGTAAAGTAGTGACACAGAATAGACAAACATCTCCAGCTGTTTGTCTTTCAGTTATTGGTGAACAATATCTAGTGTTAGGAATAAAACAAACTGAGAAAATATTGTGGTGTGGCAGGGCACTGGTACTGCCTGCTACTTCAAGGACTGGCCTGGGGGCTGGAGGCTGGGGGCAGGTGCCTAATGAGGGTGGCCATTTTAAGGCTCATCTCCCTGAGCTGAGGGCAGTTTGTGATCAGCCAGCAGAGGATAAACATCACTTCACTGAGCTCTGCCAGGAATACCTTGGAGGTAAGCGTGAGGCTATGGGGATGGCCTGGAGGCTTCATTGTTTCTAGGCATGACCTAAAACTGCACCCTGCCAGGGCAGGAAGGCCTGGTGGGGCTGCTGGTAGCGTGGCAGTCCTCATGTAAATGCCAGGTGTGAGTACCGCCCCAGAGTAAGGCAGGTTGGGGCACCTTGACCTCAGTCCTCATCTTTGGGTGGGTTATTTAATGCATGGAAGGCCAGGTAAGCTTATTGAAGCACCTGAGCCTGCTGGGGTGAGTGATCCCATGGGGCCAGGAATACTTTGTGAAGCACCTGAGCTGGGAACGGGGGACCCCCAAACACTGTGAGCAGGCATGCAGCTTAGACCCAACCCAAGGGACCCAACTGGTGCATGCTGGGGCCAGATCCCAGAGAGGGGTCAAAAGGGCCAGTGGCCCACCACAAGGGATGACCACAGAGCAAAGTAGCTCAGGGTCTCAACTAGACTGAGACAGGGTAGGGCCTAAGCGGGAGCCAAAGGTCCCAGAGAGGGGACCATAGCTAACGGGTGAAGGGAACAGCTGAGTTTAGCTGCCTGGGATGCCATCTGCAAGGCTTGGGCCACAGTGTGGGGATGGAATGGAGCTGCGGAGACCCCCTAACTACTGGGGTGAAAAATGGGTAGCCTCCCACCTAACTAACAACCTATTCATTTTCCATCAAGGCGTGGCAGAATAGTGAAGTGAGCGGCTGGCCCATAGACAGGAAGCAGGCCAGTGCTTGCACCAGGCATGAAAGCTTGCCCCTGGCTTCAAGCAGAGTAAAAGCCCCAACATAGCTGAAACTGTTCAGAGGTGCAAGGAGAGCTCAAAAATGTTTAAACAGTGCTTTCCTCTGTATTTGAAAACAGTGGATACCAGGAGAAAGGAAAACGGCCAAAAGTCAGCTTTATTTCTGCCAATTCAGTAAACTCTAGTTAATTAGCCTATTGGATTATTCAGCACTAGGACCTAATTTGTTCCTCTAATACTCCACCAGTGCCTGCTACTCTCTCCATTTCCAATTATCACCTCCTAACTATTCGTCACTACTGGATAATTTGCCATTATTTTCAATCTCCTTGGAGTGGCATGCAGACTTTATTGTGGCTGGTTTTGAAGCACCTGATGTTTTTAATGTTTTTTCAGTAAACTTGGGCACAGAATGCTACTGTGATGCTATAATACAGAAATCAGAGGTGTAATACACTCCTCATCAAGATAAAACCTATAAGATACATATTTTTAAACAGGTAGTACTAAAATGGTTGAAAACACAGAAGAGCTTGAATTGATCTAATGCTTCTGAATGGAAGGAAGATGCATATTCTCTTTTCTTTACACTTATGAGGAGCTTCTGGCTGAAATATTTGATTTTATTAAGAGAGAGCACTATGTGCCTACTCTGAGAACCTGAGAGACCCGAGATTTTTATTTTCCACAGTGTGTGCATAGAGTTGCCTATTTCTTTGAATGATCTGATCATTGCATATTCTTCTTCTTTATTCTGTATTATCTGTATAGTATTAAAAAAATGAATAAAAATTAAAGTTAACAAAAGAAAGGTAGTATTAACTAATAGATGCTGAAACATAAATACTGAAAGTCTCCATAGTTCTTAGATTTGTAGTAGGGTACAATGCTAATTAAGTAAAATACTTCATGGAGAGGGATAAAAGAATGTCTTGGCACCACAAAGCTGCATGATTCACCGTTTTAAAGGGAAAGAAACTGAAATCCTAACCTTTAGCAGACATAGCAACAACAAAAAACAGTTTCTTAAATTCTGTGGAAGTACAGCTACTCCTTGCTTAATGTCATAATTATGTTTTTGAAAAAGGTGATTTTAAGTGAAATAATGTTAAGCGAATCCAGTCACGTCACAGTAGTTGCCTACTAGCAGGTGGTGGCCAAACAATATTATAATTGAACATTGCATGACTTTAAAAGAGTATGTTCTCTAACAGATCAGCGATGTAATAATGAAATTACATTAACCAGGATGAAGTGAGGAGTACCTGTAAATAGTCCCTGTTAAAATCATGCTACCTCTTTGATTTCTTCCACTTCTGCTCAGCGCATGCCTTGTTCTAGATGGTTAATGACTTGTCCCATTTCTGAGAACATTTAGCCTTCCACTTTCTTATTCTGTTTGATCTGTGATACTAACTTAGTTTTTGAGCATTTTTTTAGCAAGAAAGTGGTATCTTCAGCACAATCTCTTCTGTGGACTGAATCCCAATTCTCACATGTGTGTTTTTAAATTCTGTATCTTCTCTTTTTTTCAAAACCACCATGGAATTTCTCAGTCTCATTCTTGGTTTCTCTCCTTGATGATTTTATTTGAATCATCTTGTTTTAGAGTGTGCATGGGGACATTGCCTCTATGCGGGTAGCATCAGGCATGTATCTCTCAGCTCACTCTGATTCCCATTTATCAGCCTGTCTTAATTCTCTCATCCATGGCTTCACAATGACTTTTTGCAACTGAATATTTCAATCGTTAAATTAGCCACCTGGGTAAAAAATACATGTCTTGGCTGGAGCTTTTATATATTTAAGTTCTGCTTTGGAGAGATCTGCCCTTACTTTCATAGATAGTGTTTATTTCCTTCTTTGTTATATAGCTCCTGTACTTAAACTAAGAATCCAGTGACTCTCAACATATCTGGCAGCTTCTACGATATCTCACAGGGAGGCTTCTAATATATGAAAATTGTGGGGCACCCTGCATTGTACTAAGGCAGCCTCAGAAATCATGCTGTGATACCATAGCAACCTAGATAGAAATAGAGAAGCTGGTCCAGATCTACTGGGCCCTGAAATCCAAACAGAGGAGATATAGGAAAGTGTTTCTTACAAAACTATGAATTGTCTAGTGTATAATTTAAGACACAGCAGCTCAGGAACTGAC